>BQMF02000448.1:0-357220 GCA_027922465.2 Turritopsis dohrnii | reverse complement strand
TAATCTGTGCTTTAAAAGGTGAATGTGAAAGAAGTAATATTTGTTATTTCATATAAACTGCACTGTTTTGCATCATTTAGAGATTTTTTAAAAAAGTTTTCTATTCATAGTTATATTCCCTAAAGCATCTTCAAAAAGTAATTAAGTAATGAAAACTTTGTCACATGAAGTTTTGAAGGGAAAATCTGTGGCGTAAATAGTAATAACTTCGAATTCATTTAATTACATTCCCGAGAGCATCATAAACGTTAAGAGACTTTGAAAAATTTTGCCGGAGATCAAGCTTAAAAAGGAACACCGTCAGTTTAAAAATCCATTAGAGAACACTCTTCCGTGGACGTTCCAAAATACACCTTTTAAAACTATACAGTATGAAAATCTTTATGTTGTTTGTACCTGAACTTCATAATAAAAACTTTTACTTGGCCTTGCGAAATAATAAAAATATCTGTGTTTCCTTTTTATCGTCAGCTTGATAGTATACAAATTTTAGAATCATACAATATTTTAAATTCGACTAGTCAATTAAAAAAGTGGTCATCTATTGATTAATAAAATGGGTATAAGCTGATGAGGAAGATGAGCAGTGCTTCAAGATTCCTGAGCTTTATAAAAACAGGATAGCTTACCTAGGAACATGAAATAGAAAATTGTATTATATTTAGAAAAAGACTAATAGAAACCTTACGCATTAAATCGATAAAAACATACCCTATTGGTAATCATTCATGTCTGATTTGAAGCATCAAAAAGTGCTTATTTATCACGAATAACTACTAAGAGTATTAGTTTCACGTAGATTATCAGTTTGGATCATAAACGTTCTTGATTCTTTTAGGTTTTACAGCCTTACTACAACCTCTTCTATATCCATATATTCAACAAAGAAACTTTCACACATCTACGCATGCTCCTTCGCTTCCATTTTTAAAACCACTACGGAAAACGTTAGAACGTTGCATAAGACTCACATGAAACAACATTTCTACCTTGGCATCTGCGATTTAGCCATATGTTACTTATTCCTTTCACTAGAGATTATATTTTACACTTTTAGAGTCTTTTCAAGCAAAGTACTTGTATACAATGAATATAGTGTGTGTTTGGACTGTTAAATCATAAAAAGAATGTAAGTTGGGAACATTAATGATTTGAGTGGCTATTTCCCATCGACAAAAATTGGTCTAGGTTTGGACAGTGAAAAAAAAAAAAAAAAAAAAAACAAGATGCCCTACCGGGCAGAAGTATTCCTGCAGATGACTGGAAGACTTTCTGGAGGCTTTTCAGAAAGAAATGAATGTTAGTTCACGCTTCAAAACGATATGCATAATGCAGAATGATGTTTGCAGTATTTTACATTTTACCTTTTAACAACGATAACAATTAAACTTTGTTGTCTCATATAAAACTTCAGTCTTGCTTCAATTTAGAGATTTTTTAAAAAAGATTTTAATTCAAAGTTGTATTCCCTAAAGAATCTTCAAGAAGTAATTAAGTAATAAAAAGTTTGTCGCGTCAAGAAAAGTCTGTGCTTAAGAAGTTATAATTTCGAATTCATTTAATTACATTCCCGAGAGCATCATAAAAGTTAAGAGACTTTGAAAAATTTTGCCGGAGATCAAGCTTAAAAAGGAACACCGTCAGTTTAAAAATCCATTAGAGAACACTCTTCCGTGGACGTTTCAAAATACTCCTTTTAAAACTATACAGTATGAAAATCTTTATGTTGTTTGTACCTGAACTTCATAATAAAAACTTTTACTTGGCCTTGCAAAATAATAAAAATATCTGTGTTTCCTTTTTATCGTCAGCTTGGTAGTATACAAATTTTAGAATCATACAATATTTTAAATTCGACTAGTCAATAAAAAAGTGGTCATCCATTGATTAATAAAATGGGTATAAGCTGATGAGGAAGATGAGCTGTGCTTCAAGATTCCAGAGCTTTATAAAAACAGGATAGCTTACCTAGGAACATGAAATAGAAAATTGTATTATATTTAGAAAAAGACTAATAGAAACCTTACGCATTTTATTTAAATCGATGTAAGCATACCGTTTTTGTAGTCGTTCATATCTGACTTGAAGCATCAAAAACTGCTTATTTATCACGAATAACTACTAAGAGTATTAGTTTCACGTAGATTATCAGCTTGGATCATAAATGTTCTTGATTCTTTTAAGTTTGACAGCCGTATAACCTCTTCTATATCCATATATTCAACCAAGAAATTTTCTCAGATCTACGCGTGCTTCTTCGCTTCCATTTTTAAAACAACTACGGAAAACATAAGAACGTTGCATAAGACTCACATGAAACAACATTTCTACCTTGGCATCTGCGATTTAGCCATATGTTAATTATTCCTTTCACTAGAGCTTATATTTTACACTTTTAGAGTCTTTTCAAGCAAAGTACTTGTATACAATGAATATAGTGTGAGTTTAGACTGTTAAATCATAAAAAGAATGTAAGTTGGGAACATTAATGATTTGAGTGGCTATTTCCCATCGACAAAAATTGGTCTAGGTTTGGACAGTGAAAAAAAAAAAAAAAAAAAAAAAACACGAACGGTTTCAAAGTATTCCTTGCTTACGCAGGAATACAAAAAACACGAACGGTTTCAAAGTATTCCTTGCTTACGCAGGAATATAGAAAGACACGAACGATTTCAAAGTATTCCTTGCTTACGCAGGAATACAAAAAAAAGAAAAACAAAGGCGGTTTTAAAGTATTTCTTGTTTTCGCAGAAATCCAATGATTGCAGCCCTTGATAAAGTCCAAGTTTACAAAGAAGATACCTAGATGTAGGGATTTTTTACATGAAAAGGCATTTATTATGCTTTTGACATTCCTTGATTGAGAACTTTTGGAAGGCTTTTGTTTTCTTCTCTCTAAAGAATACGACGACAAATAAAGCTTGAATAATTTCGAGTGACAAGACACTGATTGACCCATACCTATTTCACTTTGTGCTAGTTTTAGTGTTTCGAGGAGAAGATGAGTCAAAGATGTCGTATTCAAAGACGGAAACAACATGTGTTGAACGTTATCAAAATATTCTAAAAGGTTAGCATTAATCCATCTCCTTGACACATGTTTTTATTTGAATTTTTAAGCCCTAACTGCTATGAACCATTTGTACAAGCAATTGTCATGCAATTGTAAACTTAATTAAGGTAATCAAGTTAATTTCATTTAAGTTTCTATATTAATCAGTGACAGAAAAACTATTACTGAACTATTACTGTTACTAAGACTGGTTTATTAGGTAAAAATACGAACAGGCTAAAGGACAAACCATGTCAACGTTCGAGTAAGCTGGTCAAGAGATAAAATCAAAAGTGTCAGGCTTTTTAGCATCAATTTCATCAAAAAATATTTCCAAATCGTCCAGAATTCGTTGCCAGTTAATTTGAATATGAATACAAATCAGAATGAAACAAGCTGAAACGTCATTATTAGTGTATGAATGGGGAGAGAAAAATTCTCAAAACAATCTATACAAGCAATGCGGAAGAAAAAATATCATAAATGAAAACAAGATTTTCTTTTTCAAATTTTCACATCTAATTTACACGGAATAGATATGGAAAGGAGCGAAACTAACGCAAGCTGACTTAAGTTTCCTACACTTTCTTTTGTGGAAGAGAAACCAGAATATATGCTCTATATAGACGAGTAAGCCATTTTAAACAGTTACACTTCCTGTTAATGTTTTCACAGCGGGTAAAATCGTCCAAAGGTCGCTGCGATATTTTTTGAAACATAGTTATATTGAAATGCACTCCGTCACAGAGATTTTTTTAAAAAAGTTTGCCTACATTGTTGTTGATTTGGACAATGTTGAAAGAAATATTTCTTTGCGAATACAAAAAGCAGCATTATTACAATTTGGCTTTCTCCATTTTATTTGCGAAAGACATAAACCGCACGATTTTTAAACTGCTTCCGATGTTATTGTATACTTACGCCAGTCATTTCACCTTGTCACTTAATGGCGAAACTTGCTAACTTTGCATCATTGAATGTTTGTAAATTATGCTTAAAAGAAGTCGTCAGATCAAATAATGAAACATTCTGTGAAGAGTAAAGACCAACAGGTAAGACAGGAATAGTTCTCAAATTCAAGTTTATATGTTTCGCTTGTCATGTAGTTATTCTCACAAGAGGGCAAGATTAACTGATCCACCAAGGAAATTTAGTTACTGACGGTTTTAAGGTCACTTACACTAGTTTGAAGAAGGTTGAAATAACGATTGTGTTAAGCTAATACTAATAACAGCAAAACTTAGATAGGATACATAAAGGCTTCCTAATGAATTAGAGGACATTTATTTTAGGAAAATGGCTACGTTAATTCAGACGTTAATGGTGTTTGGATGTTTTGGGGTGTTTGTATTATTAGCTGCATGTTGTGGCGGTGATGAATGGGTCAGACATAAACACCTCCACAGTGGACTTTGGAAAACATGTGATCCTAACTGTAGAATCATAACTGACTTACCAAGCTGGCTGGAAACAAGCCGAGCATTGGCTGTACTTTCAGTATTGGCAGCAGCGATTGGAATGATTCTTGCCATCGTGTTTTTAGCCATAGACAAACTAAAAAGTTTGTTGGTAACAATTATTCGTTTTATGGTACCGATATGTTTGTTTGCAGCCGCGGCGTGCATGGTGATAGCACTTTCTATAGTGACGGATAAATTGGATAATTTCAAAAGAACTAACGCCGGTTGGTCATATATACTGGGATGGGTTGGTGTAGCTACTGCTTGTGGCTTTAGTATTCTCGGACTTTTACCAAACGTTAGGTGTAATTCTAGTGAAAACAGCGAGTAGAACAATTCAAAAGAATGAAAATGTGTTAATTTTAACCAAGAAGATAAAAGGAGAAAATCCTCCTAGATTTAGTTTTTTAATTTAGTTTTTTTTTTAAGCTACGTTATATACAGTGTGTTTCATAATGTTGGAAATGGAAATTTTAAAGCTGTTTTTTTTAATGAATATACCGAATTTCAAAATAATTTTTACACCGTTGGAAAGCCATTTTCAAGTTCTTTCGGATAATATATTTTTGTGAAAAATGAAAAAGTGGTTTTTGAAAAAATAAGGAAAATGTCTTGGAAAAATGTAATTAAATTTTTAATGGTCGATTAAGATGTGAATGAAAAGAACAGATTACTTGAAACAATGACAGCAATTTCGAAAACAATAAACAAATTTAAGCTGTGTGTTCACGAAAAACTTTTAACATTTATGTTTTTAAATATCAATTTGGGGGTCTCAGCGCAAAGATAGAATTAATAAAAATTTGTATGGATTTAGCGCTTTGAAACAATAAGCACGATGTAATTAAACTACGTGTTAATGAAATGAAAGTGTCAGTAATTAGGCATTTTAATGTTTGAAATTTCTGTAATTGCTTCGTTGCTAAAAAATTCCATCGCCATTTAGATGTAATAATGCCTGAGAGGTGTTTTTTATGAGCGCTATTCGGAAACGAAACCGATTTGAGAGATCTGCTTCTCTGCAACAAGGGTATTGACATTTAAAAGCGGATTGCGTGCGTTCAACCCTGTCTACAGAAGGTCAGTACACTAGGCGAAAAATGTTAGGAAGTAATTTGTGAAAACATTTGACAGATTATTGTATAACCAATACTGAAGGCTTCATTAGGGAAATTCGCAAAATTGACGAGTCTGTTACACGAAAAAAATCAATTACTTGTGAGAATTAAAATAATAAAAAGTTACTTTAGAGATTTAAAGCCTTTTCTTGTATCAAAAGACGTATCATTACTTTGCACGCTTATTTCAAGTGTTGATGTGAAGTTCTTAATGACTTTGTAGGGAAAAATTGACGAAAAACTCTACTGAGTTTTTTATAATTCCCTACAAATCCATAGAAAAATAGTTTCGTGTAAAAGAAACATGATTTTTCCGAATCCCGCTAATGTGAACGATATTTACACGTACAGTCGAAATATTTATGCTGAACTGAGTTGAATTCAGTGGCTAATATAAACTTCCTGCATATAGCTTCTTTGTGTTTTATTATTTTAAAGTTAATGAACCTTGCAACCAAGCCGGAAATAAAAAATAAACCAATTGATATCGGGAAGAGAATCGACAAGCATCAAATACTTGACGTGGGGCAAGAAAACATCGCTTAACCCACCGCTGGCGATGAGCTCAGTGGAAACAACTACGAAGTAATGACAAACTGAATGTTTTTCATTTCCAACTGTAGCAATCAAAAGTTAACTAATCATTCACTAAAATCATCAATATTAAAATATTGTGTCCTTTTTACTGCTGCAGATGCCTCCTTCTTATGATTTTTATATCTGTTGTTACCAAATTCCATCTATCCTTAAAAAAAAACCAGCATAAAAATTTCATGCAGATCATTTTTACTAACTTATCTTCTTTTGCTATGTATCCAATGGTACCAGTTTGACTATAAATTAAATTGTCACTTACATCTACATTTGATGTTAGCAATACCCTTCCACTAAATTTGAATTTTAGCTCAAAATATAGGCCATTAGTTTGACTCTTGCTTAAGTTCAGTATTCTGTTCAATATTCTGATGTGGTTCGGAACACCCTTACTTACTTTATCTATCACTAATGTCTTTCTCAGTGGTAAAAACGTCCTTCAACTTTTTCAACTTCATGTAACCAAGAATTTTGGTCTCCCACAGTTCGAACTTCCTCTCGCTACCATCAAAAACTAAGTTCTGCCAAATGTTACTGGGTCCATAACGTGTGGAGAGGGACATGCTGACAGATTTATAGAGGGGGATAACATATCAAACCGTAGACAAATAACTAGGTTTGTTTACAGCAATTATAAAACACGTCTTTCTTCTGTGTAAAAATACCGTGACTAAAGTGCCATAATAAAACGAGACAAAAATAACACGTGAGCAAGAATAAAGTACGGAACCGATAAAATAGACGGGCGTGTAAACAAAGGTGACAACACGAAAGTGGGCGTCAAATATCAAGACCATCAAGTAAACTTTCAATAAAGACAGCTTCTGACATTTTCTTAGAAAACACGAAGCTTTTTTATTTGTTTAATTTGGTATTGTTTTACGTGGCTGGCCACATTCAGTTCTTATTGCATCTGTTTTCCAGGTGGGGTCACGTATTTGACACTCTCATGAGTTACAAGAAACCAGTCAAAGGCCTGTGCTCTCCTTGAAGACCCCCTACAGCACTCGATGTATGCATGGTGAATCGCCGCAAAGGGAATTGGACCTCGATCTCTTGCATGAATTCCGGGAGTGATACTACGCTGATACTTGTGATACTATATTACGGCGCCACAAAGTCTAGTTCGTAAGTCTGGCTGTTGGTTTCTACCGTAAACTATTGCAACATTTAAATAATTATGTTATCTTGCTCGTTTATTTTTAGCGAATTTATAAAGAGCTTCCTTAGAACAGTTTCCAGTCTCCTTAAAAATGTATCTTATTTTAGAAATTAAAAAGACTAGCGTTTTTCTAATACTGTCAGTTTCATGCCCTGTTTGGACAATCTTCAGTTAGAAATAAGTTATCGTTAAAAATACAATATTATGGCTTCATTTTCGTTTGATGTCAGTCATTGAAGTCAAAGTGCGCGTGAGTGAATTTGTTGATGTGACGGCATTTCAAAACGAACTCAGATCTGAGGTTGAGGATGTCGTCTGCTTCGTTGCTTTTTCTGAGTGCAATTTCTAGTTTCTTTTTCAAACACAGTTTGCACCGTAACGAGTTACGGTTAATGGTGATGCATTGTCGGACAATTCGCCAGGTCACTTTTGTATTCTTGTTATTTCCCTTCATGTTCCATATCATCTTCAAAAGTTCCGAGTCCGTCTCACGATTTTTGTTATTGAATCAAGTGGCCTCGAAATCTTTCCTTGAAGGTGTCACCTGTCAGCCCGATGTACTTTTTCGGTTCGTCTTCAGCGTCGCCTGTGGTTATCGTAGCTTCGTCTACGATGTTTTTGGTTAGACATTCACCATTCATTGGGCACTCCTCTTTCTTTTGGAAGTTGTCATTTCGTTCGTTTGTGTCAACATGAGTCTTCAGCACGTTCTTATTATGGCTGTCAATGACGCTTTTCATATTTGCGGTACAATTGTAACTCACTTTCAAGTTATTGCGATTAAACAAATTTTGATGTTTCTGCTTTTTTTGGAAAGTGTTTGCCTATTGCTATTGCTATTGCTACCACACATTTTCCACTTGAGTTTTCCCATCCTGTTTTCAAATATCATACTGAATCTATCAAATCACACTAGCTTAGTTTAAACCCTTCTTTTACAATTTCCGCTCTGACTTCTTATTCTAAATGCGTCGAACATTGTATACTTTATATTTTATTTTACTTTATTTACATTTTATTTTATGCGGGACAGACGTTAATAGCAGTTTGTAACTGAACTCTTTATCCTGTAAAAGTATTCTCATAATAATAATAATAATAATAATAATAATAATAATAAGTATATTGACGGACTCTTTTCCAACCAAAAACGGACTCTTTTCCGCTTTTCGGACTCTTTTCCGTGACACGAGGACTCTTTTCCGTCCAGTGGGAACTCTTTTCCGCCACGATAGAACTCTTTACCTACCAAACCGAACTCTTTTCCGCCTCAAAGTTCAAATATCGGTCTGCCGTAAACTAAGCAAAATGGCGGAATGGAAGCGAAGACCAAGAAGGTCCAGATACCACACCAGCAGAACGTTTTATTTAGTCAGTTTGGAGTTTGATTTTAAATTATATAAATCCATTAGAAGAGCCATGAGAAGATGCAGTTACTAGCTAAAATTTTTAAGTTGTTTGAAGGCTTGAATTTATTATATTCTTAAGAAGGGATTTATTAAAGAAATTGTTCTCATTTTTGATGAACGAAAACATTCCATTGTCTTAATTAAGTTCAGGATGTGTACCTGGCTATGAATGGGAGATTGAGGCATTTTGATCTACTTTTATATATATTATACCATGTATGAACATGAAGCAAAATGCTAAATATTATGACAAGATAGTTAAAAACATCAACTGAAACTTTCAAATTAACTTTTGGCTGACATTGTCTTTTATAATCAACCAATACTTATAGTTAGTTATGCCATTAGTTTTAAACTGTTGCCTGACAGGCGCTATTTCCTTTTCGTACCCCCTAACACTAAACCTAGCCCTAACCCTTACCCTAACCCTACCACAAAAATCCTATCACAAATCATACCACAAATCCTATAGAGAGAGGTACAAAAAGGGAATAGTGCCGCCTGACAAGTATAAGAAGTATCCTATTAGCAGCAGCCTAACTAATCATTTTAAATAAAATGCCCTTAAAGAACTTTAAAATAAAACAAAATTCTTGGAAACAGATCTAGTAATGGGTCATAACTTTAAGCGTAGAAACTTTCATGAACAGAAAGTTGCACAGGAGTCAAAACTTTGTGAATTTTAAACAAAAACAGTCAGCAAGTTAAAACTTTTGTAAGATGAGAAATATATATAAAATCGCAAGCGCAGGTTTTTTTTCAAGAAAAGCATTTTCTTTTTTCATGCTTTTGAAACACATGTATAAAAAAAACATAATTATATAATTTTTTAAAATTTTTTCCGTGAGCATAAACTTGCAAGGAACCCACCTGCTAAGGGAAGTTCTAATCAATCAACTAAAAAATTGTAGTTCAAAGGCAACTTTTAAAGAGGAAGTTAACTTAAAAATCAAAAATTAGAATTTTTTTCCATTTGATTATTCTCATTTTACTAATTACGAAAATATGAACTTTTACACACTTCTGATTTCTAGTTCAAAAGTTACGCTTTTATCACAACAAAAAGGAAAACATATATTACACTTCTATCTTGTAAGTGTTGAAGGCTTAGCTAAAGAGGTAGCAGAGGTAGCAAAAGACAGAAAAAGATAGATATGTACATGATATTATGTGAATTCATGGGACTTGATACCAAAACTGCTGCCACTCTGAGAATTTGAAACATAAACGTAAACACTACGAAATTACAACAGACATCATGTTTTTAATAACACTACAACGTAATTATGGCTGCCTTGTTTTGAAAATATTTTCGAACGTTTGAGATTCAGATAGAACGTTTACAAGTGTAGACGTAAAATTTTAAGTTTACTTACCCTTTAAGGATATCCAAGGCAAGAAGGATTATATCAGTTAAAGAAAAGGAAAATGAATCTTAACTTGGTAAATGTTTCGTTTCAGCATTAAACATGAACATTTATCTCCTTTGATTTAAATAAAATTACATACAAAGTTTTTGTCTCAGTTGAAGTTCAATATGGATCATAAGAAAAAGGTAAGCATAATGAGTTTGGAATTTTTTTAGTTTTCAGTTTAATTGAAAGGTTTTATGGGTTGGTCTTGCTAAGGTTTATCAGGGTGGCCACTATTCTGGAGAAATCCTGGAAAGTTTCTTATGATATTTTTGTGGTTTCTCTTTGCCACTTTTCATTCTTCATGAACAATTTTTAGCAATGAAGTAGCTAGTAATCAATACAAGTTTCTTCAGTATTTATTCTTAGTAGCTTTTAAGTGTGAAATTGAGTTACTATCAAATCGAAGAAAGACGCAGCCCCAAAAATTATGGTCAATCAAGTAGTTTTTTTCAACACTGGTCTGTAAAAAATTATATAGGGAGAGACAATTAACATTAATGTGTTGTTACAAACATAACTACAATCACATGTATATACATTTGTTTCAAATATACCCATTTTCCGGCCTTTCTTGCATGGATGTAATCAGATTTATTTGTCCTTATATTTCTATATTTTTCTCATCAAGTATTTTTCTAGCTATTTTGGTATTACTTCCTTCTGGATGCTGAAAATATCCTGGAATTTACCATTTTATAAACACTGAGCACCCTGTTTAACTATATATGACATATAGATAAAGGGATCAGAATTATAAATCAATACTTCTCTGTTTATTTCAGAGAATTTCCTTCCAGCAGCAATTAAAATTAGCCATGGCTACCGACCCCGACTTTCTGGTGAAGTGTCGAATATGAGGATATTGGTAAGAATTTCAGCTTAGAATTTAGAAATAAATGACTTTAGATAAGAAGGAAGTGTTGTTAATGGCTTTTTGCATACAGGTTTATGTACCTCAAAGTGTACACAATATTATGATATTTCAATATGATATGTTGTTGCTTCTATGTATTACATTGGACCACGAAGTTCTGCTTTTTTTCTTGTTTTATTGTTTATTCTTCTTTTCTCCTTGCTTTTTGAAAGTTTTAAAATATGCTGAAAGTTTATAGCTTTTTGATTTCCAGGAGATTAACTTTAATTGATCAATCAACTTAGTCACCTTCTGATGTTTCTTTTCTATGCAATTTAACATTGAAAATATGGAACGTTTGAAAAATTTCATTGCATCATCAATAGTTTCATACTTTTATTACGTTGCAATAACCTTTATAGGTAAGCATTTTGAATTTTATGTTTCAGGTTATGGTGTGTTCACAACAAAGAAAATTGACTGTGGCACTGTCCTTCTACGTTATCGTGGCCAGCTTCTGACTGGCAGAGACATGAAAATAAAGAGCGATGAATATGCTAAAAAAAAACTTGGTTGCTATATGTACTATTTCAAGTACAATGAGAAGCTGCATTGGTGATGTCAATTCATAACTATAGAATCCAATAAGAGTTTTTACAGTTTTGAGTTTTGATTTTTAAACCTTGGTGTCTAGTAAACAATGTTTTTATTTTAGTGTTGATGCCACACTAACAAATGGCCTGGGAAGATATGTAAATGATTCACCAGGATATTTAGCCAATTGTGTGATGAAGAAACAAATCATTGAGGGTGTGCCACAGCTCTTTTTGATTGCCAAAAAGTTAATTCCGGAGTTTCAGGAACTCCGTTATAATTATGGGGATGAAAGCAATTTGTCTTGGAGACATCAATTATAAAAAAAACCTGATTTTTAATCTATTTGTTCTTTTACTGTTAGTTTTCTTAGTACAAGTAGTCAGATAGCTTCGCTATTGTTAGGGAAATTCTGAAAAAAATTTGGTTATTACAGTTTAAGGTTCTTTATTCATTATACACATTCTACATGTACTGGATGTACAGCACTGGATGTAAGGGGTACATATGCTTTCCTGACGTATAATTTCTAATTTTCCTACTACAGAACGACTGTGTTTCTCCTCTGGACTTGAGCTCCATCAATCCTAAGATGGTATGTTTTTCCACACTCTTTTTGTTTAAAAGTTATTATGTACCAATAGTATGACATTTTTATGGTTTTCTGTGAAGATAAAATTCCTATTGTTCCTTATCATAGATTATCTTCCTTTTGGTCTATTTTGAGGATGTTTTAATTTAGTTATCCTGCTATGCTTTGCTATTGCATGTACCAAAAAAAGAAGATGTACTTAAATGCATAACTATTCCAGCAAATAACAGCCTTGTTTTTGCATAAACTGACATTTTCTTTTGGTACAGAAACATTCTTCCATGATCAAACTATAATATGAAATATGAAAATAGGAAAACCTGATGAAAACGGTGACTTTACACCCAGAATGCACATAGCATTTTTTACCTGTTTCAAAAGAAAAAGATTGAATGATTTCTTTATAGCATTTTGCAGTTGCTATTGAACTCGGCATATGTAAACTTAAATCCATGACATTTTCTTGGAGCACGGAAAAGTTTTTGCATGAGTTGCCTATACATTAATCTTCCAGAAATGTGAAAACCAAACAAATTTGCCACTTTACACACAGAATGATTTCCACAAAACCTGCTGAATTATACAAATTGAAAGACACTTTCTTGACCTGTTTTGAAACCTATAGGCTATGTTGTGTTTACATGAAAAAAATAATGAAAAATTTTGTTTTACTGTAGTTTATCATAGTTTATTTATAGTAATGACATAACTTTACTGTCATTTATTACAGGCTGAGAAACTAAAGTATTCAAAAAGAAAGGTTTGTTCCTGCATTGTAGAAGATTTCATTTCAGCAATTTCAATAGAATTAATTTCGTTTTAGTATTACTTTTCAACTGACTTTCACTTATTATTCGTTTAAAGTATCACTGTGTTGAAGAACTGTTTCACATATCATCTAATATCTGTCAATTGTCATGTTTTTGTATTCAGGACTGTACAACTACTGAAAGGAGCTTTCTGAAGAATGTAAGCAAAAGTTAACTCACAGATTGTATCTGCAATAATTGCTTGTTATTTGTTAAAATAAATAAATGCAATAATGAAGATCGGGCATGTCACTGTTTTTGGAATTGATTTTGTTTCAAAAATTATCTTCATGTTCAATGCTACATACTTAGATGAAGACTCTCTTATGAGCTGAAACATGAAATTTAAATCATACTTGTTAAAACCTACTTATTTTGTTTTAATTCTAATATTAATCATTACATGAAAGAGTAGCCATTAAGAATATGTTAAGAATTCTTGCAAATCTGCCATTCTTAACAATTCCTCTGTGTATTTCGTTTAAGGCTAGACAAAGATTAAGAAAAGACTAAGTAAACGTCTATTATTCATTACTCTTTTCATTATGAAGAATGACGGGTGTGCAAGAATTTAACATGTTCTTCATGACTATTATTACGTGTAATGAGGCCATTTAGGTTGCAAAAAATGAATTTAGTCAGAATTTGTACTTTTTTATTCACATGGTCTTAGATTTTTGTTTATTGTTCACATACAATTTTGTGCAAGGAAATAATGAAACTTTCATAAAATTTGTATAGGTACAGCTTTAAATCTGTCTTGAAGTTTCTCCATGAAAATTTCTAAAAGCTTGCCTCATTTGTTAGAAACATTTTGTCTGAACTGACTAACTGTTTTTATATCCTATTTTAATTTATTTTGATTCTTTTGTTTTCTAGAAACCAAACAAAGTTATAGAAGTTACGGAAGGTATCTTTGTTTTCAGTCATGTAATTTTTAGTCTTTGCATAACCTTTTTATCATTGTGTGAATTTTTATTTTGTTGACATAACTTTCAGTGGCAGTGGAACATTTAAGCCCACCATTTATCAAAGTAGCTGACAAATCCGGGTAAGTGACTATTAATCAGGTGTGTACCTTATTCGGAGAAATTTTGGCGCGGATTTAATTTGGCACACGGCAAATTTGGAATATTTGGCGCAGATTTAATTTGGCGCAGCCAGAAAAAAGTTAAATTTAGCGCGGATTTAATTTGGCGCAGCCAGAATGTTTAAAAAATTTCATAGTCGTTTAACGAATCAATCAGAACTAATTACAGTACCATACATTCAAAGAAGGTGAGACGGTAAAGCATAGAACTTCAAACATTCATGTATTCATGACTTTTTTTATCAAAACTATAAACAGAAGATTCACGACAGTGATATAACAAAAGAATTAAAAGCGTGACAACACTCCCTCGGTGC
Organism: Turritopsis dohrnii; assembly: GCA_027922465.2. Classification (NCBI taxonomy): domain Eukaryota; kingdom Metazoa; phylum Cnidaria; class Hydrozoa; order Anthoathecata; family Oceaniidae; genus Turritopsis; species Turritopsis dohrnii. The sequence continues at coordinate 342,755 of BQMF02000448.1, read as the reverse complement.
CGACTAGGTGTTGTTTGCGGCGTTTCTATACTTAGCCAGAAAAGAAAAAAATGATTTGGCGCAGCTAGAAAAAAAATAATTTTGGCACGGATTTAATTTGGCGCAGCCAGAAAAAAAACAAATTTGGCGCGGATTTAGTTTGGCGATTTTTGGCATTTTGCGCCAATTGCGCCAAATTTTCTCCGCGCCAAAATTTCTTCGATTAAGGTAATTTACTGAACCAAACATTAAACTTTTGTTCTGGAATAGAGTTCGTTCCCATACTGTTCAGATCTTCAACTCATGATAAAAACTTATCAAGGAGCACAATGAGATTTGCATGACTTCCTGTAATTATAAAAGCAATTTTTTATCCTTATTAAGATAATAAGTGGCATTCAACCAGTCTGCAATTCATACAGTCATACAATCATACTGTGTTAAAATTATTTTTTATTTGTAAGCATCTTTTAAATGGTTTCCTTCTATCCTTTTTATTTTAAAAATAGGGTATCTTGATTGAAGGTAATTTCATTAGGGCCTGTCATGAAGAATAGTTTTGACATCTATTTCTTACCTTAAGACTTTATAGGCCATTGGTTGGCTTCCCTAAGAAGGAGACATTCATGTTGGATCACCTGTTCAGTGAAAAAGATAGAAATAAAAAGTAAATCTTTTATGATACTAATGCCTGGTGTTATTTATAAAGGATCTAAGAGTTACAAACATGGCACAAATGATTATTTCTAAATAGCTTGTGATTCTGGGTTAGGAAAATAACTTATAGGGATTAATTTTTGTGTGGATTTTGATTCTAGCTTTTGTTTATTTCTAAAACAATTTAAAATCCAATTGAATCCACTGAGACATTTATCTGCATAAGGTCATTATTCAAATAAATCATAAAAAAATTATGGTCAATGATTAATTTTTAGATCCTTAACCTATTGTGATTTGTGCAAACATCCTTATCATTCACTCGGAGCAGTACGTTTTTTGTTATGAATTCTGTTTACTTTCCTGTTTCCAAAATTGAAAAAAATTTTGAATTTCTTTTGTAGCACCTTGAAAGCGATGAGCATATCACTTATGCAAGGAACTCCTCCAATTTCTCAAGTCTAGATCAGTTGATATCACAATTGTGAGTGAAATCATTGTTTTACTGTTCAAAAATTGGTTATTATTTACTTCATGTTTTGCTTTTGTAAAGTGGTTGTGCCAAAAAACAAGAGCTGCTTTACGAAAAAGACTTAGAAAAAATACTGTTCCACATTTAGGCCAAGCATTGCAGAATTCCATGATTCAACAAAAAATATGATCGTAAGGGCTATAGATATCTTTTGCCATGTATGAATTTTATATGTATTATGACAGCTGTTTACAATTAGGTAGCTGAAAATTCTTGTGGTCAGGAAATTGCATCAGATAGATTGTAAGTTTGGCATTTTTATTCGGTGAATCATCCAAAGTAGGGTTTTCAATTCTTCTATAACAGTTCTTACTTTAATTATAGGTTAACTTTAGGCAATGAGAAGAAGGATAATGTATGTTTTCTATAATTTGCAGATCCCTTGGTTTCATTGTTTTCCAATAATCATATTTCGCTCAACTGTCTGCCATGATTTATTATTTTTATATTTAGTTTAATGAGGATATGGAAATAAACTTTGTTGATATGGAGTCCTCAACATTTACGAAAATAAATTGCTTCAAAAATGTGCCACAGTAAGAAGTCAGTTTCCATTTGATTAACAGTTTGATTGTTTCCAAATCAGTAATATTTAAAGTACTTCCATTTAGCATTGAAAGTATTGTTACAGTGGTAAGTTATTGTTTGTTTGGTTTTAAAACCTTCATTGCTTAGAGCATTATAGTCAATATTTTCTTTATAAATTTTTTAGGAGGATGGCACAGAAAGATGTAAGTTCTTCTGAAGTAAACCATTGGCAGAAAAGCAATTCAGAGTTTTCTGTGAGGAAAACTCCTCAGGAGTCTATAATAAGATAATCTGAGGAAAGAAAAATGAAATAAACTATTATAATTATCATAAACTAATTTGTCACTTAATGATGAAATGATGGTTTGCTATAAAGAGATTTTCTTCACCTATGGTGTATAAACCTCTTACTATTTCTAAGCTGGGGTGGGTAAGTGGGGGATAACCCACGCAAGTGTTTCCTCTGCTTTTAATTAAATTTTATGAAATTTATTATAGATGGTAATTACCACTCCAAGGATAATTCATTTCAAGAAGAGGTATTGAGGCTGTTTTGTTAGTTTTGAAAATAATAGAATTTGGTTCTAAACCTAAAAAAACTACTTCTCCACTAATTAATTCGATCTTGTTGCTTTGAGTGCAACTTAACACTATCAAGACACTTCTAATTTTGGTTTATATGTCATGTTGGCTATGGCTCTGTGGCTATAACATCAATATGAATTTGAAGGGTTTGGACAAGAGTACTTCACCTTACTGCATCTGCTCAATATTCCCTTCATTATTTCGAGACATGTTTTTTGCACACATACTGTGAAAAGAAAAAGAAAAATTATGTAATAATCTAACAATCTTTGAATTATTTTTAGATAGCACTACCTGCCCCGAACTGTATGTCTTGAAGATAGTATTTCCGAAAAGTTAAGGTAAAACCAATGAATTTAAATGAAAACAAACAAAACAAATTGGACTAGCTCCTTGACATTTGCGCTTGTAATTTTATTTAATTGTTAAGTCTCTACCATAACATAACTCCCAAGGTCCATATAGCAAGTCACTGTCAAAGTCAAAATATTGTTTGTTAATTTTAGATTGCCAACAAACAAAAGAGACAGAAAGTGAGTATTCTGCTAAATATTTTTTTAATTCTTCTTGTATTTTTTATTACAGTATGCTGGGCGTTTTTTATAAAGCTTATATATCCTACAAAACAATGGGGGCTAGTGTATTTCTGTATAGATATTCTCTTTTGTGCTTGCGATAATCTGTTACTCCACAATGTAGATCTGAGATGGTAAAGTGTCCAGAGGGAAACTGTGGCTTGCTAGTTCATAATCTACCGAGGCACTTAATTCGAAGCCACAAATACTCGAACCAAAGAGCGAAAGCAACCTTGGGGTTATATGGGATCCGTAAAAAGGTACAATTCAAGGTTGAAAAAAAGAACAAAGTCTACCAAAAAGCGAGGATTTGCGGAGTACCTGGATGTGGAAAAGTGTGCAAACGATTACCCAATCATCTGACATTTTGCCACAAAATGAAGAAAGACGAAAATTATTATCGATTTCTCAAAGAAGCAGAGGTATTTTCGAAGCCGTTTTCACCAGGAAAAATTATATCTTCTCCTGGTAAATATACCACCCTGTCCTATCTGGGTTCAAAATCCTCCGTGGCAACAAGTACGAATAAAGTTGTATCAACTTAAACATTGAGTAAAGCAAGTTCTGAAAGTAAAGAAGAAATCACCCTAGCAGATTCTGAAAATAAGGATGAAAGTACTGAGGACTCCCTATGCGTGGACATGAATGTTTCGAGCTACGATGTAGCGGACTTATTAAAGAAAACAGAACGGTCGGCGCGTAGAAAAGTGGATTTTAGCTGCAACTCAGTGTCAGTAACAGCAAACACTTCGTTACCAGGTAGTGATATGGAATTGACGGAATCTGATGAAGAATGGTTACCAAATGATGAATTGGTATCTCAAGATACTGATTTATGCCTGGATATTGAATCTGTTTTCGATAAGTTTCAAGCGTATATGATAAGTCCTGATGGTGGTTGTCATCCGTCATTATCATCAAAGCAAACAAAAGGTGACGTTAGGAGAATAGCTAAATCGTTAGGGTGCAAAGATACTCTCGCGCCATTGTTTGATAAAAAACACTTTAGGGACAAGTATTTAGGTGAAGCGTGTGCTGTTAAAAAAACATTACCAACAACTATTAGGAAATATCTCCAATCCATACAAGTGTTTTGCGAGTTCCTGATGTCTGAACAGGTAGTGTTGAAGAATGTTAACACTTCGGATTACTTACTATTAAAATGTCGAGCAACATGCTGGAAGAAATCATATAAAAACGCTTCCAAAGAACATAAATTGCATAGTGAAATACAAGATTTATCGATGATCGTGACCTCTGATCAAGTGAATCGATATGATCAGAGTGACCATGCCAAACAGGCAATCTCACTTTTCAGTGAAATTGAAGACTCCGAGAAAACTGTTACTAAAGAAGAGTTCTGCTGCATGCGAGACCATTTATTTACTGTGGCTATGTTCGGCAATGCGTTAAGATCCGGTGTTCTTGCTAATCTACTTGTTCAAGAACTAAAAGCTGCAACCAAGGGGAAGAATTTTATGACGGTCTATGTGCGCAAACATAAAACGCGACATGTTTATGGTCCTGCTCCTATGACGTTATCTGATACAGAACTCAAGTGGTTCAATTTGTTCTGTGACAAAGTGAGATGCCAAACGACGCCGTCCTGCGAAAATGTTTTTGTTAGTTGGTCAGGATCTCCAATGGACTCAGGCCAAATTAGTCTGCGAATGAACACCCTTTGGACCCGATACAACATCTTTGATGAACCTCCGGTGAAAAATCTAACAAGCAATATCATCAGAAAATCGGCAAGTACTGGCGCAAGAGAAAAAGGCAATGCCAATCTGCAGCAAATTGCTGACATAATGGCTCATAGTGTGTCCACAGCAGACAAGCACTATCATATGCGAAACAGGCAGATTGGTATTGAAACTGGGGCTACTGAAATAAGGGGAATTTTCCGAAGTCCAAGAAAAAAATGGAGTGTTGAAGAAACGAAAAACTTGCAGCAAGTATTTCAAGAACAGCTAGAGTGTGGTGAAGTATCGATGCAAGATGTCTTGTCAAAGGATCACCTGGTACCAAACAGGGATGGCTCACCTCGGCAAGTTTACGACATGTTAAAAAGCATGATAAGACATTCTCCACAAGGGAAAAGCCACCGTCCACCAGTAAGTCAATTAACGTTAATTTTTGTCGTTTCAGTTTTTCAATTTTATAGCCGATTCTACAGTGAATTTTACAATGTTGTACTAAACTGAATAATGAATAGTAGGAATTTCAGATTTAGTAAAATAAGATGAGTTTACTATAGCTACGTTATGTCATCGAATAGTAAGAATGGTAGAGCCTTATGACGCGGTAAAATGAGAATGAAAATGTGCACTATATTTTTCCATTTCAAAATATTAGATACTTAAGAGTACTCGAACAAGTTTGTTCAGTAGAAAAGAAACTGAAATTATTCGAACCAAGCTGCGAAGATTTATAGATGGTGACCGCATCACCTTAGCAGCTGTAACAGAAGCATTGCAAGACGACAAAGTTATGCTGGACATATACTCATTGAGTCAGCTACGAACTCGAATAGTCCATGAGCGAAACCGGCGGAAGTTGCATGCTAGTTCGTAATAGTGTTATTTGGCTTATATATAGCAGTGAGTTATAGAATATACCGAAATGTCGTTTTAGATTTCTTTAGATTGAATATTACATTTTAGACAACTACAGTGAATATCGATAAACAAACTATCGACAGTGTTCTGAAAATTGAACTATTATCTTATCCTAATATGCCTATGAAGTTTCAAAACTTTTTTCCATTACATTAATAACACATTCGTGGCAAATTTTACTCTTCCTAAGTTCATTGAAATTTCCATTTGTTAGTTTAGGTTTTGAAATAGGGTCAAAATTTTATTTACTTCATTCATAGTTTATATTAGTTTGTGATATGTTTACATTTCTTACAAAGCTATTTTAGAAGGTATTCACCATCTTGTACTTTCAGGGTTGGTCTAGAAAATGACTGTCTTAAGTCAAGTTAGATTAAATATTCGCAACAAAAGTCAGTATAAACTTGCAAAGTTAAACTATAAAGGTATTAAGACGCTTAGTCATCCTTATAAAAAAACTACAAGAAAATTTCTAGTTTAGCCTAGAGGTTTGCAGTAGATTTACAGCTTTTTGGAGGCCATATCATTTTTTTTTGTCGTTATTGTTGCTGTTTATTCCTTTTTCTGTCGTATTTTGTCTTGAATTTCCGTAAGTTTTATTAAGTGAAAAAGGAAATCTACTACTTTTTGTGATGCTTTTTGTTTTTTTGTTTCTTTTCCTCTGATTTTCTTTCCTTCGAAATAAAGTAACGTATAAAATGAAAATCCCCTTCGAAATGAATTTGTTTGCATCATCTATTATCGATAGATTTTGTTATCATATTATGTTAATATGAAACTATAGTTATATAATGTTAATATGAACCTAAAATCTTTAATTTATTCCCCAGTGTCTTCATTTAATCGTCGGAAGGACGGAAAATGTGTTCTTGTGGCGGAAAAGAGTTCGTTTGGTGGAAAATGTGTTCTTGTGGCGGAAAAGAGTTCGTTTGGTGGAAAATTTGCTCTTGTGACGGAAAAGAGTTCGTTTGGTGGAAAATCTGTTCTTGTGACGGAAAAGAGTTCGTTTGGTGGAAAATCTGTTCTTGTGACGGAAAAGAGTTCGTTTGGTGGAAAATTTGCTCTTGTGACGGAAAAGAGTTCGTTTGGTAGAAAATTTGTTCTTGTGACGGAAAAGAGTTCGTTTGTGGAAAATTTGTTCTTGTGGCGGAAAAGAGTTCGTTTGGTGGAAAAGTGAGCGAGAAGGGATAGGCTATTCTCAATATTGTGCTGTCCACAACTGGTTATTGCACTATTGTATTAACCTAGTTGTGCTGATGACGCCTGATATAGGCAGAAACGGCACTTGTTAGTCACTATTTTCATCTTAATTAATGATGAAATCTTTTCATTTTATAGGTACATGCTTTTTTATATGTATTACGCTTATAAACAAATCTAGGTTCGGATAAGGGGAAATTTTAAACATATGCCGAGACTTCAAAAATGCTTTACAATAATCCCTTTCCTGTATGTTTTTGACTAAAAAAAAAAAAAGAAAAGAGGAAGACTGTACTGTACTTTATAAGCATTACCTTGTTCATTCATTAAAATATTGTAGCCAACATTCGAATTTCAAATATATACATTACATTTAGTGCAGGAGCTAGTGACGATTAGTTTCAACCCATAGGGAGGGGTTCCCATCCCCGATTTTTTGGAGATGATTTCACCCCTCAAGAACCCAACAAACGCTTTGGTATAAAGTTAGCCTATGGCTTGCAAATTACAAAAAGGCAACTGTATATCACAGGGGTCAGACATGATTGATTTTCTTGATTTTCCTGCTTTTGAGGTATTGGGACTGTTTTCCTGATTTTTGACTGATTTTAAGACATTTCTGTCTAAAATCATGATTTTTGCCATTTCATACCTAGCTATATCTGTATCTGTACCTATCATTTACCAAATCAAATTCAAAAGTGGGAGAAAAGTGTTTCTCACCACTGGAACCCTGTTATTCAGTGAGACGGAAACCTGATTTTCCTGTTTTTTGACATTTTTTTGGACTGATTTTCCTGATTTGGGGGGTTTTTATGGACTGATTTTTTGGGACAAATGGACTGATTTTCACTCAAACCTCTGTCTCACCCCTGATGTCAACACAACGGCAATTCTTATTGAATAAGTGATCAGACATTTTTAATTGGGAATACCTGCCCAGGGTATATTTTTAGAAGTTTGAAGTTTATTGAACAAAAAATAAAGGGTCACAAAATTTGTACCAGTGAAATAAGGGGTCTGAAAAAAATTGGGTCATCATCCAGAAAACACTCTGAGTGAGTATTCCCCGTTGAAAATGTCCGCCCCTTAAGTTCATCGAATTTTATTAACTGTTTGTTACTCCTTGCCGATATCATCGTCTTCATCATCACTAGATTCGTCCTCAGTAATCATATCTTCATCATATTTGGCGTCCTCGTTGTCTTTATCGTCTGCAGCATTTTCAAAGATAAATCGAGCAATCGAGGCGTTGCCTCACCTTCAAGTGCCTTAACACTTAATCTTATACTTCTCATTTTGATACAACTGCCCATAATCTGATGGGGACAGTCTAGGTTCAGAGGGCTCTGTTGCAGTGCACCATTTTGATTCTACTTAGTGCGCTCAATTTTTCGACGAAGGACTCTTTGAAAAGGTGGAATCGAACTACCATCCATGGACTTTACATCAGGAATTGACTTGGTTCTGTTCTTTTTTGCATTATACTTACTCGCTAACACTTGCAATCGTACCTCATTGATGGATGAAATTATTTTTCTTGTCGTAAGCTTTGCACAAAAACCGTTCAATAACCTTTCTATGCTTCCTCAAGTACATCTGGCCCTTTACAAATTTGATTTATCCTGATGTAGCAAAGATTGTTCTTGGATCCTACTCCAACTTTGAGCCAACGTTTAACGTCTGAAGTAATACGTCATACAACTACCACAATGCAATGAGAAAAAGTCATTAAAAATGTTTCAATGGGATAATAAAAGATTTTCACAAACAAAACTGATATTCTCACAGCTATTTAAAACGGTGCTTATAGTAATTCCAAAGCAAGTAAGTATAGCATTGCATTCTGGTAGTTCATTATTAAGGAGATAAGTGAATAAGGGGAACTGGGAATTGCAATAGTCAAACAGTCACCATCATTCGTTCGAAGTTGTTCTGTTGTTGAAGGCATGAAGATGTTGCGTGAATCAACCGTTTTCCTATTCTCCTGAAAATGTTTCCTGTGCCACTTGATGGATATTTGTAGCAAACGTCGACGTAGTTAGCATATAGGTTTTTCCCTTTGAGGAAATGAGCAAGCGAATAATTTTTTGCAAGCATCAACTAAGTATCTGCTAAGTGCGGTTTTGATATTTAGGTTTTTCGATCCATTTTGACTGACGTTTTTGGTTTAGGCCTTTAATTATTTTATTTTATTAACTCTTCGGCATGCGAAGACAACAAGTTCGGTCTTAAATGAAAAATATGAAACGATGATGGACAACGATCAACTTAGTCTAACACATTCAAATGGAATCTTGCACTTGTGTACACAAAATCCGATCTTCGGGTTTTGAATAAATAAATAAATAAATTTCACGCTGGATTTTCGCTTTACACTAAAATTTGCTTTATGATAAAAATTTGAAAACATTTCTAACACCCAAGAAAAAAATAAATGTACTTAACCGGCGTTTCTTGATCTTCATTTCTTAATTTTGATGACTTTGTCCATGACATGATCTACTCAAATGTCATGTGAGAATTTTAAACAATCCAATCCAATTTTTATACGAAACTTTCTTGAATAAACCTTTTATACGAAAGTTTGATGAACAGCATCGATGATTTGGACCACCATATGCATGGCAAACTGTTACATTATTAGGATCTTGTAAGCTGTGACATTTTTGCAATCTACAAGCCATAGGCTTGCTTCAGACCAAAGGGTTTGTTGGGTTCTTGTGGGGTGAAACCACCCACCAAAATGGGGGATTGTACCCCCTTCCTACTGCCCAGACCACCGGGTAGGGAGCAGCTGACCAATGAATTTAGAGTCCAGATACATCCTAGATAACAAAAAATAGGTTGAAAATTTGGGTGAAAATGGGGTGAAATTAATCGTCACTAGCTCCTGGACTAATTTCATAGAGGAGCATTTTTCACCGAAATTAGGCGTGTTTTCAACAATAAAATGATAAAAAAAGCACTTAAATGTTTCAATGGAATAGTAAAAGGTTTTCACCGACAGTATTTATGGCATTGCATTGTGGTACTTGTATTCAGTATGTATCTAAATAACGGGAACGGCGAATTCTCTGGTATCAACTTAAGCAGGATTTCCACTTTGCTAAATCAGATCGGACTGGAATGGATCGGAACAAGATCCATTCGGTTCCAGGTGAAAAATAGATTTCCACTCACATGCAGGATTTTAGCGCGCAATGTTATGTAAGTAGTAAACAAACATGGCTGCTAATAATCTTCGTGCAATATTACTTACTTTACTGGTTAGGAAATATTTGCAGAGAAAACAAACGAAGTTAAAATATCAAAAAAGGTTTTGGGTAAGTCAACTAAGGAGTGTAAATAAAAAGGAGAGTATCACTCAAGATATGAGACTGTTTCATCATGAATATTTCTTTAAAAATTTTCAAATACTGCCTCATAAATACGGTTCCAGTTGTGAATTGGGATTCTCAATAACTGTGTTTTCTTGTTCGTTTAAAAACCTGCCCAAAATGTCTTCTTGATTATCCATAATAACAAATTGCTGGTTGTCCATAGTATGATGAAACTGTTCCAAACAAAGATTTAAGACCATAAATGCGTCCAAACTGCTCATTTTAAGCTTGCAAATGATAGAGGGTAATTCAGCACGTCCGTACAGCACAGTATCGCCGCCATTTTGTTGCCATTAACGTCCGTTAGCATAAAGTCACGCAAATACGCACGAAATTTAAAAGGGAAGCAGGAACGCACATGGTGGCAGATGGTGGCTGTTATGAGCTTAGAAGTATTCAAAATTTGAATTTTTAATTGTTCTTTTACCTTTTCTTAGGTGTTTAATGAATCTTGAATGGTTTTTTATAATTTTCTTCGCAATTTCTTTGCTTAAATGCGTGAATTCTGGCCCTAACAGTTTGCAGGCATGCAACTCAGCATGTTTTTCATGTTTTTCATGTTTTTCCTATGTTTTGAATGATTTCATGTTTTTAGCATGTTATTGCCTGGAAAATCATGTTTTTGTGAGCGTCTACCAAAAATATTTTTTGATTGTGATCTTCTGCCATCATTTTAGTCAATTCAGGGAAAACCATCGCAACGTTTTTTGAACCTGGGGTCAGCGTTATCATATAATCATTCCACTACATGAACAGCCCAACCTTTACCAGATGATGATAACTCCCTTCAATACAAAAATTTTTTATCTTTTAGCTGAGAAAGAATTATATATATGATATTGTTCCGAACATTTTTTAGATCTTTCTCATGTTCGAATGTCGAATACCAATTCGAATTGTTATCAAAACAGATATAAAAACAGATGTAGTATTTTGTTTACTTTTGTTTGTGAATATTTTATGCTCTGTATGAATGGACTTTATTTCTTGTACAATCACCTAAAACATTTATTATCCAAATTTGTACCATTGTCAGCTAATTTTTGCGCAAGGTTATTTCAATTGTATTCCTGCACTCTTCTATTTTACAGGTATTCACTTCGTTATTATTTCTTCATTAGTGAATCTCTTTTGCTCGTTTAGATATTACTTAGTAAAATGTAAAATGAAAAATGGGTAAAACAAAGTTTCAGGCATCTTGGCAAGTAAATCGTCCATGGCTCATTCCGAATAAGACTAACGTTTACTTAGCTCTCTGCACAGTATGCAATTCTTCATTGAATATAGAGGCTGGCGTTGGTGTCATTCAAAGACATGAGAAAGTTGAAAAACATTTGAAGAGGTTGCGCGATTCGAATTCTCAAGCTACTTTTGCCCAAAGTACAAGTAGTAATGATTTTTTCATGAAAAAGGGAAATACTAAAGTGGTTCTTACAAGCGAGCAACAAGCATGGAATGCTGTGATTGTACGTGCTTTGAATGTGGTTGAGAACAACATCTCTTTTAACTCTTGTGAAAATGATAATGATTTATACCGGCGAATGTTTCCTGACTCTAGTATTGCCAAAAATTATTGTCAGGGCAGAGGGAAAGTAAAATATGTCATACAGTTCGGTATTTCTCCACATATCGAGGAGTTGGTACAGAAAGACCTTCAAAACCAACCTTTTACATTTCATTTTGATGAAACGACTAACAGCCAAGTCAAGAAACAATATGACGGTTATGCTACATACTTCAGCCCGAAACATAAGGAAATACCATCTGTGTACTGCGGCTCCTTATATGTTGGAAGATGCACTGCAGATGATATGTTGATTCACTTCCATGATTTTATGAAAGAAGCTTCTTTAGAACCTAATTACATGTTAGGTTTGGGTATGGATGGACCAAATGTTAACCTATCGTTCAAAACCAAACTCAAGGAGGAATTGTCTATTATTGAAGTAGGCACCTGTCCTCTACACATTGTAAACAATGCATTTGGCAAAGTTGTTAAGGCTTTAAAAAATACCGTTGTCGATCTAGATGAAATGTCCATCGATTTTCACTTTTTTTTTAAATATTCAGCTGACAGAAGAGAGCAGTACACTGTTTGTCATCAGATTACTGGCATTACTGCCAGAATGATGGAGAAACATTGCTCTACTCGTTGGATGAGTTTGGAGAAAGTGCTGGTCAAGTTAATGGAGCAATGGGAAAATCTTTCTGAGTATTTTCTTCGGAAACTACCAACACTACCTGGATTCACCGGATCAAAAGGTGTTTCTTCAACAGCAAGGTATGCTCGTATCAAAGCTTATTTGCAAAATAAGAAGATTCCAGTTGTCATTGCTTGTGTTGTTTCATTTGCCCAGGATTTTCGCAAGTTCATCAAAACTTTCGAGACGAATGCACCTTTAATTCACCTTCTTCATTTGAAATGCATGCAACTGGTGAATACCGTTCTCGATAAATTCCTGAACCCTGAAGTTTTTCAAGACAAAAAAGGTGATGAATGCTATGTGATGAAACCAGTGAAAATCTAAAATCAAAAATCTAAAGGAAATCTAAAGGAGATAGATGTGAAACTACAATCAAACCATAAGGTGTTGTGTAATTTTGGGGCTCAGACCGAAATTCAGTTCAAGAAATCAAAGATGGATGAGTTGGAAAAGAAAAGGTTGAGGCAAAATATGAAGGAAGCCATGGCTGAATCAGCAGATTACCTCCTAAGTAATTTGCCAATTGATGAGCAGGTAGTCCGCGATGCCCAATACCTTGGGCATCAAAATCATGGTGGAAAAAAAGGAATAACAGCAATCAAAAGGCTTTGCTACAATGTTTGCAGAACCATGAAGCCTGATGCCTTAAAGAAAATCTTCAACATTAAGGATGATGAATCTACCGATAGTCTCATTGATGCGGTAACTGAGGAGTTCAAACTCTATCAAATAGATAAGATCCCCTCGTCCTTTTATGAAGCCAAACCTCAAGAGAAAAAGAGAGAGGTGTATTCTTACTGGAAATACGCATACGGTCTTTTGGATGTGACAGCAACGCATAACGACGACGATTCAAAGTTTGTTCGCATAGATCATTATTGGAGAAATGTGGGTGGTATAGTCGACTTAGAAGGAAAACCCAAATATCGACTGGTTACGTTTGTAAATCTTATCCTTACACTTTCTCACGGAAACCCTGATCCCGAAAGAGGATTTTCAATCACCAAGCAGCATCTGGAAATACATGGAAACAAGATAGACGAGGACACCTTAAGTGCATTACGAAATGTAAAGGATTACCTTGTGCGAAATGGTGGTCTTGGAAAGTTTGAAGTTACAACAGATCTTATCTCTAAATGCAAAAACTCACATGCGCAATACGAGATTTATAAAGCTGAGAAGGAAAAACTCGAACGCAAGTTATTGGAAGATGCTGTGAACAAGAAGAAGGAAGCCGAAAAACAAGACAAGCTTGCGGATGTTGACAGAGATATTTGCGTACTGCAAAACGGTGTTAAGATGGCTGAGACAATCATTAAAGAAGGAAACGAGGAAATCCAGTCACATCTTTTAAAAAAGGTACTGAATCGCGATAAGCTTACACAAGCTAATATGAAGGTTGCCACTGGTGTAAAAAGAAAAGAGGAGCTCTCATTAGAAATCAAAGAACTTCAAGAAAATTTATATAGTATTATACTACTTAAGAAATTTGGTTTTTCAAAGTCTTGTGTTATCTAACTGAATTTTCACTTACATTTTGTTCCACATAGTTTTACCATTTTACTAGAAGTTGAAATATCCTTTCAATAGATTATCGGAAATCTTGCAATCCCTTAATAAAAAAGGGGGGTTGATATCGACCGAAAAATGTTGACAAAAGCTATAAATTCCATGAAAAGGTGTAAGTCCAGGGTTAAAATTAGCATGTTTTGCTTGGGAAAATCATGTTTTCCGAAAGATTTTGTGATGTTTCATGTCATGTTTTTTGAACATTTTGAGTTGCATGCCTGAGTTTGCTCTAAAGAAATATGAATATGTAGCTACCTACTACACTCTATCATATGCATAATTCTGAACTTTAATAAATAACATATGCATAATTCTGAACTTCAATTAAATAGTGGTTAACTTTTCGGATCACGACCTTTATCTGAGTGCATACCGTTATGTAATTAAGAAAGATGCGAATGTTGTCCACAGTTCGGAGCACCCAAATCTGAAAGATGCGCGGTCTCCAAAAACAAAAGCCTCCATTGGGAGTAACCGGCGAAAGTCATTAAGTGCCGCCACAGCTACAGCCTCTGCTTCCTCAAAGGAGAAGAGGCTGGACAACTGCGAGATGGCAAGGTTTGTGGTGGAGAACAATATTTCAGACTATGATGGACTTTTGCTGTGTGCAAAAGAAAGGAAAGAGGCCGGTGAGAGTGACATTTCAGACTTTATATTTAGAAGGTCTGAAAAACTGATAAAGGAACTGATAAGTAAGGCGTGGCAAATACAAGAGGCGCCCGCGCGTGCCAAAGAGAAATCACTCACCAGAATGGACATCATCAACTCAGCTGCAGAAACCTCGTGCACCTGTGCAGGTGAATGGCTACAGTGTGCTACTGAGGTCCTCAGCTTCAACAATATCAATAGGTTAGCCTTCGCCAGTGCCATGAGAGAATCGCTTGCACTCGGTAAAGGAAAATACAGAAATATTATTCTAATCGGACTGACCAACTGTGCCAAGACGTTTATCTTTAAACCGTTGACGAGGATTTTCAAAGACGATATCTTTAAAAATCCAGCAAATGATAAATTTTCCTGGGTTGGCGCCAAGAAATCTCGCATTATACTGCTAAATGACTTTCATTGACAGAAGGAGAGTATCTCTTCTTCTGCTAGAAGGTGAAACTGTAAAATTGCCAGCCCCAAAGAATTTCTACGTTGAAGATGTATGCATTAACTCAGATGTTGCAATATTTGCAACAAGCAAAGAGAGAGTCAAATTTAGCGGATCTTATAACACTTTCGATCAAAAGGAAGACGAAATGATGGATTCGAGATGGCGGGTTTTTGAATTCACAAAGCAATTTGATAAGGATGAGCAGAGAGAGGTGCAACCTTACAGTAGATGTTTTGCAGAGCTCATTCTCCACTGAGACTAAATAAAAACAACATGTTACACCCATGTTACACCACATGTTACACCCTATGTTACACCACTTTCAAAGCAAATCTATGGTAACCATAACATGTTACACATGTTACACTATATTTTAAAAAAACTTATATATAATTTCTTTTAAATATAGTGTAACATGTGTAACATGTTGTGATTACCATAGATTTGCTTGAAAAGTGGTGTAACATGTGGTGTAACATGTGGTGTAACATGTGGTGTAACATGTGGTGTAACATGTGGTGTAACATGTGGTGTAACATGTCATTCATCTTGCTTTTAGATTTTGATACAAGTGTTAGCTTATTTCTGTTGATGTTTCTTATGGTTAACCAGACTTTTATCCTTACTTACAAATACGTAGAGCTTTTTAATTTCATTTTGAGACGACAAAAACTAGATATATCTTCTGTTACTTTTTCATTGTGTTAAGCTTTATAGTCTGGAGTACTGGCAATGACCGACCAACGTAATTTCTCATATACACGACATAATAATCTAAACGAGAGTTTAATACCTTAATCTTTTGCCCTTGGTCTCTATTATTTTCAGCATTCGTGTAGGCATAGATTCAATTATTCGGTTGATCAAGTCCACCGGACATGACTCCATTGTGTTTATTACTCGAAGGACAAATTCGTCGTAGCTTTCACGCGTTATGTTTTGTTCCAAGGCGTCGTGTGCCAGTTTTCGTTCAGCCCATCCAAAGACATTTTCAATAGGGTTACAGTCGGGGCTCCGTGGTGGAATGGTGAATTTGATAGCGCCAATCTTCTTGAAAGCCTCCCAAGCCGGCTTTGAATTTTGTGATGGATCATTGTCTTGTAGAAAGCAATCTCCGTCTGGGTTACAACTCTTTTCAAAAACAGAAGGGAAGTGTCTTGTGACAAAATCTGCAAACATCTGACCGTTTAGTTTCGAATAGGGCTCACACATGACAACACCCTTCCCATACGATATCGCGACAAAAAACCCGGCGGTGCGACCACTACTCCCAGCTTTTTTCCCTTTTGACGTACAATGCTCATGTAATCCTTCACAGGACTACCTCCAAATTCTTGACCCTGGAGCTCTGGCTTGATCACGTGGATTCACTTTGTGGACGAAGCTTTTTCCATCGAAATAGAACGAGATCTCTTTTGTCCATAGTGTGGTTGGGTTGAAATACTTGACAACGTCTTTCGCAAACTTGAGTCGCTTTTTCAGATCTGACTCCAAAAACAAACCTTTTCGTAAGGCAGGACGGAAGGCGTAACCCATTTTATTGAGATATCTTCGAATTGTCTGTAGGCTAACATGTGATACACCAGAACAATTTTGAATATGCTTTGCAGTAAAGCGACCACCTTGAGTTTTTCGGACGTCTTTCAATGCCCTCTCGATCAAACGTTCTTCCCGAGGAGTCAACAATGGCGGTCGGCCACGTCACACTTTTGAAGCTTTTTGACAGTTGACACGGTCTGCGTGTTGAGTTGCATGCCTCCACACTGTGGATAAGCTGATCTCACTGAACCTCTTCTGTATTTGTCTTATTTTTGTCTTTAAATCGTGGTGCATGATACAAATCATAGCAGACATTCTTGAGGTAACTCGCTTCATAAGGATGAATGGTATGTTGATATACTGGCTTATCACCAGTCGAGTCATTCTTGACCAAATATTAAAATACGATTAAGATTCCTCTAATTCAAATCTTTGATTTAACTCTTTACGAAATCCTTTTATTAACAATATGAAAAATAAAATGCAGATTTACTTATTGCAAATAATTTTATGCATAGTATACCGTTAGGGAGTTTATTTATTTATTAGTATTTACCCAGGATGACCTCTTCAGTTTCTGAAGGTACAGTTATCAATGAGGTTTCTGCGATGGAGGTCCTAGAGCATTTAAAGCCCCCATTTAGGCTACAAAAGCTGTAATGACGGCAGTCGCTTAACTAGACCACCCCCTTTAGACATCAATCCCGCTCTCAGGCTGAGTGCTAAGCTGAGTGCCAAGCTGAGTGAAACGACTAAAACTATCTTTGTTCAGGTCCTTTGTCAAGGATGGGAGATTAGAATTGTGTTCGATGACTCGGGGTGGTAAAGGTGGGGTTGGCTAAACAGAGATCTTAGAATTTTGACAAAACCTCCATAAGGCGGATACCTCTAAAGTGGAAACATTTTTTGTCCAATAGAAGTCTGCTATATGAAGGTTCCACTGTATTACGTTACAATTTGCAGTGCAGTTTACTAAAGAATTGCGTACGGTTTGACTTTGACTATTCATCGCCAAGGTATACTATATATATTTTAAGGCTATCACTGGAAATTTTTCGTACGCTTGCTGCTCCGAATGTGCCAAACCATTGACCCCAGCATATCATCATCAATCAGTTGTCTATAAAGCTTGGTTCCCACCGAGCGATAATTTTCAGGTGATAGGCCGATAAATTCATTAATCGCCTTGACAAAAATCGCCAGATTTTGGCGATAGAAAATTATCGGATTTTTATTTCGATTTCACAATACGATAATTTTCTATTGCCACAAAAATAGACGATAATTTACTATTGCCTTAGATCGGCTATAAGTTTCTCTCGCCTGAGCATTGACACCAAAATCTTGGTTATCGCCATTTTGCCTACAAATTCTACTTTATCGCCAATTTGGCGGTGAAATTGGTTTTTATCGCCTTGTGAGAAGCTTTAAAGTACTCCCATCAAAAATTACACCATCGATTTAGTCAGATGTTTATTCTTGTGGTTTAATCCTTTCCTTGATAAAAAATTGATAAATTTCGTACAATCAAAACTAATACAAGAATGTTTGGCGATAGTTTTGAAAACCCAGTTATTTTCACAAGAATGAACTTGAACACATGATTTGGAAAAGCATAGAAAAACTGGATGCAATACTTGTGTATTCTTTTTGAATGTTAAAGAGTTTTAAGGTTTATCCTGACCATTACGCCCATCGAATCTTCGGATTTCAGGCTTTACTTTCGATAGCAGAAACTTTCGTTGTTGGAAAAATATCACAATTATATCCAGGCTAACCGTGAGAAATGTATGTTCTTACAAAGTTTCCATTTTGCTTTTATGTATTGGCATATATTTAGGAAAGAACATACTCCTGGTTTTCATTGTTTTTTCCTGCTAAGCATAGAAGACCCTGAACAGTGTAGAACGTATTTGAAAAATTTCTAAAGAAAACCTCTACTCCACGATCGTATGCTGCGAACACTTTAGGAATACTTTAAAACAACATTCAGCATCCATCGTTATACTTTCGGATTACTAACTATATATGCAGAAATAATCGGTCGTTAGTTTGTGGACAGAAATAACCAACTTTTCCTCAATATATGTACTCGAAAATGCTGTTGGTAAACTCTTAAAGTTTGCTACAGGCGTCATTGTGAAAACATGACGTTAATGTAATTTCCTTACTACTATTTTCTTAAAAAAAATAGTGCAAAAACCAAACTAAATATGTGAACACTTTTGATCAAAGTATAAGAAAAGAAAACAGCATAAACAAATTCTATGTTTCGACTTTACTTCACAGTCATCATCGAGAAAGTAAAAATGAAATTGTAAAAACACGCTATACAGCTATACTATAATTACAAGTAATTAAAATCGATCAAAGAATACTATTTTCTTACTTCTTACTACTTGCTACTGGATACTACTGTACTACATACCAGTAAGTAAAGTTAAGGAAAAAAATCCCTGGCGCAGTCATGACAGCGACTATAACAATGTGAATCGCAGCTTTGCATTCAGCTTGAAAGCGGAATTGATGACTAAGGGGTTGCCGTGATAACAGTTTCCGTAGCACAAAAGGGGGGCTTTTAATACTCTAGGACCTCCTTTGCAGGGCTCTCATTGATAAAAGTGCCTTTAGGAACTGAAGAGGTAAATAATCCTATGTAAATCAATAAACATTTTACTAAAATAGCCTCAAATCGCCAATGTCTAGAGCAAAAACAAAGATAGTCGGCTATAAACAAACCTTTTTGACAAAAGAAGCAAGTTTCTATGGAAAGTTTTGAGGATAAACAGAAAGTTCAGGGGAATCTATCAAGCTCAAAGGGAGATTAAGCATGTGAAGGTATGTGTATTACTGAACATTATACTAGCAGAAAGAGAAATGATTCGAAGATGGTATGATAAAGCAAGAAAAGCAACTAAAGAAACAAAGTCTGATAAAAGTAATGGATTTATATGCCAGGTACACTAATGTTGACACACTAACAAAAGAGAAATTGAAAATGGAAATAGAATCTGATGCACCACCAGATCTTATCGCAATAACTGAAGTAAAAAAAGTGAAAAACTTATCATGCGAGCTGATAGAAGTTAACTTATTTCTAGATGGTTGCTGGTGCTGAATTCCAACATCAGAAAGACCAAGACTTGACAAGAGGGATCGTAATTTACGTCAAATAACTGATATCGTACAAGAAAACAGATAAATTACATATTCTGAAGGAACACGAAATGCCAAAAGAAATGCTCCTGACAGAAATTCGTCTCCGAAATAAAGAAATCATGCTGTTTGCAGCTATCTATCGCAGCCCCAATAGTAAAAACGACGAAAACTCTCAAAATCAACCATTTTCTCGAGTCATTACTAGAATCAAAAGATATGACTATTTAGTCATAGTGGGCGGTTTCAATCGCAAGAAAATTGATTGGGGATACTAACAACTTCTAGTTTGCAACACCAGGAATTTATAATGCAGCGAAAGATAGTTTCTGACGCAAAACGTGAATCACCCAATGAAAGGCTGAGAATCTGACACTCCTTCTCTGATACATCTTGTATTTTCGACAGGAGATCAACACTTTGACAGCAAATACGCTTCACCCCCTGGAAAATCTTACCATGACCTACTTAAATTGAAGTACCAATACAAAGCTGAAAAGCTTCAATTTAAATTTGTTCCTAATTTAAAGCTGACTTTAAAAGATGAAAGAACTTCTTTACATCAACTGGGCAGAGTAATTTGAATACTGTGGAGATGATATTGACAAGATGTAGACCAAGTTTGAAAATATATATAAAAAACTGAAGCAGGATGCATACCGACCAGAATATTAAAAGCTGGTAAATGGGTGGTCAAGTATCGCTTTAATGAAAAGAAGAAAAAATACCACCTTTGGAAAAGATTCATGGAAACCAAAGATGCGGATGCGTATCGCCATTATAGAAATATAGAAGCCGAGTTAGTAAATTGACACGAAAATCTAGATTCTGAGAAGGAGTGAAACCAATCACTGTAAGTAACTTTCAACTGAGGATGGATCGAGAAATTGTATTAAAGTAACTAATGGAAAAAAATCCTTGCAAAAGCACTGGACCATACAGTCTTCACACATATGTTTACATACAATATTTGAGAAATCCTATACCCTAGGAAAAGTCCCATATTCTTAGAAGAAGGCTAATATCACGGCCATCTATAACAACAGAGGTGATAAACTTTTTGCTGACAATTACAGACCAATTTGAGGATTACGTAAGGGCCCGTAGGGCCCGCAATGTAATCCCGATTTTATGAATAAAATCGAAACCGACGATCTAAAACTGGATAATCGAGGCCATTCTCGTTAGAATTCTTAAATTAAAATGCTTAAATTATCATTCGACAGGAAAGGAAAGACATTGATAAGACATAAATTTAAACTGAAGCGATAACTTTCTTTCTTTTAAAATAAAGCCTGAAACACTCTAACAACCACCACGACTGAAACCACGACCACGTCCCCGCCAGTTACTGTCTCCTCTATTTCCACCTGGAGCTGAAAAAAAAAACAAAACAACAAGGATAATGCAATGGAGTGGGAGGGAGGGCAGTTTTAGATCGTCGGTTTCGATTTTATTCATAAAATCGGGATTACATTGCGGGCCCTACGGGCCCTTACGTAATCCTCAATTTTATTTCATAATATCTCCACCGACGATCTAAAACTGGATAATCGAGGCCATTCTCGTTAGAATTCTTAAAGCTATAGCTTAAAAGAACGTTTGTTTACAAAGGCGGGAAGCTATAGCTTTACAGCCTCTCTTCAAAGCTCAATTATTTAGTTACCAGTACACTCGACTGGAAAGTCCCTTTGGCAACTTTACCCTTATAATAAAATCTTTTGAAAGTAGAATCAGTTGACCATTGCCCCCTTTTCACAATTTCACATATCGAAACACCTTGATTAAATGCCTTAGTGGTTGAAGCTGCCCTAGTCGAATGAGCTGTAAATTTTCCAGTGTCTATTCCGGCTAAAGCAAGAGTTTTAACTAACCACCCTGAAACTGTACTCGTTTGAACAGGTTTATGTGGCTTTACAATCGATAATAGGAGTTGATTAGTCCCATTCCTCCACGATTCTGATCTCCTTAAATACTGATCTAAAGTCCTACATACACATAAAGAAAGATCATGATCAAACACCAGAAACTCAATAACAGGTGCCTGCTTTCCTTTGGTCCATGTTTTAGAAATTTTTGAGAAAGTAAAAGAGTACGTTCCTATTCCCCTTGTAAGAAATCTGATGTCAAAATTGGTGATCTCAGAAACTCTAGAAGCCCCTGTTAAAGCTAACAAGGCAGTCACTTTGTAAGTTAGAAGCTTATCACTGATTGCATCATCAGTTGGTAGTGATTTTAGAAACCTCAAAAGAATATCAACGTCCCATATGAAGTTATATTTTGGGAGAGGAGGCCTTTTATTGAAGACACCTGTCAACAGAGCAGTTACCCTTAGATGCCTTCCAACTGCCACCCCTTCGACTACCTGGTGATAGGCTGAAATAGCTGACCTGTGCGACCCAATAGCACTATAACTCAGACCATTTTCAAAGAGTTCTGCGAGAAAATCTAAAATGTGTTTTAAAGGGCAACTAATGGGATCAATCTGTCTGACACCACACCAGCTAGACCACTTTCTCCAGGCCGATTCATAATTTGAATTTGTTCCCTTCCTCGTAGCTCCTGTGATAAGGTTGGAAGCCCTTGTCGATATGCCTTCTGAAGACAATCTTTCCCTGAAACCACCCAGGCCACTAGACGTAGGGAATCTGATGTTGTGAGAGGGTGTGTCTCCCCTTGAGGGTTGGTTAGAAGATCTGGCAACTTGGGTAATAGGATTGGATCTTTGACACTCATCTCCAGTACTTTGGGGAGCCAGGGTTGAGACTGCCAGGCTGGTGTGATCAGGACAACTAAGGATTTTTCCCTCTGAATTTTCGCTAATACTCTTCCTATTAGGCAAAAGGGTGGAAATGCATAACTTAGACTCTGGTCCCAATGGTGTTGAAATGCATCCCTGCCCAGACTGAAAGGATCCTCCTTCCACGATATGTACATTGGAAGTTGAGCTGACAACCGGGAAGCAAAAAGATCTATCTTTGGATTGCCTAACTTCAGACAAATTTTCCTGAAAACCAGTGGATTTAACATCCACTCGCTCGAGTCTTTCACATTCCTTGACTCGTAGTCTGCCTCCACATTCAGATGCCCTGGTAGATGCTCGGCAGTAAGAGTGATCCCTTTGGATATCAGATAGTTCCAAATACGTTTGCTCAAATTTACTAAGGTTTCGTTGCCTGTACCCCCCATCTTTACTAGATATGACAGAGCGACCATGTTGTCCATCTGAATGTGGATACTGTTCAAATTTCTCTTGCCCTTTGTAAAAGATAGAATTGCCAAATTTGCTGCCTTCAATTCTAGAATGTTTATGTGAAGTTTGCTCTCCTCTGAGGTCCAGGGCCCCCCTGTTCTTTGCCCCTGGCAGTGTGCTCCCCACCCCTTTTTTGATGCATCTGTTTGAATTATTAGCTGGGGTGGTTTCCAAATAAGAGATTTCCCGTTGTTCAAGGTGAGATTGTTTTTCCACCAGGTTAGTTCCTGCCTCACATCCTGTGACAAAAGAACCTTTTTCTCGAAAGAACCTGAAGCTTGCAATTGATTTATCTGATCCCTTTGTAAGCATCGATATTGCAAAGGGGCTGGGAGCACCGCTATTGTTGTCGAAGACAGCCTCCCTATCAACTGAGTCAACTCCCTTATCGTTACAGACTGTTGATCTAAGAGAGATTGACATTGACTTATTATCTTGACAACTTTCTCCTCCGGCAGGGATATTTCCATTTTGTTGGAGTCTATTATCACACCCAGAAATTCGATTCTCTTGCACGGTGTCAATACTGATTTCTTTACATTTATCACCAACCCTAGATGTTGTAACAAGAAAATCAATGTGTCCCTCCCCAGCTCTAAATCTTTCAGGGAACCTGCCATTAGGAGCATGTCGTCTAGATAAATAATCAATTTCACCTTCAGCCTTCTTAGTAATGCAATTGGGACCTTTAAGAGTTTTGTAAACAGTCTCGGGGCTGGACCTAATCCAAAGCACAGGCAAAGGAATTTATTAAGTGAACCTTGCCATTCGAAACGTAAGAATTTCTGAGAATTCTGATGGATAGGAATAGAGAAGTAAGCATCCTTTAAATCCACTTTGCACATAAAGTCGTTTGGAGATAACAGTTCTTTTATCAGAAATAAGCCTTCCATTTTGAAATGCATGTATGGAATGTGTTGATTCAAACTTTTTAAGTTTATCACAGGCCTGTTTCCCCCATCTTTTTTGCCTACTAAAAATAGATTGCTCAAAAACTGGTCTTCTAATGGTTTGACTTTTGTAATTGCACCTTTGGATAACATTGTCTCTATTTCTTGATCCACCAGTTTCCTCTCCTCTGAGTTCAACTTTGGAGGATTTGGCAGAACATTTTGAACTGGATGAGAAATAAGAGGAATTTGAAACCCCTGAACAATCTGTAATATTGTTTGATCGTTCGTCAGGCTTGCCCAATTTTTTAGGAAATATTTGGTTCGACCTGCCAAAGGGAATTCTGGTATCTCCCTTATTGGAAACAATGACTGAACTAGAGGGTGGACATTCGGAAAGTCTCGAAATGGCAAGATTTCTACATGATGCTGATGGACTGGTAAACAAAATAGATTTGGAAGCTGACTTACCACCTCTTCCTGGTGTGAAAGGTCTGCGGAATAGGGTGCCTCTTGAAAACTGCCCCCCGGTTTCTCTGACCTTGATTGAAATTTTGATACCGGAGGCCATCTCGAAAGGGCGATTTGTTCTTTGGTCGATCCTTTTTATCATCAACCATCAGACCCAAGTATTCCTTGGATTTCTTTAGTTGTTTCATCTCCTTGAGGATTTTTTCATCGAACTTCTCCCCAAACAGTTTTTCCCCTAAGTTTTGTTCGAATACTTCAGAGTTGCTCTTTAGTGTCTCCTTGACCTGTTTTCGATCGTTGGTTATTGCAGATAGGACATTTCGTCTACGGTAATACGAGACTGTGTTGAATACTTGACCTATCAGGGTGACGGACATCTCCATCACCCCACAAAGCTGGTTGTTTGACGCTAATGCAGCCTTGAGATCTGCTTTTTCTTCTTCTGGGAGATCTTCGGCCTTTTTGAGGGCAGCTTTCGCCTCCGCCCTCTCTGACTCTAAGAATTCCCACAACGTTGAAAGTGGTCCATATATCAGCCCAATTTTCTTGTGGATCTCACTGAAGGCTTTGTCCATGGAGAGAGTTTGTTTATGATTCCTCTCTTCAAGTATTGATTTTAGATAAGTGTCCAACTCCTTTTTCACTGTTATGTTGGATGGGCAGGGGAATTCTTCAACTATTGTTTCAGTTAGCTGTTTTTCAGTCAGAAATAAATTCATTGCCTGAATAGCATACTCTGCCAGTTCTGGATTTACTTTCCAATCGTTAGAGGCCTTTTTTACACTGAACCTCTCAGTTTTCGCCTTTTTAGGTGCTGGATCTTCACTATCAGCATCCTCAATTCGTTTTCTCTTAGGATCCTCGTCTTGGTCCTTGTTAGAGATTGCTGGGGATGCCCTGGAGTGGTTTTCTCCTTCAGCATGTCCCTTGTCATTTTCACTCATCCTACGAAACAAGGAACGGAACAACATTTCAAATATCTTATGTATCTACTCTGGAGTAGTTTTCTCCATTACGTAAATATTTTGCTGCTTATCTTTCCTTCAGTAAAGCAAAATAAAATAAAAGCCTAGGCAAAACCTAAATACCTTTGAAAACCGCAAAATGTTCTATAATTATGTTATCTGTGTACGATTACACAAGTGAAACAGGATATTAATTACCTTATTCAGCTTATAAACTTGATACGTCTTTCCTGTAGCTCGAGAATGTTCGAAAGAGGCTGTAAAGCTATAGCTTCCCGCCTTTGTAAACAAACGTTCTTTTAAGCTATAGCTTTAAGAATTCTAACGAGAATGGCCTCGATTATCCAGTTTTAGATCGTCGGTGGAGATATTATGAAATAAAATAGCCTGACTAGCATTACATCAAAAATTTTTGAATCAATTATGCGCACTTCTTCACTGCTCCAAATAATGGATAAAAGGACTGAGATTATTGAAAACGGAGGGGTGATTGGTGTCTTATACTGTGATTTTAAAAAAGCATTTGATACTGTTCCGCACCGCTACTTGATCGAAATATTACGACATCTAAAAGATGCAGTTCTATCCTGGATCACAGATGTTTTGTTATATATTCATTGATTTTTTGTAATAGATTTCAGAAAGTTGTCGTAAATGGAAGCCGTGTAACTTTATCGGTGTTAAGCTCACTACATTTTGTCATTCTTAATAGCACTCTCGTAGAAGTACGGAAACCGAAAATGGACAACCTAACTTTCTTCAAACATACCTCAGTTTCTTTTAAAGTACGTCACTTCCTATTTGAAACCTCATAAAAAGAACCCAATTATTTGCGTAATGTTATTAACCTGATCAACTTGATACTTTAAGTGAAAATTATGGTTTATTGTACAAATCGTGGAAGTTTTTTGGATATTCAGACCTTCTTTTGTCGACAATGTGGTCTAAAAAGGGAATATTACCAAGAATCAATCCTTTAGATTTAACTAGTGAAAAATTAATCATAGAGCACTATTTTCGTCAAAATTATAAATACGAACATATTGTCATCCTAGGTGGTCGTCACATGAAGAAAAATTATATCGGTTACGCGGGCTAGCACACTTTGCCAGAATGATTCTATTCCGCGGTCACATGAACAAAATTATCGCAGTAAAGAGGGATGATTTGTATCACGTGATTTTGTTTGCAAATTTTGATTGACTTGATTTTGTTTACTAATTTTTTCGTTTTGATGAGCATGCGCAATAAATGCCAACTCACCCCGCCTTGTCGGGATAAAGTGTTCACATTATTTCATCCCACCTTATCTGAGATCTCGGCAAAACAAAGCGAGATCTCGGCAAGGCGAGCTGGTTTGCTGCTCATGTGAACATATTTTCATTTTTATGACAATTTCTTAATAGGCGTAAGATCTCGGCAAAGCGGGCTAGCCCACTTAACCGGGATAACTTTTCTTCATGTAACCACCCTCTTACTTAATATTTATCATGGAAATAAGTACCTTAAAGAGAAGAATGAGAGTAAGTATATGGCCTGAAAAAGCATCAGCGTTTATAATTGTACGTACCTTCTTACCCCATCGTTCTTCCTACAGTCGTCGTTTTAATACTATGGAGGTTTTATCAACAACTGCTCATAGCTTTTTTCACACTTGCATTGGTTTTGATAGTATTTAAAAAACCTTCACTTAGTTTTATAGACGGCAACAAGTATTGTAATTCTGCGAAAGTAATAAATGCCACTTGGGCCTTCCATAAGAAAGTACTTTCTAAAATCAAGGTACTTTTAAAGAAAGTGAAGTTGTCCCTTCTTGGCTTCCAAATAGAAGTCCCAGATATTTTCCTGTACGCAGATGACCTGAATATATTCAAGGTAATGGAAAGCAAACATGATGTTTCTTCCCTTCAAAGTGATCTTAACAAACTACTTAAGCTGACAGAAACTATTTTATTGAGATTTCATTTCAAGAACACAAGACATGAAGAACCTAGGCATTAGTTTTGACGAGCATCTTACATTCGAAAAACACATCAAAGATGAAGTTAAAATAAAAGCAAATAAAACTGTCGATATGTTAGATCGAACTTTTGTCCACCTGCATAAAAATACTATCAAGCAGCTTTTTACAAGCATTGTCTGACCTCATCTTGGATATGGTGCTCTACTGTGGAATCCTCACAAGAAACGTCAGATATCTCTTCTCGAAGATGTTCAACGATGAGCAACAAAATTGATTCCAATACGGTTGATATAGAGGCAACATGATTGAGATGTACAAGATTATTTACGTTATCTACGATACGAAGCTATTGGAAATTTATAATTACACGGAGTAAGTGTCTTGAATAAGTCAGAAAGTATTCATTCAGAAACTGAGTTGCAGAACAATGGAATAATCTGCCTAAGTTATGCAAGCTCCATCTCTAAACTCTTTTAAAAGGTGACTCGATAAACTTCCGGTATAAATGGTTAAATTTAATTTGAACGTGGTCGAGCTGACTGCTAATCGAAAAACACGATATCGATATTGGCAATGTGGTTGCCGTGCGACCTTATGTAATTGGGGAATTTTAATTCACAAAAAATTTTGACAATATGATATTGGTTAATTGAGACCAAAGGTGATTTAAACCTATGATCACTGGTCTATACGCTTTTCACTCGCTGAGGATACTGTGTGTAGCAACCTAATACTTTATTTTCCAATGACTATGGATACTCATTGTTCACAATGAGATGTCACTGAAGAGAGGGGAATCCGAGCTAAGCTGAAATCTCGATTTACAGTCACGGGTAGTTCCGGCGTCAAAGTTAAGAAAGTCTACTAGGGAATTAATAATGATACATGCTGCACATTTTAAGCCGGTAACACAGGAAATAGAGCGATGACACGGGTTAAAATTTCTGTTCATGAGTCACACCACCTTCCTGAACACAGTCACATCTAATAAGCATGTTATACTTAAATCTTGAAGAGCAATTAATAACTAATACATGAAACTCAGATGTTACGGTCCTTTTAAGTTTTTTCTTCAAGACGTCAAAGATGCAGCTCTCCTGATAGAAGAGCCGGTAACTGATATTCAAATACTCCAGAAGTGCTGCATTATATGCAAGCTATGTTTGTGTGCCGAAGTGATTCGAATGCTGACTTTATACTTTAGCGACGTGATTGTAAGATTGGATATAAGCGCCTCAAAGCACTACTGAGTAAACCGTGTAAAATTGATTTTTGCATTGTTGTAAGTTATTGAGTATTGTTAGTTTACATGACGCTATTTTGAAGTCATTGCAAATGGCCTTAATGCTTGTAGTCAACAAATATATACTTTGCGTAAAAGGGGAAATTTTGATTGTTGAATCAACTCAAGAGCGCCTACATTTTTATTCGAATCCCTGTGATATTTTCGTGAATGCGAAGTCAAAATCACATAAAAAACATTCACGTGCTAGTTGGTTATGCGTAAGCAACAAGGATTACACATTTAAGACTTAAGTCAAAGAAAAACTAAAATCGCTAAAATGCCACATTCAAACAAATAATTTGTTGTACAACTAACGTTTGCCGGCAAAATAGAAAATAATTAGTGGTAAACAATAACATTTGTTGGTAGACAATGATAACAAGTGGAAGATGGAAAATAACAAGTGGCAGAGGGAACAATGATAAGTTGTTTCGAACGAAAAAAACAAGCCACGGAAATCTTGCAGGTGACAAATTTATTCAAAATATGAACGGTTGCATGAATCCAACACATTTCTTCAAACTCAAAAAGATTTTCCACATTTACGGCAGACAAAGGTAACATCAACGCTCAAGTAGGAAAAGAGTCCACCTTGGTTAAGTATCATACTAAAACATTAAGTGTTGATAAAATATATAGGAAAAAATGTTTTAAGGCTATTCAGTTAAAAAAGAAAAATCAGAAGTGTTACATGAAAAATCAAAACAAACAAAAAAATGATGGAACTACGACATGGGTGCCTTTTATTGTTATTTTTTTTTATGATGGAGTTATATTTTTTGGTAATTAAATACGTGAAAGAATGTTACATGGTGTCTTCCCCCCCTAAACTATGTGGGGGGGACTTTTTTCTCAAAGTGCCATATGGTGGTGGGGTTTTGGAATTTTTATCATTAAAGGGGGGGGGGGGGGGGGGGGGGGGGGGGGGGGGGGGGGGGGGGGGTGAGGTTATTTTTAAATCCAGTTATTTTTAAATCCAGTTAAAATTTTGTTTACATCTCCGTATCAAAAGAGTAACATTTAGAGTAACATTTTTTTACACTTTACCTCTTACGCTTTACTCCTTGTTACGTTAGCGTAACACGTATCAAGAGTAACATTCTGCAATGCAATGTCTTCTTGTGTTCTCACGTTCTCAATTTTTAACGTGTACACATTTAGTTTTTGTTTTTGTTTTT
The DNA here is from genome assembly GCA_027922465.2 of Turritopsis dohrnii. NCBI lineage: Eukaryota > Metazoa > Cnidaria > Hydrozoa > Anthoathecata > Oceaniidae > Turritopsis > Turritopsis dohrnii. Next base: position 313,126 of record BQMF02000448.1, on the reverse strand, counting down.
TTAAATCTCGTCAGTGAAAATTACTATCTTTTTATTACTATATTATTATTATTATCTTTCCATTTTCTATTTTATCGTTTTGTCACAGAGGCTACCTTATGTTTACATCACTCAAGGAATTTCAACGAGCAACAATTATTTGCTGGATTGTAAATAAAACAGTTACGCTAGTGAAATAATGCTGTTGCTAGGGAAAACGGGCTCCGCTGCTATGCAAATTTTTACATTTCCTTGTAAATTTGAACCTAACTTCTGAAACAACAAAAGTTTTTGAAGTTAAAACTGGTACCAGTAGGATCCATTTTCCCAGTTGCTAGGGGAAGGTAGACAGTTGCTATGCATGATACTTAACGTGATACTTAAATATTGTTTGTATGGCGGAAATAGAATCATTAATTATTCATCATGTTTATGTATATGGTTTAACAGAAAAAAGAACAAAACTATGCACATGTTTGTAAACTACTATTTACATGTATTCTTCGAACCAGCATTCGAACACTTTAATCTCCAGTGAGTTCCAAAATTATACTTTTGAAAAATAGAATCATCAGAGATGGTTGAGTGAATTTAGATATTTTGTTGATGGAGTTGATTGGATGATTGAATCTATGTTCTTTTCACAGACCAACTTTTGATGTTTTTCAAAGTTGAATAGTTTGATTTTATGATTTTTCCATTTTCTTCCTTTATTTATAGAATTAAAAAATGTAATTATTTAAAATGATTGAGGATTACTTTGGGAGTAAAAGACCAAATTCACAGCCGTTATCACAAGAACAGCAGGCTCCTAAACCCAAGAAACAAAAACGAACTAGTTTAACAGGGTTTTCGAGAAAAGAAACACCCGACCAGATTAAGAATATGGAAAAATATAAACCAGCTGGTGACTGGCGCAAATTCACACAAATCAAAATCAACCATACATTCATTACAAAACATTGGAGTTACAACGATTTGAATTTCAAACAAGTTTTCGTTGTTCCTTTTTGCATGCTGAAAACACTGGAGAAATTGCATTGCCAGAAAAAGTGTTATAACTCTTTCAATGTGCTGCCAGAAGATGTGAGAAGTCAACTAGCATTAGCAGCCAAAGACTACGACAAAGAAAAGATGAAACTAACTGTTACTCATCAGGGAAATAAAGGAATCAAATCTTTTTACTACGTCTATTGTCAAGTCTGTACAAAAGACAAAATACCAAAACTGCTGGAGAAATATAAGGACAGGTTGCCAGATAATGCTAAAATAAATGATCTACTTGAGTTTTGGGATACCCTTAACATTTCAAATGACTTGTTAGATTGTGCTGGTTGTATCCTTCCTGATGAAACTGATATGTATCCTGCACCAAATGCCAGGAGATTCACACAAAGACCAACTGAACATTCAAATGCTGCCCACACCAAGCCTTCTACGAATCCGGGAGCATCAACAGCCACAAATGTCAACACCAACAAGTTGGTACCTAATCAGTCAGGCAAAATTTCAACCGAACAGAGCTGCTCATCAACATCAAAATCAGGAACTACAATCACAGTTAAATAGACGATTTCGGAGATAGGACGCCATAATGAATATTTTTTCACAGTGGGGCAAGTTGGACTTTGACCTCCGATCAAATTAAGCAAAACATAAAGGATTGCACTGTGCAAACGACCTTGCGAGTGAAAGAGCAGTTGTTTTTTTATTTCCTTAGAAAGTATAGAATATGCAGCTGGTGAGCAGTCTTTGTTGGACTGCAATCCATCGCATAGAATTCTTTGTTACTGTGTGGAGGGTGATAAAAAAACTATCTTCGCAAGTGTGGAAAAAAGTATAAGCTTCAGCGCAGTGTGAAAAAAGTCAGTATAGTCAGTATAGCGTGATTCAGTAATCATTAGAATGCCGTTAACAAAATACAAAGATTTTTCGGAACTTAGTTCAAAGCAACTGTCAGATTACCTAAGTGTACGTGGATTAAATGCAACCGGGCGAAAAGTAGAACTCGTAGCTCTTGTTTTTTGCGCTAATAAACTGGGTAAAGGAATCATACAGTCATCAGAAGAGGAGAAAAATTATGCAAAAAATATCTGCTCTTAATGTTCCAGATCCCAAGTCAATTCCATTAGAAAATCTAAGTGGTAATGTGACCACACAATGGCCATCAATAACTCTTGGTAACATTTTTTCCTATATTTTGAAGAAGAAAGATTTCAATGCAGATTACATTGGAAAATATAAAGACCAAAAGGCTTACTCTTTTTTTGATAGTGGTTTCGTCGGAGAGATAAAAACTTACGAAGTATCTTCCAAGAAAAAATGACATATATTTACTGTGACATCAGAGCTTTACAGGCTATTCACGAAAGTAAAACCTTGTGGATAATAACAAATTCTACAACTAACGAAAACACAGAAATAGTATCCACATGGTGTCCATGCATGGCTGGTGCTTATACGAGGCGTGCGACCCACATTCTCGCAGGTGGCTGTTCTTTCGTAGGTTTACCATCAACAAAGTGATTGGAGTGCACATAGAAATATTTAGGTGGGTTGAGACTTGATGAATCCATGCAGCAGCTCTAGCTCTAGCTCTATGTTATGCATCATAATTTTCCACTTGTAACATAAACTGTGAACTTCCATCCGCTCAGGATATCGTTTGTCATTGTTACAAACACCAACAACACAGCGATCATGTTTACACATGATTATGAAAAACGATATAAATCCAAGTCCAAAAGAGTTAAATTAATGCCAGTCCAGTCCAAAATCCAAAATGTAAAACAATAAATCCAGGTCCAAAAAAGTTAAAATTATGTCAGTCAAGTCCAAAATCCAATTAAAAAGAAATTATTATGTAATTGTAAATGCAAGATCTAAAAGAAAAGAAAACATTTGAGACAACTTAAAATGAGCACAAAATAGAGAGGCAACATGTGGCAGATCAAAACAAAGCAGCTCTTTTATCCGATTTATGTTAAAAGCAAGGCAAAATCATGAATAAACTTTTGAATACTTGGCTTCCGTAGTCCCTGTAAGTTTCAAAAGAAACTGGTCTGAAGCTTCGAAAAAAAACTAAAATAAGGAAAATAGAGTTAGAAAATACAATATGTCCTTCTTTTCACCTTCTCCACCAATATGATGCTGAAAATCCAGTGAACCAACAAAGTCCAAAGTTCAACTTGCCCCACCGCGATAAAATATTAATAATGGTGTCCTATCTCCGAAATCGTCTATACAACTCGAAATTAAAGCTCATGAATGTTGGTGATATGCTTGACCTACGAATAACTTTAGGTGCACCGTGTAATGATCGTCTTGATGTTTGGAGCAAGAAATTCTGTCTGAAGACAATACACACTGATGTAAAAAAGCTTGTCTCCAACTATGCTTCTATCGAATTCTACAATTCAGTTATGGATGGTGTCCGAGAATATCATAGCACTGCACTTTCAGGTGTAGAGATCGATGGATGCAAAGTTGCACCTCCACCGAAAGTGAAGCTGACGAAAGATAACATAAAGCCCAATCAGCTCTTCTAGATTCTGTCAAATCATCACAGTTAGAAAGCAATCCTTTTGAGCCACTGCGAAGGCATAATGGGAAGTATTTCTCCATAATGCATGACGGAATTCAGAAGTTTGCAAAGGAGTTAAATGGGGCAATCATTAGAACTTTAAACTCAAAAAGTGACATTATTAATGTTCCCTGGTCTGTGACAGAAATTGCTGGAGGATCACTTAATGCCGACAAATTGGTCCAACATTTAATCAATGTTATTGGTGATGTGAAACCAGCAAAAATTAATGCATTCTCTGAAGCTTCCAAAATTCTTGGTACCACCGAACATTCAAAGTCTCCCTCTTTCTTGAAATTATGCAATTTCGTAAAAAAAGCAGATTCAGAAATAGTGGTTGAATTACATGAATGGCCCACTTGTGTCATGGGGGATGGATGCTCTACCAACGTTTCCGGTGGTGAAAAGTTGACAGATCTGATTGGTATGCTTTCCCCAATTAACGCTGTGTTGTCCATGCTGCTGATGGGACAATTAAACCTATGACTCTAAAACAATGAAAGTTCAAGAGCTCTCTGATTTCCTGCCATCATTTAAATCTGTTTTACGCCATTTCCGACTCAGTGGGAAAAGCACATCTCTCCTCAATGATGCATTGGAGATATTGAACATGAACCCTGTACATCTTATGTCCTTCTGTCCAACCAGAATGTGATATATTTTAACTGCAGCCACTCAGGCAGTTGAGCATCTCGTTCCCATTTGTGATGTGATTTCCACAGCTAATATCAAACCAGAAGAAAGAAATGAATTCATGTCCCCAAACGGTTTAATTCTGATCCACATTCTTGCTGATTTACAGCCAATTTTTTTTCAAATACTACCTGAAAACGCTTGATAATGACAACCTGATAACATCTGTGTACAACTGTTCAGAAGCCTTTATTACGAGATTGGGTGAGTTTGATTTTCCACAGTTAAAAGGTTTTGTAAATGGTATCAAAGAGGATGAAAATGGAAACATTATTGCAGAAATCAAGATTAAATCTAATGCCACGATGCATAATTTAACTTTGAACGCAACTCACCGACCGTCACGAAACCATTTAGTTTCCAGAATTGACTCAATCAAACGCCTTAGTGGAACCCTGACTAAATCCATTATTGAGAACATTAAACAGAACATTGGTGATCAAAGTCAAACTGATACCTTGGTGGAATATGCATCAGCATTTGATATGAGTCGGAGAATTGGGTTAGATGAGCGACTTCGATTGCTAAAAAAGTTGAATGCCATATACAGAACATCGTACGAGCACAAGGTTCCTTCCACATGGGAAGATTGCAACATCTCAATCATTTACAAACCAAAATTGAGTTGCAGTGAAAAAGAGCTTTTGGGCGAGTATTCTAATCTTTGGCCAGTATTCAACCAAATTTGGCCTCAGTATTCCAAAAATTTGACAGTAGTGCACTACAAATTTCTGACACACATCTTGAATAATCATACCATCACCCATCCCAACCTTTGTGCGATGATCCGCATTCTGATTTCTGTGGCACCAAGTACTGGCCCGTTGGAGCGATCATTCAGCAAACTTAGTAAAATCTGTCATAAAGACAGAAATCAAATCTTGAGTAAGAATTTGGAAACATTATATATTTTAAGTCAATGTGATTCTGATATTGTTGATTACGACAAAGCTATAGAACTCTTAGAAAAATGATGAGCAGTATTCCAAAACATTTTTCCGAGAGTTTTATGACTTTTTCATTATCCAATCAATTTGATTAAAACATTTCATTATGTTCATCTGATTTTATTCCATCTGATTGCTATTACAGTTTTAGTATTCTAACAGCCTTCGATACAGTTTGGCTTTAAAAATACATGCATATTACTTTGCTTTGACTAAAACAATCGTTCATAAATAATTCGATGGTTTTGCAATTTCCAAAGTTTATTTTAAGTGGTTGAATGACCACCAACAGGTCAGATATGATCATGTTCCTTGTGATATCAGTGGTATTTAAGATGCAGTTAATGACAATCATTGCTTCTTTATTTTTGAGATAGAAAATTTAAACACATTTGTGTTTTTTAGTTTATTTGCAGTTTTTAACATTAGTCATTAGTTGGATTTAACTTTAATCCTTGCTACTTTAAAAATTGTCTTTCTGTTTTTACATATTAATATATTCTTTTTGTTGTGTTAGAAATTTGTTTCTTTTCTAGGTGTTTGTAGGTTTGTTTTGCGTTTTGGAGTTTAAAAGTTGTAGTGGTGGGGGGGAGCCTTTTTCTATTTCTCTGGAGGTGGGACAAAACTGAAGGGGGGGGGGGGGGGGGGGGGGAGGGGGGGAAGACTTTTTTTCAGGGGGGGGGGGGGGGGGGAGTTGAGACCCCCAAAGACACTATGTGTTATCTAGTATGTATAATTGCATTTCAAAAAACAATAATTGAAAAACTTAGTTTTATATACTGTTTCTCAGGGAAAAAACTTCGCAGATACTTGGAATAACTTAGCATTTTGTGAAGTGGCAGTCGTTGATTCATACCCTGAGTATTTTATTAGATTGGCTTGAAACTTTAATCTTATAATAGAGGCAAAGAAAAAGTGACAGTTACTTTGTCATGCCGGGTAAAATTGGTCAAACGAAAGCATAACAGTTTTTGAAACCTAATTTGGAGAGTATGTACTAAAGGAGAGAGAGGTTATCCAAGCATTTTATTATTTTCTTGTCATTATGCCAAATGTTTTTCCTAACATCAAAGTACTTGGTCATTTTATAATTCATTTCACAGACACTAACTAATTTGTTATAATGTGTCTGTAGAATTAACATGAAAATAGAGACATAATTTCAATGAACAACGAAAAAAGACTTTTCATAATGTTATTTAAAGTCTTTTCACTTTATTTCCAAGGTCGAACAATAATGGAAGATTTTTCAAATCAATTCAACTTAACATACATAAATGTGATAGCTTGAATAGTGAACTTCAGAGGTTTATCACAAAGTAAGTCAAAGAACCTCAGGAAGGACATAGGAATTGAATAGAAGCAGTTACATAAATTGTATTGTATTTTGTTTGTCCTCTGTCCTCTATTTTTTGTAACTAAAGCAAATACATTCAGCAGCATAAAAAGTTTAATTGTTCAGTTGCTGAGTTATTTTTGATTGTTAAAATGAATCCACTTTTTTACAGGTTAACATTTTCTTATGTCCTTTTTTTAACAGATACAATAAACGATGTTTTAGATGATTTTTCTGCTTTAAAGTGACATTAGTTTTATTATCTGCTTTTCAAAGAATGGCACAACATTTTCATAGCTTAAGGTGACATTTTTGATTCTGCAACTTTAAGTCTTAATGATATTCCAGGCATCCCATGAAATCTTGTTATCCTGGATTGAAAATGGTTACAAAGTTACTTAATTTTAATGATTGCTTAATGATAGCCATTGTTGTTGATTTGTATGGAAAATTAAATCTACTGCTTTACATTGCAAACTAAGAACGTGTGTTGACACACATTGCCCCAATGGTTGTTTTGATTCGTATGACGTTTTTCTGTTTTGACAATTTTATTTCCATTTGGGAATTAGCATATAATATCGCGTTTTTTAATGTTTTATTTTAATTAGTTTTTTATGCTCCAATGCACTACGTTTCTCGATTTATCTCGCCCTTTTTGCATTTTTATTCATTCATGAAATTAGTATGAGAGCGTAGATACGCTTTTAGGAGTTTTGTAGTAAACTCATTCGATTTCTCATTGGAGATTTTTTTACATTTGAGAGATTTATTTCATTTTGGATTTACTTGAGAATTTTATGTGGTATTTCCTGTGGAGCCATTCCTACACAGTGCTTTGGAGCTTATGTTTCAGTAAGTTTTTCCTATATTTTTTGATTTTAAATTTTTCCCATTTTTGTACATTTTTTGGTATAGATTCCCTAGGATTCTTGAGATTTTTCCTCAATTTTTTGGTCATCTTTCGACCTGTTCTGTGGCCTTCGTTGAGTCTATCTTTTAGTGTGTTCTTAGCATAATTTTCTGGCCACAGACCGTCAATCTTTTTGGCTTCTACTTCCCTTCTGTTTGCCTTAGAGCCATTTTACTTTCGAGTTCCGCATTGTTTTCCGTATTCCGGTATTGGAATCTGGAACTGGCCGATTTCTGGAATCCAGTTTGTGCTGGTGGATATCAAAAGTTGATAGATTGAAAAACCTTTTAAGGCACTTGCCTGGAGTCTGTCAAATTGTGACATTGATCAATTCAAAAAGATACTACAGTGATACTAAAGTCATAATAATACTGATGTGTTTGAAAAAAAGAAGAAGGTTTTCCAAAATGTTGCCAAATAATTTGCCTTAATGTTATGCATTTGGAATAAAATGCTGGAAGTTAGAGTTTACATATTATTGGTGACCATGTTTTGAAGAGACACTGAAAGTTAATAACACTTGTGGTTTACTAGCAGCTACTAGTTTGTCTTCTATTATGCATAGCTGACTGGATTGTTGTTGCAGATGATAAAACTGTGGTGTTCATGTAGTTTGCCAGGAATTGGATCTTATTATGAAGCAACTGAAAATTTAGTGAGATGAATTTCAATAGGAACTGTTGTGTTGGTGTTTGTCTTGGTGAGTAATTTCATGCATTTAAATATGGCTCCCTGAATTCTGAAAAATGTATAATGTACCTTAGAAAAGTCAGCATCAGCATCATTATTCATCTTTTCTCTACAGCTTAATTCCTTATAACATTCTTCAAATTCCTTAACAAACTCTCACATACCCTAATCCAATTTTATTTTTGTATTTTATGAAAGGACACAAGTAGAAGTAATTTGATACAATGAAAAAAATTTCGCCTAATGGAATTGTAGCAACATAAAGTTGTTGCATTTTAACGGTATTTGTTCTTGCCTAGATTATTGATGCCTTGTGTGACTGAATAATTGCAAACGCCCACAGGAATACCTTAGGGAAAGGATATTTTTGTCAATTAAGCACCCCTACCTGAGGAAGTATTCCCTTAAGAATTACAGTAGTCACTATTTTTGATTCTAACATGTATTGAAATATTATTGAAATATTGGTTCACAATTTAACTCAATTTAAAATTCTATTCAAAATTTAATTACTTTTCCTGTACTGCCATAATTTTTGTGAAAGAACAGCTACAAACTCTTAATTTTTTCTTGCTCCTTTCGTTTTCAATATATTTCTAAATTACAAGTAAAACATTCTGCCACAATAAAACAAATATCAAACATTTTCATTTTTCATATTATTTTTGAGTAAATCTAATAAACACCCATGTTGAGATTTTAAATAAACTGTAATTCAGTTTGTTTTTCACCTATGAACTTGAAAAGACACAATGAATTAAGTAAATGAATATAATCAAAAAGTAAAAAGTTTTATTGACACGTTATGATATAGAAGCAACAGATGACAATGTAAATAAGAAAAACAAATGTTTGCATAAATAGGAACAGTTCATCTACAGTTGATATCATTTTATTTTGTAGAGCTTTCCAAGTATGAAGAGGAATTAAGTGATGATAATGACATCACCTTTAATCCGGACGACGAACATACAGGTATTATACATTCTTGGAATGAAAAACTGTAACATAATCATCGTAAACAGGTAACTATATAGAGTATGTATCTCTTCAACCTTCCACAGCCATTGTTTAATGTGACAAAAATCTAATATTGAATATATGAGAGATTTGAAAAGTTTGATAACGTTTAAATTAGAACTGCCATAAAAAATTGTAACGTAATCAGCTTTTACTACTTGTCAGTAAAAATATATAGACCTAGATGGGATCTGGTACTTTACTGCTAATAACCTCAAATGCAAATTTAGAGGAGGCTGAATCTGATCTCGATATCGATTGCAAAAAAAAAACAAGACCATTCATAAGTAGAAAAGGCACTGTTGTCTATTTTCAGACCGTCCTAGCTTGAGACGTTTATTATTTGGTTTCCTAAATTCACCTCAACCTCCATCCACAATTTAAGTAAAACAACAATCCGCTTTACTGAACTGTCAATATTTTATTGCAATATGTTCTTAACATGAAAAACTGCTGCTGACAATGTTGGTTCTGTCTATCTTAGGTCACAATTATCATATTTGGGATTCAACAAGTATTGAGGATGTTGAGATAACTTTTGCAGAATATCTGAAAATGGAGAAAGGATACCCGAGTAAGATTTCTTTTTACTTTTGTTCCTAGCTTTTAACTCTGATTTATTCTTCAGAGGTTTTTAAATTTTAAGTTGAGTGGTGTGCTGATTATTCAAATTTTGATGCTTGTTTGAAATTCAACGAATTCGATCATGTCTTTACAGCCTTTACAACCTCTCACCGAAAAAATCAGTGTCGCTATTCTATCGATTAATGTGAGTGAAATGCTATTTACCAAATATACCATCAGCTGATGCATGATTGAGAGGTTAACTAACTACCATCAAATTGAGGACTAACGAACACGTATTTTCTATGGCTCTGAAAATGTTCGAATAATATGTTCCGACATATCACTTATTAGCTACATGTGAAATTCCAAGAGCGAAAATTTATTCCAATCAAATAGTTTTGATTTGGATAATCTTAAACTCAAATATTGATCGCTTTTCGTGATTTTTCCCACACTATAGGTTTCCCCAGCAAGATGCAATCTCCCAAGTTTTCCGCCATAACTTTGTTATTATGTAATGACTTGTTCTTTCAAACGAAGATATGAGATGTCGAACCAAGAAGATTGCTTGATTAATGAATAAACACAATCCACGTTCTGCGCTGATATCCTGATTTTCAATACCTACCTCAATTTGCGTTAGCTTCTGTTATATTTTAAAATAATTAAGGTTCACTGTAAATGTAATAACTGATAAATTTGGTGTTTCATTAATAATTTTTTGACTTGGAATAAATTTAGTGATACAATAGAGTGGAAACGAGAAGGCCTCCAGTTGGAATCTAGTATTCTTGCATCATGGTGATGTAACACAGGCTGCTACCATTTTCAGTTTCATAATCTATACCCTTGCCCTTCATATTTATGTATTTTCTTATGCCAAACTGTTTCCTTAGCTCGTGCCGATATGAAAAAGTTTGCAAAACAATATTCTGTAAGATACAATCAGGTTCGTACGTGAATAGTAAACACACAACGACTGCGAATGGTTAAACGAAAAAAGACAGCAAAGGCAATGGGAATGAACGCTACCTGAGCTTTACAAAACAATATTCGTGTAAAGATAGATAGTTTTATTTCAGGTGTATTTCCGTATTTTTAGTTATTCCTTAGAAGACGAAATTCTTTTGTTGTTGTTTTTTTTGTTACAGTACAACTCTGTAAGGACGGACACCGTTTCAGTCGGACTATTGTTTAAGTCAGACTAAAACCTTGTCCCCCTTCAGACTAAGTATGCAGAGTGTGACTTAAGATGAAGTTCCGTAAGTCAGACTGTCGTTAAGTCATATCGATTTTTACAGACCCTTTAGAGTCCGACTTAACGAGGTTGTACTGTCTTATTTGTTTTGTTGAGTATGGTTTTTAAACCAATGCTCTTTCTCTATTAATGTCTACGCAATTTGAGGCATTGAATTTCATCCTTTCAATTTAAGCAACTGCAGGCTTTTTTGCGTTATTATTTGTTAAGTACTGTTGTGTATGTTTTTTCTCGAATTGACTTTAAGGCAACATCATCTGTTACCTTTAGGTCGATGAAGTGTAACAAACCTCTAAGGCGACAGAGAATATATACAACAAAATGTTATGGCGATGCATTTTTTCTATATTCTTCAGTTAACTTGTATTTGGCACACGGAAATGTGTGATGTGTAACAATTATTATTATTATTATTATCAAATGTTTATACAGGATGGTTCATAAACTATTAGAGAAGAGAATTCTTACTGAATAAGTCATTTGATGTGCTCCTTTTCCATTGTTATTCTCCATGTCACCTTAAGGCAGAAGTTTGAAACTTAATAAAGATACGTAAATTGTAAAAATATCAGAAACATCAAAAAATTTGTTGTAAAAAAAATATGTTTTAATTTGTTCACCTGTAAAAAATACTGCATTTTAGATGAACAATTTTTTGAGTCATTCTCTTAATCAGGTAAAATTACAAAATGTTTTCTGGGCATATAAATAGGTTTAAAAATTAAAAATTGGTATTTAAAAAAAGAAAGAAAACACATGGTTGTTAAATATTACATACATTAATGTAAAGGAATAATAGGCCAGTGGGAAATAGTAATTTAAAAATAGCAAAAGTAATAAATCAAGTGATTTTAAAGAATAATAAAACAAAATTAAAATCAAACTAAGAACAGAGTTAACTTTAAGCCTCTCCATGAGTCCTTCTATGTTAAAGTCCACATACTAACACAACAACATACACGTTGAAAGTATGCAGGAGAGTGAAGAGTATTAAATTTGTCTTGCCAACAAGATTCCCTTTCCCTAAGTTGAATTTCATTGTCTGATTTCAATAAGTTGAAAAGCCCAATCTTCCATCCCATTATGTCCAAGAAAAACTAGTGCAAAGATGGTATAAAATGTGGCTGTCCTTAAGAAAAAAGTACCTTTTACTTTGATTTAACTTTACTTTTACACATTCAGAATCAGCCAAACAAGTAATGAAACTATCCTCTATCTTTGTTATTTTCTGTGTGCTTTTTTCACATGGTCTGCTATACAACTGATGGTAAATGACAACAGCATCATTGATGTCATATTGTGTTTTGGGGTTAGCAGCAAAGCACTTTATTATCCAGTTCGTTCATTTCACTTAAGCTTTATTATACTTCTTTCTTTTACACAGTGTAGGTATTTTGGGTGAGCCTTTTTGAATTTGTGACTATTTGTGACATGAAATAACAAAGATTATACTTCCACGTGTTGATGAGCTTTTCAGGGTTGCCATCACATACATCATTGCAATAAAATCAAGTGATTCTCACTGGCTTCAATCCATTCACCTAATGTACCACATCCCTTGCACTGAGATGACAGCCAAAGTTTACTTATAACATTTCTTACAAAATGTCAGGTACTATATTTATGAACTAAATTCAGACCTGAATCCATTTCGAGATTTGCTTATTACAATCAGTAGGTACTGTGTCAACTGAATAAACTTCATGAGCTCACAAACAAGTTACTATACCCTTCAATTCCAGTGAAGGAAACCCATGACCTTTCACCGTCTGTAATGTTGAAGTCACTACAATCCGTGCACTTGGCAGGTATACATACAGAATTTCGCACATTTTCCAAGTATTTGTATTTGTATTTCTAAAATATTTATACAGGATTGTCATTTCAGTATATACATGTATCTACAATGTAAAACAACTGCTTTCCAAACGAGTCCTGTTTGAGAAAAAGAGAGAGAGAGAAATTTTTATCCAGAAAAAGGTGAAAGATTCGAAGAGATTGATGAGAGCACGGAATTAACATGATGCAAAATTACGTCACGATTGCCGAAAATATTGAAATTACCGAATATATAAAAAATCGTAAAATCACTGTAAAAATAATAAAACAATTATAAAACAATAAAAAATTACTTTTAGTGCAGTTCTGAAAAATGATCGAGGAAAGTGTAAGATTGAATACCAATTATAGTAATATGGCATTTTTCTGAACTACTCCAAAAACAATTTTTAAAATTTAAAATCATTTAATCTTTTTAAAAATATTTGCTCGTTGTTTTCAGCGGGGATATCTCTTGGTAAACCATTGTAGATAATCGCACCTTGATAGAAGAATCCATTTTGGGCTTTTTTAGCTTTTACTCTTGGGATTCTTATGGTGTGTTTGTTGTTTCTTGTTGACTGTGAATGCTGCATCAACTCGAAGTAATTCTCCAAGGGTGATGGTAATTTCGTTGTAACTGATTTCCGTACTATTTGACATGCCTGACGTTTAATCAATGTCATTATTGGAGTGAGGGTTACATTTTCTTTTTGGTTTCCAGTAGTTATCACAACAGCACGTTCATGTACTCGATCTAGTTTCCTGTTTGACGTTCTCGATAGATTTAGATTTACAGTACCACAGTACATGAGTACTGGAACAATGATGCTTGTGTAGAGTGTTTTTGCCGCCTCTTCTGTCAAGTGTTGACGCACCTTTGATAGAAGTCGTTATCTGGAACACAGTTTTTTGTATTTTGAGTTAAAATCTTCGTTAAGTTTTAGTGTTGGATCGAGATGGACTCCAAGGTATTTGTAGGATGTTGTTTGATGTAGACTGGATTCATTAATCTTTATGTTTAGTGGTGCTGCTTTCTTGACACAAGCTGAGGTTCCAAAAATCATTGTTTCTGTTTTGCATTCTTTTAGATTTTAAGACAGGTCATTGTAGTGTAACCAATTATGAATTTCAAGAACGTCAGAGTTTAACAGTTTTTTAATCGATTCAGAGTCTTTTCCACTGACGTATAAGAAGGTGTCGTCAGCATACTTTATGATTTTGCAATGACGTAGGCAGTTGTCGATATCATCTATGTGAAGTAAGAATAACGTGGGACCAAGGATTGAACCTTTTGGGACGCCTCTGAAAACAGGGTAGCCGTCGTAAAATACGTGTTGCTTCCGGTTAAAAGGGTAATTTTCAAGCCATATCTGTTCGATTCCATTTATTCCATAAGATGGTAATTTTGACAAGAGATACGAGTGGCTAACTGTATCAAATGCTTTGTTCAAGTGGAGATATGTAACATCTGTTAGTAAGCCATTATCCATGTTCTTCCGAATACTGTCTAGTAGAAGATTACAGGCTAGTTCTGTTGACCTGTTAGGGCGGAAGCCAAATTGGCTATTTTTTAACAGAGAGTTATTTTCAAGATATTTCGATAGCTGGTGGTGTACAACGCGTTCAAGTATCTTAGACAGACAAGGTAACACCGATATGGGACGGTTATTTGTAAAGTCTGATTTTGCTTCCGATTTATAGAGCGGGGTGATTTTTGAGATTTTCCAGTCTTTTGGAATTTCGCCAGATACCAGTGACTTGTTTATTATAAAAGCCAATGGTTTTGAGATTTCGTCTGTTACATCTTTCAAGAGGTTCGGGGGAAGATCGTCAATACCGGCTGCTTTCTTGTGTTTGAGTTTTTTGAGATGTTTTCTGATCTCAGATGATGTGACAGATCGGAACGAAAATTTCTGAGTAGTGCGGATTGGCATTTTTATCGGTCTATTCCACACAAAGTTCTTTATTGGATGGAGTGTTTTGAGCAGTTCTGTTGCTATGTCAGAAAAAAATCGACCGAATCCTGCTGCAATTGATTGTTTGTCGGATATTTCTTCGCCATTAACATTAAATACGGTTTGTGTCTGCTTTGCTTTCGATTTGGTGGGAGAAATTCTTTTCAGTGATTTCCAAAATGATGCAGAATTGCTTGTATTGTCTTTTAGTAGGTTTTTGTTATAATTTTGCTTTGCTTTCTTGATAAGATTATTAGCTTTGATTCGTTGGCGTTTATAGTTCTCGTAGTTTAAGGTTGTTTTCGATTTACGGAACTTTTTTTGAAGAACATCTTGGTAATCCATTTCATTTTTAATTTCTTGTGTAAGCCATGGGCAAATGTTTGTATTTGCCCTTTTTGTAATGTATGGAGCGTGTTTGTTAAAGCTTTCCAACAATATCATATTAAACAGTTGAAGTGATTCTGAAACGGATTATGAATTGTATATAGCTGACCAGTCAGTATTTTGAAGTTCTTCTTTTAACTTTAACTTGTCATAATGTTTGTAATTCCGATAGCTAACGGTCTTTGGAGATGTTTTTATTCTGTTTTGTTGTCGATTAAAAGCAATTAAGTCATGATCACTAAAACTGAGTGGGTATACGTCACACATTGTTATGTTGAATGGAGTGTTTGTGAAAATCAAATCAATTAATGATTCAGATTTATCTATTGTTTTTGTTACAGATTTAATAACCTGTTTGAACTGGAAAAGTGCGAAAATTGATTTCAATTCTAAATTCTCATTAACTTTTCGATAATTGATGTTGAAGTCTCCTGTTGATATCGTTTCTTTGTTTTCTGACGTTGCTTTTGATAGCGCTGTGTGTAGAAGTTCATCGTAGGTTTTAGGGAAAAATTTAGATGTAGACGGGAGCCGATACCAAATACTGAGGAGAAAGCTTTTCGTGTTTGGAAAGTTTATTTCCAACCAAATGCATTCCAAATCGGCATTTTCCAAATCTGTTCTTCTAGTAAACGGTATTCCTTCCTTGATATACATAGCAACACCACCATAAGTGCCAACTTCTCTATTTTTATTTACAAAAGTGTACCCCGGAATATCAAAAAGTTGTGGCGGAGTCGAATTATCGATATGTGTTTCACTGAGAGAGAAAACATGTGTGTCCATGTTTTGATCAAGTCCTCGAATGTTCTGGTGTAAAACTTTCAGTCCCCTGTGTTTGAATAAATCTCGTAAATTGTGATCTACTGGTCCAGGATTTTTCTCCACATCTCCACACATAAGCAATAACAGACATAAAAAACTCCTTTTTCTTTGATAACCATATTTCTGGTGAGCTCTTGAAACAAATAATGATATAATGATATATAATTCTCCTTGCAGTAAATTTCTTCTTTCAATAATGTAATACTTATTCCATCCAGTGTGATGAAGCAACGGCATTTAACAGTAAAAACTACCAAAAACAAAAACACGCACAGAGCAGAACAGAACACGCCTGTCTTGCGTGCTGCCATTACGGGATTTATGTTGTCGTAAATTCTTGAATTTCCAACAAAATCTTCAAAAAATGAACTCAGTCAAGGCCCAATTAGTTCCTACCTCTTCTTTGTTCAATTTTTTAAAGATTTCAGCAAGGTAATACCAGGAAAAGAGCAGAAAATATGTGCTTATTGCTCAATATCCTCAGACGTCATATATTTGTGTCCGTTACGGATGCCCTTGTCCATTGTTATGGAAACAACATTTAATCCATTTTTCTTGATTCTTGCATAGCCTCTTTAATACTGTGTTGACAATGTTTGAGGTGGTAGGTAGTTAGGGAGACTCCTGTATTTTGTAAAAAGACTTTTGGTTGATAAAATTGCCGGTTTTCAAAAACTTTCACCTTGATTAAAAAATAAAAGATTGGTAATCAGCACAAAGGAATGTATAGTTCTCTTAGTTTGACTCAAAATATGTTTGTTATTTGTTTTAAGAGTGAAACTCAGTTTAAGCGTGGTACAGTTTTGTATTGAACTGACCAGATGACCAGAAAGAAATATTGCTGCAGAGAACGGAAGGTTGAACATGGTTGATTTTACAAAGCAAGTTTGACTGGACCATGACCGGTATGGATCTATGGATCCTGTGGATATTCTTCGGAACACTTCTCTAGGAAAAATCAACTGAAAGAATTTATTCTTGGCTAAAAGACAATTTTCATTTGATTGATTTTGGGATGGAAGAGATAATCAGACAGTGAGTCACTGTATGGCCTAGGAGGCCATAGAAATAGTGGAAACTGAAGCAGCCAACCTTCTGCAGCAACCAGTCAAAGCAATCAAAAGTCTGGACGCACATTGAAATCATGAACCTAATTGCTTTATGGTCAGAAACACCAGTCCTTTTCAACGTGAAGGATCCCCAATATTTTGATTCAAACGCAAAAAAGAATGCCACAGAGAGCTGGGTCCAGAAGCGTACAGAGGATGGGGTTAACGTAACTGCAGAGGAAGTCACTTCAAAACTTCATTTTGGCACCCAAAGTGGTACATGTACCAATGAAGTATACAAGGTTTCTTGGCCATACTATAAAGCATTAATGTTTCTTAACCATAATCTGGCTCTGTGTACTTCAACATGAAACCTCCAAATTAAATGAAAGTCTTCAACAGTACCAAAAATGACAAAGAAGAGATCTGCTCAAAGTCTACTTATAGACCAAACGAATGAACTTCTGAATAAAGCTGTGGATGTGCTAAGACAACAAAACCAGCCCCAATCACCTCCAACGCCTGTTATAAACGAGCTATTCTTTAACATGATGGCATAGTACAGTAAGAAAATCCCTGAAAGTCATGAAAAGGACTTCTTAAAGGTTGATACATACTGTTTAACGGGGCATTGGCCGGCTTAAATGTAAATATTATTCTCACGTGATCAAAACAATCAAAATCAAAACAAATATGGCGCAAAGATTGCGATCACTTCGAACATCGTTTACTGATGAAGTGAGAAAATAAAATAATAAAATAATAAAATAATAAGAAACACATGGCTTTTAATAATATATATACACCTGACACATGTATCTTGTGACATATGATTCAATGTGAAGACAGAAATAATATTTTACACAAGCATTAAACTTCAATTTTTTTAATTCTGTTCCTTCCTATAAGAATGCAGCAGTGTAGGGACGGGAAGAGACAAGATAACAACAACAGTTCAATTTGCCAATTAATGTTTTTTTCTCAGATTGAATCAGTGTTCTTCTTTCTTTATGATGTCATGGCCATATTAGAAATCATACATGTGAATGAATTGAAAAGAAAAAGGTAAATAAACTAAAACATGCATAATTATTATTATTATTATTATTATTATTAATTTATTTAGTAATGCAGGTTGAATTTACAAGTGCAGCATGAACTGATGTGGACCTACAAATAGATAAATGAAAAATAAAAAGTAAAAAATTCACTTACAGATAAAAATATCATTATATATATCTATGTCATTATGAAATACTATTGTGAAATAAAATGTGGTAAAAAAACAGAGAAGACAGTGATCTTACCCAACAAGAAAAATAACAAGAGAGTTAGAAGCAAGAGGCTGTGGTAGGCAATACACTGCAAAATAAACCCAGTTGGTACACAATCCATCTACAGGAGATGGCACTGAGTAAATAGGGTGAGCAAAAGGCATATTAAGACTAAAATCTAGAAAAATAAATTCTATAAAACTTAAAGGGTCAAAACATAAATAGTTAATTAGATAAATTTAATTTAGTAAACCTGTGTAAAAGGTAGTACCACGGCTAGAACCAACTTCAATTAGCTAGCAAATATGAGATGAGAGTAGGACCAGAGTATCAAGGTGGATAAGAATGAGCTAGGAGACTAGAGTGTTGGCTAGGCATGGTTCGCAATAAAACAACATAAATCCCTATAATATAAACTAAATAAAAACGAAATTTTCATTTATATTGTAAGAGTTATGTTCAAAGGAATACGAGTTAATTTTGTCTTTATATTTCGACAAGTCGTTTCGGAATCGATTGTGATCCTGAATTTCTGTCAGATTTGTTGGCATTGCGTTCCATATCTTACAACCGCGGGAGGAAAACGAGTTTGTATTCCCATTTTCCATAGTAACATTCAGTTGTTGCTTCCTTCGTGTTTCCCTGAGAATAATAGGATGGGTGAACATTGAACAGATATCAGGATCAGTGAGTTTATAGTAGATCTTATGCATTAAGCATAATAAACGACACTTATATAGGTATGAAATCGACATCCATCCGACCCAGCCAAGAGCGCCACCTGGAGATAAACCATTTGGTAATCGATGTGTAATCTTTGCTGCTTTGGCATGAATTATGTCTAAGCTCGCAATCCAATTACTCGGACAGCTTCCCCATACGACTATATTGTATGTTATTGCTGGAATGATTGTAGCAAAATAGAACTTTTCAAGGACCTGCCTGTTAAGTGATAACATTCTTTTCATTAAGCGAACTCTAATGTTGAAAGTCTTTTTCAGTGTTTCAATATGGTAGTTCCAGTTTAATTTGCTGTCGATAAAAGTCCCCAGAATTTTGCTGTTATCACCTATATCTAGCGACTTGCCATTAAGGGTAATATTTTGTGGTGGTCCATAAATCGATTTTTGGATAAAATGAGAATTTTTGTTTTACCTGGATGAATGATCATTCCATTTAACACGGCCCAATTGTTCAGGTGATGGGCTAGACTCTGCAGGTTTGACATGAGAAGGTCGAAGGAAGAGGCATACGTCACCGCTGTTGTGTCATCAGCAAACATTTCAGTTTGGTTTCGGTTTCACAGTGAACTGGACCTGGAGATGGTGTCGCTGTTGGTAGGTCATTTGCGTGATAGGAGTAGAACCGAGGACCCAGGAGAGAGCCTTGTGGAACCCCTTGTTCGACAGGGGCCAAGTCAGATTTGCTTGTCCCTACGATTGTAAACTGACTCCTGTTCTCTAAGTAGCTTTTGCTCCATTCATAAAGATCTCCACTAATACCAATAGCTTGGATCTTTTTCTGAAGGGTTTGATGACAGACACTGTCGAAGGCTTTACTGAAGTCAATCAGTATTACACCAATGAACATACCTTCATTCATTTTCATTAACCATTTATCAGTTAATTTTAATAACATTAGTTCTGGAGACCGACCCTTTTCGAAATCCCCACTGGTGGTTGCTCAGTAAGCTGTGTTCGTAAATATGACTGTCAATGTGTGATGCAAAGATAGCTTCTAGCAGTTTACCTGGTAGTGGTAGGAGTGATATTGGCCGATAATTTTCACATTTAGATTTCGATCCTTTTTTATGAATGCAAGTAACTTTGGAGATTTTGTATCTAGTAGGAAATTTAAGTGAAGTGAAACTTCCTTTAGCTATATAATGCAGACCTTCAATGACACTATCACCAATCATATTGATGACTTTGGCGTTGATATTATCATGACCACCTGCCTTCCCGTTCTTAAAGACTTTCGGAATAGTTGAAGAGAGCTTGTCAATACTATAGTCAATTTCATTAGTTGTTGGTGTTACTCTATATATGTGATTAAGTTGCTTAGCATTGTTAATATCTTTATGCAATTTTCCAATGTTCGCAAAGTAAGTGTTGAGGGAATTACTTTTAATATTTAATTCTTTCCTGATTGTGCCATTCATCTAAGGGTGAGATTTGGCTATTGTTTACAAGCTGTCTCGATCATTCTAATTTTTTAATCCTCAAATCACATGGCAGATTTGAATAGTAACTCAAATTCTATTGTTTTAAGCCGGTCAATGCCCCTTTAATCCTAGGTGCTGTTCACGATCAATATGCATCTGTTCATTCCAACTCAAGCAGCCCATTCGTTTATGCACTTCCAGAAAGCTTAAGTTGATGATTTTAATCCTCTAAATTTGTCCTTCCATTAGGATGATTCAGCTAATCTCAAGATTTTGGTACATCTGTTACGAGCTTGTTTGTAAACCAGCCACTCGTGAGAGCCTTTAGGTGTTTTTTGGGCTCTCTTTAGTAGTTTAAAACGCTTATTTAATTCTTTCCTGATTGTGCCATTCATCTAAGGGTGAGATTTGGCTATTGTTTACAAGTTGTCTCGATCATTCTAATTTTTTAATCCTCAAATCACATGGCAGATTTGAATAGTAACTCAAATTCTATTGTTTTAAGCCGGTCAATGCCCCTTTCATCCTAGGTGCTGTTCACGATCAATATGCATCTGTTCATTCCAACTCAAGCAGCCCATTCGTTAGCCCTCCACTACCACAAAGCACCATGAACACATCACAAATGTTTCAAGATCTCAATTCTACTATAGCCAATGAATGAAATAGTGTTTAACTGTAGCTTACTTTTGTTAAATGTTTTATTTTTGCACTAGTATTCTATATTTTCCCTGACTATTTTCTTGGAAGTTTGGCTCTACAAGGGACCTCCAGAGTTTTTATGAGCTTGAAAAAGGGATATGTTAAAGTGTAGTTTTGGAATAGAAGTGAGGTTGAGGCTAAAGAGTAGCAAAGTGAATGTTGAAGTTTATTTCTCATCTAACCTGCTTACAATCTATCGGTATAAAACCCTTCATTGGAATTCAACTGCTCCTGCTCCATTAAAATACTCATAAAATATATCTCGGATTTCAGTTGCATTTGCACTGACTTAACCGTCAGGTTGAACCTGTAAGTCAGCTATGTTTGAATTCAAAGCACTATTTCTAACATGTTATGCAGAGCAAGGCTTGTCATTACAACAATTTCCGCTTTTTCTGGAGTCAATGCACATCTGACAGAAACAAGACAAAATCTGTTCACCCAAATTCCAAAAGCATTTTCTGTTACTCTCCTTGTGCAAGATAAATGATAATTATTCTTTTATCATCAGGTATACTTTTGCCACTGTATAGCTTCATACAGTCTATATCCTAATATGCGCTGTGCATCCAGTTTTTAGTTTACAGAGTGATTGTTTCGGGTAGTATTTAATGGTCAAAATCTTCTTAATCATGGTAATATAGCGGCAGTTAGACATTCACGATTATTATAACGAGCAATGCAATGCTTCTATTTTGATCTTTTCGAACATTTTGTAAACATAGCAACTGCGTTCGTTCAAAATGTAAACAAACTGATTTTGGTATTGACGAAAAAGATTGAGAAGGAGCTCTACAATAAGAAAAAAATTAAAAAAAAAAAAAAAATACTGAAAGCTAATAAAGTTTATGAGGTAATCTATCTAATCTTCTGCTATTTAAAATTGCTGTTTAATTCGAAAATTCTCTGTTAATCGAAAATGAATGAAAGTGTCAATTTTATGATTCACAGTTGACGAGTCATATCGCAGGACATTTGTGAGCATAAAGTTATGGAGAGGCAGTTGTAACAAAAGTTCAGAGTTTTGCTACAGGTAATTGTTAAAGTACTGAATTATCTTCTTTTTTTTTCATGATAGAGTTAGTTTATGATTTATATATATTCAGCATTCAGTATCGTCAAAATGAAGATGCTGATGAGAGATTAACTAGGCGGAATAGAAATATGCAATGTATACGAGCTAGACGCGCTACATTAAGTTTGCATTGTGCTGCACGTCAACCTGATCAATTGCCTGAGCAACATTACTTAGGCCCAATGGACAAGGTTTGTCAACGTTGTAGTGCTAAAATGTTTGCCGATGAAAGTAATTTCAAATGTTGTCATAATGGTAAGATACACCTTTATGACATTAATTATCCTTATGATCTTAGAGATATTTTAGTAGGTAATACAAATCTAGCAAAGAACTTTCAAGAATACATTCGAAAGTTTGATAGTTCTGTCGCTTTTGCGTCGATGGGTGCCACCAGGTCGAGGACCACCTGTCTTTCGTATTAATGGTCACGTATGTCACGGTACAGGGAATCTGCATCCGTCAGAAGGAGTTCCTCCATCATATGGTCAGTTGTACATTTATGATGGGATGGATGCATTCAATAAAAGAATGGCAAGACCTGAAAATCAAGGTTGTTCGCCTGACGTAATGCAAAATTTGCAAGACATCATTATTAGGGAAAGTCCTTACGCTGCTGCATACAAATACATGAGTGAGGTAGAAGCTGAGGAATTACAGCTTGCCCAAGAGCAAAATCGCCAACCATCTTTGGTAAAATTTTGAGTTATTTATCAGTTGTTTTTGTAGGTTTTTTTAAAAAAATCAATTATTTTCAAAATCTTTCATTTTAAAATTTAGGTTAGAATGCATCTGAGGAGTGGTGGCGATCAGCGGCGTTACAATCTACCCCACCATGATGAAGTAGCAGCTGTTTTTGTTGGTGAAGATGGTGTGACACCTGCCTTTTGGGATATTGTTGTTTATCCTCGAGACAGACCACTGCGATGTTTACCAACAGATTACCTCATTTGGATCCAATGGTTTATCCAGTCTTTTTTCCAATGTTGGATAGACTACAGATATTCCTCATGTAGCCGAATATGCTACAGGTAGTCAGTGCCGCACAACTGCATTACAATATTATACTTATAGGTTTTCGTAGAGAAGCAATTTAAATCCCATCTTAAAAGGTAAAAGATTATTTCAACAATTCGCGGTTGACTGTTACTGTAAGGTGGAATCTGATCGTCTCAACTATATTCGGAGAAACCAAAAAGTGTTACGTGTTGAGCAATATCAAGGGTTGATTGATCATCTTGCTAATATTGCAGGAAATAGAGGTTTAAATGCAGGCAGACCTGTGATATTACCATCGTCTTTTCAGGGCAGTCCAATAGCTATGCAACAAAATTACCAAGACACAATGGCTATGGTGACTAAAATGGGAAAACCTGATTTGTTCTGCACTTTTACGTGTAATCCAAATTGGAAGGAAATTACCGAAAATTTAGATAATGAGTCTGCACATTATTGACCTGACTTGGTTGCACGTGTTTTTAATTTGAAATTGAAAGCACTTTTAAATGATGTCATAAAAAATATTGTGTATTGGGGAAAACATAATGCGCATATAAAATTGGAGGCCTGTATTCTATAAAAAGTGTTAAATATTTATTCAAATACGTATATAAAGGACATGATCGAGCGCATGTCCAAATTAACTAACAATTGCAATATGATGAAATTAAAACTTTTTTAGACACTCGATATGTTAGTGCATTTGAAGCTCTGTGGAAAATATTTGAGTTCCCATGCATGAGAAATCACACTGGATCAAAAGATTGGCAGTGCATTTGCCAGATCTTCAACGAGTTTATTTTCAACCTGGTGAAGAGTATGCAGCTGCAGACAGGGCATCTATGAGAGACACTCACCTCACAGCATGGTTCAAATTGAATGTTGAAGATCCTGATGCCCGACAATATCTGTTTTCTGACATTCCATATCATTATGTATTTCATGATAAGGAGAAAAAAATGGAAAGCAAGAGATAAAACATATAAGCCAATAATTGCTCGACTATACAATGCAAGATCAACAGAAGGAGAAAGATTTTTCCTTCGTGTTTTATTGCTTCATGTTCCTGGTGCCACATCATATGAGTACTTGCGCACATTCAATGGGGTAGTTTTTGATACATTTCGTGAAGCATGTATTGCAAGAGGTCTTCTTCAAGATGATGACGAATGGCATCTACATTCCAAATGCCACAACAATTGAGGCAACTGTTCGTCACAATATTGACACACTGTGAGCCATTGAATCCGTTGGATCTGTGGAATACGTTCAAGGGTCAATTGTGCGAGGACTATACGCGCACATTGCCTGCTGCTCAAGCTGAGCAAAAGGTTTCGAGATATATCGATACATTACTCAAACAATTTGATATTTCCTTAACACAATTAAACCTTCCGGAGTTATTTGAACAAATTTACAAGGAAGAGGGTGATGTAAACTTATACATTGACCAGACACAGCAGGTAAGGCCTCTGCTTAATGAGCAGCAGGTGGCTGTGGCTGATGCAATATTATCTGCTGTTTCAAATGTAAAAAACGCTTTGGCACAACCTGATACATTGTTTTATCTTGATGGACCAGCTGGCACAGGTAAAACATTTACTTATAACTATGTTATAGCAGCATGTAGGGCCAGAGGTTGGAAAGTCGCTACCGCTGCATATACAGGTATTGCAGCTACTTTACTTTCTGGTGGGTGTACATTGCATTCGTTATTTCGTTTGCCTGTTCCTGTTTTAGAAAACAGTGTTTGTAATGTAGTCCCAACATCAAAACATGCTGAATACTTGCGTAGTGTGGACCTGCTTCTCATCGATGAAGCAACAATGGTTTCCACCCATATTTTTCATGCCATCAGTCGATTACTTCGTGATGTTTGCAACAACGATACTTCTTTTGGTGGCAAAGTAATGTTATGGGGTGGAGATTTCCGTCAATGCTTACCTGTTGTAAAGAAAGCAAAACCGACTGATGTTATTGAGGTGTGCTTAACCAGTTCTGCATTGTGGACTTCAGTGTCAAAATTCACATTAACTCAAAACATGAGAGCTAGACCTGAGGAACAACAATTGGTAATTGATGGTTGCTTTACTTATTTAGACATGGATCAGTTGAAAAGAAGGAGGTATGTAACTTGAGCAAAGGTCTTTTCCAGTAAATCCTTTTTAACACCTTGATTATTATTATTATTATTTGGCATATTTATACAGGTTGACTTTTTCAGATAAAATCTGCTATCAATAAAGGACCTGTTATAAAACCTAAAATATATAAAAGTAAAATATATAAAGTAAAATCTATTAAACCACTGCTAAATACTGTCAGGTAAAAGGAAAATTTGGAATAGAATTAGACAGTAGGAATTAAAGAAAAAAGAAACTAAATCGAATTAAGAGATCAAGGGTTTGTTAAAACGATAGAGATTAGACTGACTAAAATAGCGTAGATACCCTGTAGATACTATTAAAATGTAAGACTTTTTATTGAGCGTTTAAACCTGAGAATCGAATTCTCGTTTCTCATATATGCCGGTAACAAATTGAACACTAATGATCCTTGTATGTTGAAGGAACGTCGACCTGCTTCATTTTTCGATTTCGGGATAACGAGTCTGTTTCCATTACTACGTGTCGAGATGGAATGCTGGAAGAAGTTAAAGTTGATTAGGTCATTTTTCTTTAGTTCATGTATGTATTTAAACACTTCGACTGCTGATCTTTGTTTAGCTTTGTCGATGATACGATTATCCAGGGGTGCTCTGATTACTTTGTATGCTCTGTTCTCTAGCTTCGCAAGCTTTTGGTTAAACGTAGGAAGACCGAGGTAGACTGGGGAACAGTAAAGCATTATAGGTGCGATCATTGATTGGTAGATTATGTTCGCAGTTGCAGGTGTTATATTCTCCCTAATTCTCCTTAACATGTGTAATCGTTGTGATACGCGTTTGGAAATCTTGTTAAATTGTTCTGTGAAACTCATATGTTGATCAAAGGTGATCCCAAGGTATTCGTATTTGTTCACTTTGTTGATAATTTCTCCATTGATGATGACTTCAGGTGAGGTTTGGTTCTTTAGTTTCTGTGCAGTTCCATATATCACCGTTTCTGTCTTCCCTGGTTTTAAATTCAAAATCAAGTCATTTTCCTGAAACCATTTAAAAAGTAATTCTCCTTCTCTTGATAGTGTTTCCGTTACGTTTCCGGTGCTTGAACTTGAGTATAAGAGCACAGTATCGTCAGCATACATAAGCATGGTGCATTTTTCGAGACATTGGTATGCATCATTGATTAGGATGAGGAAAAGCAGTGGGCCTAAGATTGATCCCTGTGGCACACCTAAGTTTATTGAACTTGGTTCCGATGAGATCTGTTCGAGGTTGACATATTGCTTTCTGTTGAAAAGGTAGTCTGTAATCCACTGTAACTCAGTTCCAGTGATACCGTAAAAAGGAAGTTTGCTAAGTAGACAAGCATGACTAACAGTATCAAAAGCTTTACGTAGGTCAATAAACATGGCACCTGTACAGTTCTTTTGATCCATGTTTTTTCGTATGTGTTCGTGTACGTATATTACTGCATCCTGTGTGCATTTACTCCTTCGAAAGCCATACTGGTGTTTGTACAACAGGTTGTTTGATTCAAGGTAGTTTGTTAATTGTTGACATACTATCTTTTCTATGATCTTTGATACACTGTTCAGGACGGAAATCGGTCGATAATTGTCAAGTGAAGATCGTTCCCCTGATTTATATACCGGTGTAACCTTGGCCAGCTTTTCAACAGTTGGGAAAACTCCAAGTTTCAGGCTTATGTTTATTAGGTAGCTCATAGGTATGGAAAGTTCTTTTGCTGCATCCCGTAACATGGAGGTTGGAATTTGGTCGGGACCGCTTGCCTTAGTTGTTTTCAGGTTCTTCAGTAGTTTCTCAACTGTGAAAGGAGTAACGGTTTTGAACTTGAATTGGAACCCTGGTGACAGATTTTTCCAAAGGTTTTTGTTCTCAAATGACTTCCAAATACGGTTTTGAAAAGACAAGACACGTTGTTGGAGGTTTGAACCTATCGTGGAGAAGAATGTACAGAACAAGTTCGCGATTTCAGATTTGTTACTGACCTTTTCTTCATGAACTCTCATCAATGTAGGGAGATCCTACAATTTGAATTGGAATTTGAATAAGGACATTATCTATTCTATTCCTGGAATTTGAATAAGGACATTATCTATTCGCTTGATAAAATTTATGTGAATGTGTCTTCATTAGTTTCATATTACCATAAGTGTACAAAATTTAGCGGTTAGCGAATTGCTAAATTTTTTCAAAAAACTTTTTTTAGCGTGTATTAAATTTAGCGATTTTAATCTTATGAGATTTTTCGCGTGTATTAAATTTAGCGATTTTTAGCAAAATCCTTTTTTTTCAAAACGGTTGAAACACGAAATAATACAATGATTATGCTTTGAACACAACTAACAATAACGTTTATTTATCTATAATGGCCCTATAAAAACCTCGAAAAGAGACCACCGATGAGGATCAGGATGCTGAAGATGATTGTATAGTTATCAACTAGGATTTTTTAAAATAAAAATAAAAATCACATTTTCACAATGAAATTACCCTTTCCCTTTAATTTTTGAAATTTTAGCGATTTTGGAGTTTTTTTGAAAGTTTTAGCGTGTATTAAATTTAGCGATTTTCATCCTATGAGATTTTTCGTGAGTACTAAATTTTAGTCACCGCTAAATTTTGTACACTTAAGGTAATATTTTAGCAATTAAAAAGGTGAAAAGGCCACAGCCTGTGGTAAATTTACCACAAAAACGCGACATTGGTAAGATTTCAATATGGCTGCATTCTATTCCTCTGTCAATTTGACACTAAATTTAAAAGGGTGACTTAATGAATTCGAAATTCACAGTGAACGCATATGTTTGTTATAAATAGGAAAACAATAATTTCGAGACCTTCTTCAGTTCACTCCTTCATTTGTTATGTTTTTTAGTTGACAATCAAAAACCTTCCGGCAGCACAAACAGTAAGATTTTGAATTTATAAGCAATATAGTCTATTTATCA
Source organism: Turritopsis dohrnii (assembly GCA_027922465.2). NCBI lineage: Eukaryota > Metazoa > Cnidaria > Hydrozoa > Anthoathecata > Oceaniidae > Turritopsis > Turritopsis dohrnii. The sequence goes on along the minus strand of BQMF02000448.1, from coordinate 284,813 downwards.
ACACACTTTTTAGTTTATTGAATTGCCTTCTTTACTCAATCATATGTACATACAGAAACTATATATTTTCAGATATTATGGATGTCGATGAAAATGCGCAAAACAGTAAGATTTTATTACTAGAATCAAATATCATCTATTATATTCGGTAAACTATTACTTTTAATTGATTTTGTTTAGAACTGACGTTCGTAGATTTCGCCAAATACCGCAAGGAGCATCCGGGCTCCAAATCAGAAGCTGCACTTCGGGTCTGGTCCCGGAATAGTGGTCGGGACCCACCCGACTACGCTTATAAAAAAAAATTTAAAAAATTTAAAAATAACAAAAATCTATTAAAAAATATTATTAAAATTCTTACTAATTCTACGCTGTAAGAAACAAAGCAGTGTAGGAACAGTTTAGAACAACAGTAGTTTTTATTTCAAGCGCATTCTTACAGCGTAGAATTAGTTTATACAGTTTATTTATTATTTTTAGTTATCTAAAAATCTAAATTTTACGGTCATCGTCTTGTTATGTGCGTGTAAAACCACGTAGAGCGAGAGACACTTTTTTCACGATTATTATAAAAGCATGTGGCATCATTTGACGTCAGTTTTTTATGATCACGGGGGAACCATTGCATTGCATCCCCAATCGAACGCAACTTTTTTGGGGAAATATCTCGATAACCAACAGGGATAACTGACGTAATTTAGGGTCAGCGACACGGGTGATTGGATGACGCAACATTTGGGCCTAAATTTTATTTGGTACTGCGGATATGACGTCATCAAAATCTTTGATGGCTGATATCTCTGCAACGGTTGGTCGTAGAGAAACGATCCCATACACTTTTTTGATCAGTTTTGCGAGTTCTACAACATCAGTACACTTTCCAGTCCCGATTGCGTGATTGAAATTTTCGTCACGGGGATCACTTTACGGGAAAGGCAAATTTGACATTATGTTTTCGAAGCTAGGTAAATGTTTTTACCCGGGATACTAAATAGCGAGTGTGCATCCCACTTTTATTTTAGAGAGTTTGTTGAACTTCACGGCCAAATTCTTCTTAATCGTGGTCATATTCTTTGTGAGGCCATTCTCTTCTTTACAATTATTATATAGTGGCACGTGCGCTTTTTTTTATCGTCACTGGGGAACCATTGCATTGCATCCCCAGGTCATTCCAATTTTCGACACGGTATTTGCGTACATCATTTTCGAAGTTAGATGTGGTAAAATTTTTACCCAGATTACTAGTTTAGAATACCTTAAGGCGAGAAATTTTCGCGGAGATTTATTTTCGCGAGGTAAAAAAAATTGCATTTCGCGGGTATTAATTTTCGCGAATGGATGCAAACAGAAAATTTCGCGGGTATTTATTTTCGCGAATCGGAAAAAAAATTAATCTTTTTTTTTGTCTGCAACTTGGAAAAAGCGATAATCTTTCTAAAAGTTTAAGGAAAAATGAAACTTTACAAATGGTATGTACTTAAAAACTTTCTTTACAATGGTCCTAACAAATATAAACGAAGAGTTTCAAACAAACGACAGTTTTTACTGATTTTCAAATATAGAGAAAGCATAACGTTCAACGTCAAGTTCAATGTCATTTGCTTCTGGTTCTGCATTATCATTAACTTCCCATTCTGATTCATCTGAAGAGTCTTCAGTCTCTGCTGGTGACGTTTCATAGAATTCTAGTTCGCTTGGCATCAAAGAGGATAGGCTTATCGTTTCTTGCTCTTGAATGACTTCCATTAATGGACAGATATCATCAAAAGGGTCAAGACTTGGAAGCTCACTTGACCCCTTTGTAATCACATCGAAGATTCCCGACTTTTTCCAGCCACTGGCGGTCACTTTCATTCCTTCTTCAGTGTTCATGTGGTCGTACAAAGAGATAAGCCATGTTGCATGTAGAGGTTTTAAAACGCTTAGCCGGTAATCAATGTCGATATCGTCAAGTTCCAAGCCATTTTTTATTCCATTGGTGAGTTGTCTGGTGTACCATTCTGAGAACTTTTTTCTTGTAAAGTCCTTTGCAGCCTTGTTAACGGACAAGTCGAGAGGCTGGTACAGGTTTGTCATATTTGGTGGAACTTTTGTAGCTAGGATGTGGTTTTCTTCCAACAACTCAACCACTCTATTCGTTGTTTGACCACGGAAGACATCAAAAATAAGAAGTGCCTTTTGATTCTCACATCCAAGCCGTTCACGTTCTTGTCGAATGTAAGGCAAGATGATCTCTTCCAAGAACTTGATAGACTCCGTTTCATTACTATAGTGGCTTTTATTAGCACTCAAAGAAAATCCATTTGGAAACTTTACTTTAGGCAAACTATGATTTGTTTTACCCTTATAGATTAACTGCATAGGTAGAAATTTGTTATCTAAAGTTACTGAGAAAGTAGCCGTTATTGACCTCTTATCGTCGATGCCTTCGATTGGAACATTAGATGCGCCTTTTTTATCCATGGTCATAGCTGATACCTGGACGTATTTCGACGGTGTTTGATCGAAGTTTATGATTAAAGAGTGGGGTATCTTGTGTGTTTCCATGTGGTTGACAATTTGGTGCAAGAACTTTAATTCTGCCTCTCTTTGCGCTCCAAGTGGAATCCGAACTTTTCCGGTTGTTTTCATGCGGCGAACGAATCCAAGGCAACGGAAAAGGCTTTGGGCCCAAGTTCTTCTAAATTCAAGGTGACCTTTCTCCAAGAGTGGGTATTGATCGATCAGCGCTTTGGCGGTCGCGATAGCAACGGTAGTGTTAACTACTCCTCCTTTGTATCTTCTGGCTTTGAGATAGTTTTTAACGAGTGGGTCAATTTTGTCTCCAAGTAAGCATGGGCGACCACGAAGCTTGTTAACAATAACCTTCTTTGGCGATTTCTTTCTCCTCTTCTCTTCATTTATTTGATTCTCGTAGCGTTTTTTGAAATTCCAAATTGTGCTTTCGTTTAGTTGTGGGTGGTCTTTTTTCCATTTTCTAATTGCAGAAGCAGTGCCATAAATACTCGCATGTTTTCCTATCAGGAAACGATCTTTAGCAGAATACGACTTGTATGCGCCACGTGACTTTTTCGTCCCCGCCTGTTGTATGTTCGAGGTAACCTTTTCATAATCGCTAGCCTTCAACCCCTAAAATATAAAAGATCTCAATATTACATTTTTTATAAGAACGTCCAACTTCGGCCATGCCATCAAATAATCTTAACTATTTACAACTGAAGCCAGTAAATGTTTTTACCATGTTCTTAAATCCGGTCAAAAACATTGGTCAAATTAAGCAAATGAGAAAACTCGTTTCGTTCGGTTTATGCAAGACTGTTCATATTACCTGATTCATTTTGTGTGAGGGTGCTAGATGATACTGTCAAATTTGTCTCTGTCCTTGACGACGATTGCATGTTCCTGTCCATGTTGTTACATTGTGATTCTCTTTGACTTTGTTTTTTTCTAAGAAGCGACATTATGCTATCGAAGCGATCAATGATCACAAAAGAATGAAAATCTCCCTTGTTGCTCCTTTTGTTAAGAAAAAAAACACAACAAAACATTCGAAAGTTTGTGCAATGCAATGACTTCATTTCTGTCCCGTGCACTCCATCGCAAATGTTAATTTCAAATTTGTTACTTTGGGAGGTTTATTTTCTAAAGTGGAGGAGAGACAAAACAAAAAAGTTTTGCACTGAGGTAGCGCATCAAGTTATCTCTTATCATTCGACAGTTGAGGTAAGCTGAGATGGCGGAGAAAAGTATAACTTTCAGTGCTGGAATAAGGGGTTTCCATGTGTACAAGTCTAGTTGGAAACCCGAAGACGGCGAGGTTTTGAAAAGCGAGCATGAGAAAAACAACCCATATGATATATTTTCCATGAAAGTTTTCAAACCAAACTCAGGTGAAATCGTTGGACATTTGCCCATGGAAATTAGTAGAATAACCAAATTCATAGAAGACAGAGGGGCAAAGGTTTCACTGAAGATACGTGGAAGACATTACAGAAGAAGTCCCCTCGTTCAGGGTGAACTTGAAGTTCCTTGCGATGTTACAATAACAATGATTGGAAGTGTCGTGAACCATCTCTTGTTAAGAAAATATGAAACTTTACTCAATGAATTCTACCTTGAACCACAAGAGGAGGAAATTATCGGGACTTTCCTGACATTAAACACTAATATTGAGATAGAAAAACCAAGACCAAGAGCAGCCAAAAAGAAAGAAAGAAAAAAGAAAACAGATTCAAACTCTGTTGTGTCTAGAGATATTCGAGAAATGATTCGAAATCCTAAAAAGAAAAAGGAAGACAACGTAACTATTGTGTTTGATTGATGGAAGACTATGTATTAAAATATATTTTTGAATACCCTTTCATTGTACTACATGAATACAAGCAAAAACGCACGCACAATTTGTTATTTTTAATCTTTTTTCGCGGGTATAAATTTTCGCGAATGCGACTCCTAGAAACATTTCGCGGGTATTTAATTTTGCGAAATCGACTAAAATTCGCGAAAATTTGTACCTGCGAAAATTTCTCGCCTTAAGGTATATGTTTTGTTATCAATCTGTTTTCTTTTTTCAGTTAAATCGTCATGATTCACTAAAAACTTAAGTCTTTTCCTATTAAATTCATAACCCGATAGAAGCATTAGATTATGCTGGACCTTTATAGTCTTCAACAGAAATCCACCTTAAGTGATAAGTTAAAACTGAGTTCTCATTGTAACTCTTCTTCTCTGATATGATTCGATTCAAACTGATAGATTGGATTTAACATACCATCGATATCATCTATGACACAGTTCACTGCCGATTTTGTACGAAATGACTCACTTGCAATGTCAGTTAAACTTGAGATCTTCCTAGCATAAAATTTTCATTATACTAAGCCTGTTGCTGTGGTTCAGCTCACATCGATTAAAACCCGTAAAAAAATTTTACACGGGTTACTATTGCTTATTTAATTGAAAAGCATCATCGCAAACATTTTTCCCAATGTCAAAATAAAATGGATCGTCAGTTCCTGGAAGGAAACTCCTGGTTTTTTAGTGCTGTATGAAACAATAAAATATTTGTTTTTTAATACATCGTATATTGCCTGACATATGGGCACTATCAAACAACCAGTGGTAGTGCTATGGATCCTGTACTGATACATTATGCTAGACAGTGATTCACCCCTGGCTAGATATCTTAAGGTGACTGCAAGTTTTTCTTCCACGCTTATAGGTTTTCGCATCATAGTGGTCTGCTTCAAAATACCGAGTGGGCAAAAAAAAAATTCCTCTTATTAAAAATAAGAATTCCATTTTGAATGGAAAAAATCAAATCTCATTTTTCTCTATACTGACATTTAATGTAGGATAGTTAAAGGAAATTTTATGTCAAATTGTGAACAATTTGTTAAGTTACAGATATTTTTGTGGACCACTGCAAATTTCGATTGTAAGAAAATCATAAAAAATTGACTCCAGAAATCTTATATACACCCAGTATTCTAAAGAGCTTTTTATTTTGTTTATACATATAACCATACAGCACAAGTTCCTTTGGCAATGCAAAGTCTTCTTTGAGTAGTATGTTGTATTGCAAAGGTAACGGTTGGTTCCAAAGGTTGGGTCCAGATCCGTATTTTGAAATGACAAGAAGCATACGGCACAGTTAAAACACAAAAAATGGTTCTTTCAAAAGAAGACAAAATCATCATTCAAAATAATTACGAAGAAAACAGCTGCTCGGCCTACAAAATTTGAAAAAACCATTCGTCAAAAAAGTGGGATTATTTCTCTGTTAAACGCCTTATAAAGAAGTTCAAAGAGACAGGTTCAATGGAAAGACCATTGAAAGAGTTGATTTGCTCCCAGGAAGAGAAACCCCACACACATTTAGCACCAAGAAAAATTGCCAAACAAACAGGAATAAGCCGGTCATCAATCCAGGAAATAGTGAAAAGAAGAAATCTCAAAGCATTTAATCGGAAGTATCAAGATACCCAACAGTTAAGAATTGTAATGTAATTAATATTGAATTGTAGATCGGGTATTAAAATGACAATATTAGCCAAAATTGACTTTCCTCCTTTTTGACATCAGTGTCACCTTTTCGTACAGAGGTTTGAACAAAATATTCATATATTTAAAAATCTTCAATGTTCTGACTTGAAATCTTCCGAAAAGTTCCAAAATGTTTAAAAAACCTACGTATAAAAATCCGTTTTAAAAAAGTTATTGTTAAAATATTAGGGGCGTCTTTTTTGGCCCACCCGGTAAGTAGTGTCACTTTTTCCAGTAATTCCTATAACGAAATTATAAACTCAATCTTATCATAATAATCCGCGTTGTGCATCCCGCTTTTATTTTAAAGAGTGATATATTTACTTTTTTTGTCACTGTCAAATCCTTCTTATTTTTTCCCTTTTCGTCGTAAAACCACGCAGAGGCGACAGGCACTTATTTTCATGTTACATAATCTAAGTGTGACGTTTAATGTAACTCTTGTTTTTTAAACCAATCAAAACGCAGGAATTTCTTTTTTTGCCATTTTCATTGGTTGCCGAAAATCAAAACGGAATCCGTTGCTGAATTATTATTCACAATGAACTGGTGATGCGAAGTTTTCTGAGTTTATTTACCTATTTAAAATGCATAAAAGGCTTATTATTGACGGAAGATTTACATCACATTCAACATAAAAACAGTTCTGGCAAATGGAGAAGTCTGACTTATGCATGGCAGAAAGAAAGTATATTTAGTACGTACATGTTTGCAGTAGAAAATGTGGATGGATGTATAGTAGAAACTTGCTGGAAAGTAAAGAAAGTTTGCAGAGGTATTAACAGTGTTTACAGTACAAAATCTACTGGAAAATACAGAAGGTTTTCAGGTACTACTTCGCATATAAGCAGTTTTGGAAAACGAAGAAAGCAGTTAAGTTTAATATATGTTCTTGAAGTTCCTTTTTGTTTGTTTGTTTGTTGGTCATAATACGATTAGGTATATATTTTTGAATCATTATGCATTTAAAATCTTTTTTCTTTTAGATAAGCAAAATAAAAAATACAATAACAATAAAGAAATGAAACTCATGGTTTAGATCATGATGTTGATGGTTGGTGAAGAACAAATTATCGATTTTAAAAATTTTGTCCAATGTAACTTCGGCATGAAAGAAACACAGTTGGAAGGTATCGATTTGTTTTCAATTCACATTTTGTAATGTTATTAAATGTTTGATTTTGTGTTCTGCATTATGTATTGCTTTTTTACACTATAGCTACACGATATATAGGATATATACTTCTTTGTTGTATTGCCATTTGTTTCTGTAAAAATTTTCATTCTGATTTCGTAAATAGATTAGCATGTGTTCTTCATTTCATCTTCTGGGCATAAAAACATGGTTTGGGTCAATAAGAGGGAATATCGAGAATTTCGATGTTCCAATTTTTATTATTATTTTGATGTTTGATTCTTTTGTCTCCAGGGGAAATTTAATTGACTAATCCTCTCTCTCAGTTCAACTTACATTGATTAAAGCTAATAAAAATTATTACCAGTTATATTCAACACTGCATGGGCAAACTTATCATTGCCAATTCTTCATTTTATTTTTAGTGAACTGGACGCATGCTGAACATGCGTGGCGAGCGACGTTCGTGAATTTTACTTGATAAATGTCTCCATTCATTTGTAAAGGTTTTTGGAACTCTTTACAATCTTTCAACCGCTATCCACTTAATATGTTGGTGTAAATTGCATTCAAACATATGGAAATATCACCTCCGTTGTGAAATACTGAAATAGGTTTCTTTAACAAGAAATTTATATGAGGAGCACGGCCTTTATTGAAGTAGTCATAACTCAGACATACTTCTCCATAGAATACCCTATCATTTGCTCATTTGTTTGAAAAGAGAAGTAATGGTCAAATAAATTAAACAAATTTCAGCTTGAATTTTTCAATGTTTATGATCTATTCAGCATAAAGAATGAATGAATAAGTTTATGGGCAAAATGCCTTCTCAGGATAGTTCCATGAATGTAACTATATCATAAATGTAACTAAATAATGATAATGATGGTATGCTGAATGAATTCTGTAACATTGTTTCTTCTCCCACACCTCACCTCTTTCTCAGTTTCATCAACTTGTAGTTCATTTGTAAGCCAGAACAAATTTAGCTTTTAGAGGTCATCGATATGATTTGCAATTTCATCCTGAAATTGGATCTTTCTCACAAGGAGGTGTGGGAAATTTTATTGAACTTTTTAATTTCAAAGTAAGAAGTGGGGACAATGTGCTTGAAAAACATTTATAGACCTGCAAGAAGAATGCCTCTTACATTTCCAAAACCACGCAAAATGAATTGATTAATTATTGCAGTGAAGTCATTCTTAAGCAATTAATACATGATATAGGTGATTTTTCTCTATTATTGCTGATGAATCAGTTGATTGTTCTAATCAGGAACAAGTGTAATTTGTGCTAAGATGTGTTGATAGAGATTACCATATCTGAGAAGAGTTCATGGGGTTTTTACATTGTGAATTAGGTTTAACTGGTGATGCTTTATGACAGACTATTTTGACTGCTATTTCAGATCTCACTCTTGACATTTCTAAGTGTAGAGGTCAGTGCTATGATGGTGCAGGATCCATGGCAGGAAAAGTTAAAGGTGTTGCTACAAGAATAAAAGATATTAACTGTAATGCTGTATATGTCCATTGTTTCAATCATCGCCTAAACCTATGTGCGGCTTATTCATGCCGAGTTCAGTCAGTGAAAAACATGATGGAACAAGTGAAGGAATTGTATTACTTTTATACATCTGAGACTAGCGAATTAATGCTCATTAAATCAATTGATTAGCACTTGCCATATTCCACAAAAACTTAACTCACTGATGTTTGTCGCACAAGGTGGATAGAACATGTCACTGGCCTGGATGACTTCGAAACTCTTTTTGTTCCTATTGTTTATAAGACACGAGCCTTAATTTTGATAACACTTGCAATAGAGACACGTCAGCAAAAGCATCATCCTTTTTGAAACTTTTCACCTTGTTTGATTTCATTGTTACATTAGTCATAACAAGATGTATTCTTGATTACACTCTTCCAGTAACACAGATATTGCAAGGGAAATCTATTGATGTATGTGAAGGGTTACAAGCCATCAATTCTTTGAAAAGTTGCTTGAGTACCATCAGAAATAATATTGATGAGTATCATGAGTATGCCGAAGCTGTTCAATTAGCTTTTAAAGTGAATGTTTTTTTACTGTATAGATTTCTCTCTACGTCACTCTACCATGATTACAATCAGTTGGAAATTGATATAATACAAAAATATAATAAAAATATAATAATATAATAAATATAATAATTTACTGTTCAATAAAGAAATGTCTTTTAACTCGCCGACAGGGACTTCATATTTTCGTGATCTTGTTCCTCTTATACATATAATACAAGTTCTTAACAAAGCCAAACATATTTTTCTCTTGACCCATGCCATTGCTTCCGAAAACCTTTGATCGTATTTTTCCGATATCAGTTCGGCAAGACGTGCGTAAAATATTTTACTCTCTCGGCCCATGCCTCCATTTGATGAGAAAATTAACCGGGTGAAAGAACCGTGTTCTTTCTCAATTACACGAACATTGTACTTTCTTTTCTTTTCTCGCTCCATGGATTTGAAAGTAGTGACGATGGATTGGTTTTGGTAACTCTGAGCGAATGGATAGAAAATCCTTACATCTACAAATACTCTTTGCAGCCTCTCACACTAACATCAGCTCTTTCTTCATCTTCTCCATTTCTAAGTACTGGTTCTTTACAAACGTCTTTGCAAACCGTTGATAATACATTGGCTGTTACATCCTGCAGTTCGTTGTGGCGTAATGTGATAAAACCACCCACCTTGCATATGAGTGCATGGTCGACACTATATCGTCCACCACATACACATTCATTTGGTAAATTTTGGGGTGTCCAGCCATAGCGTAGATAAACAGCATCGTGGAACTCTCTTTTGGTAAGTTCAAAGTGATCTTGTTTTAATGGGAGAGAGGATAACCATATTGAAGCACCATCAGATTGAGCGATATCGTTTGCTTTTCGTTGTGAAGAAGTCATTTTCTCACGAAGCGATGTAATTAAATCTTGATGGTATTCATTTTTCTGATTGAATTTGTTCTCATTGTTATTGGTTTCTTGAATTATGATTTCATTTTGATCCTCTATCATTTTTGATATGATCATGTTATTAATTTTGATAATTGATATTCTATATCAGCAATTTCAGTCACATTGGTTATTCCCAATCTTCCAAGTTCAAGACTGAACAATTTTCGCTCCTCATCATTACATGAAGTCCATCGCAAAGTGAAGGGATGAGTTTGTGTCTGATCACATGCTCAACGGGTCTCAATTCTTCACCAATACCTGGCATCGTTCTTATAACATGGTTAAGTTTTTGTCGATATTCAGCCATAAAAGCACAGTAGGCTGAATGAGGATAATGTTTAGCTATTTCGGAAAGCAATGTTAGTTTGTTTACCCAATCCTTTCTTTTCGTTGATATTTCATTCCTTCTATATTCCAATGAACCAATTGTAGCACCAAGGTGTTTTTGTCCACACGGTGTAATATCTATGGACGTTCCTTCAAATATCTTATTGCCAGTTCTTCTTTCCCTTTCTTTACAACGAGCCATGATTTTTGAGGCTTTTGGACTAATATCATTTTAAAGTGAATGTTGTTGAGACTAAACCTCGAACGGTTAACCGCCAACGTAACAGAAATAATGTTTCTTCAGACACTGCATCTGACTACTTCAAGCGAAGTATCAATTCCTATTGCTGTTAGTCTACAAAGTCAAATTAATGACAGGTTTTATAACGATTCTTTTGCTGCATCAGATCTTCTTCATGTGAGAGGTCCTTTTCATCTATGAGAAGATTGAAAACTTATGTTAGAAGTACAATGACATCCGAAAGGTTAAAGGGACTTTCTTTGATGCATATTCATCAGGAAATTGTTCCAGACATAGAAAAGGTAATAGACCAATACAGTGTTAAGAACAGGCGATTGAACTTCACAGATAAGAAATAAGTTAAATGAAATAAGTTAAACGTGCTGTGGGTGACACTTTTAATGGACTAGTGGAATAACAAATGGTATCGAATCTTATGGGATAAAGAAGCAACATTAGCAGGTATAATTCCTTTTATCATTCATATTGCCTTTTGTGTTTTTGTGTTCATTTCGTGTATGCAGGGTCACTGACACAACATTTATTTGTCCGCAAACCTGTGTTCGTTTCGTGTGTGTAGAGTCACTGGCATGTGTATGTAAAGTCACTGGCATGCTGATGAGCCTTGATATCACGCGAAACAGACAAAAATTTTGTTTAAATTCCCAATTTTTCTACTAAAAACACTATATTTTCTTAGCGAATTTTAACGCAAAAATCACCCAGGTTCACTTGGGGGTTCACAGCACTCCCCAACACCCCCAGCTGAAATGGCAAATTGTCTTTTGATTGCTTCGCAACTAACCTCTTTGAAAACCTGCATCCACACCTGGTACGGTACGGAAGTATCGAAAATAGCGGGAAAAATTTAGATGTGTCTACAATACACCTCGTATATTAAGTAGTTTATATCAAGACATACAGAAACCGAGTATGACTAAAACAGGAAGATAACCAGCTAAAATGTCACCAAATACATCAGCAACATCACCTACACACCAGCATGATTGACCTTTCAATGAATCTACTAATACAGATCATGAACAGATGAGCAGACTACTGTTACACTCAAATTAGTAAGGGAAGAAATCATCAATGTTAAGGACGAAAGCGTCTCTACTGTTCTCCAAGAAAATGCTAATCTTAAGCTGAACTTCAATTTCTTGAGAAAAGGTTAGAGGAGAAAGACTGTGACCTAAAGTTTTTGGAGAAAGGTTTAGCCCAACTGCAGCAGTATGAACATAGAAATAATATTGATGAGAGTGTTCCACAACATCAGTTGGAAAGCTCGAATGACATTGAAGCATGTCATAGACTCCGTAAGGGTAGGAAAGCAAAGGTTTGTAAACTGGAAGAATGCAGAATGATTCCTGGCGAAAAGAAAAGAGGTGAACAAACTTGATATGGCTAATATGGGATTTGGAAATAAGAGCATCTATGTAAACAACAACCTATGCCCCTTTTGAGGGAAACAAACTCTGTTGGCACGCACCATTCAGTGTTTACTTGTAATCCATAGAGCTTGTATATTCTTTACAAGACTGCAAATGTTTAGTATACTGTTCATAACCAGATATAATATTATGTCTTCAATGTTTGAATATTTCGAAAACTTAGATGAAACTTCAAAACATAGTCACAGGAAGAAAGATAGTCTGGAGACAACAGGCCGTCTTTTTCCAACTGTTCTTTGAAATGATGATGTTTTATTTCAAACCGCCCAAGTGGGCCTGCACATAAAAATTCAAAACATGTTGACGTTGTTGAAAATCCTTCTTTGAACACTACTTCTATATCTGCACCTGAAGAAATACTCCTTCCTTTGTCCTTTAAAAAGTACCTTCTGATGAGTGCACCAGAGCTTGCTCAGGATGAATACTACTCTGAAAAAACAACAAGGGAGTTTGCTGATTTTGTTGTATCCAATGAGAATGCATCTCATTACTATCAATTTATAAAGAAAACTGTTGGGAACTTTAAGGGTAATGCTGAAAAGTTGTCTTTTCTATTTGGTTAAAAATCAAAGATGATAACTGCATACTTTTCTTGTGTTCATTTTACGATTTTAAGAGTTTGAAATCTGATTAAGTCACAATTTCCTCATCCGCGAAAATAAATCAAGCAGAATATCCCTTTTCAATTCATCCACCCAAAATTAGGACGAAAGAGGTGACCGCGAAAATATGTTCACGCAGAAATTAATCCATGTAAGGTAAGTTAATTTGTGTCAAAGGCAGAGGAGGACTATGGTATGTAACAACTGATATTTTTCTAATATTCAGTCATGTAGAGTTGCTGCAACCACAAAATTTAAGAAAAACATCAATAGTAAGGTAGTTGTCTCAGAACTCTTAAAGTGCTCAACAGTTCTCTGTTATTATAACGAACTTTGTTCCTTGACAACAGCAAAGGTCAGTAAGGAGGTATCTATGAACTTACTTGGACATATTATTATGCTTATGTTCATGTTTGAGTCTTTTCATATGTTAAAGATCACAATGAGCTCCACAAACTCGCAGATAAAAGGGAAAAATGCAAGATCTCCTCGCACAGAAATAAAAAAATCAATGGATCAGAAATGAAATATGTAATACCTTCCTCATCAGCCATTACATTAAGTGCGCGATACGTTACATTTTCATTTTTATGGACAACTCTGGTTATTCTGAAATGCATGTGATAGAAAGACCTGTTGACAGAAGCACCATCTGAGATTACACCAACTACTTTTTCGCCACATTAATTCTCAAGAATCCCAACTCCTTTCCAAAATAATGGAAAAATTTGCACAGCAGTGACATTTGTTTTAGTAAAGTTTGATAAAAAAATAATGTAATGGCTTTACAATGCTTCTCAACAGAAAGACCCACATGAAGCAATTTCTTCAGCTTTTTTTATTGTAGTATAATTGACATCCACATCACCCAGATCAACAAAGTCGATTATATCACCATCAACAAAATACCATACCTTTCAATTGCTTGAAATTTAGAAACAATACTGGGCAACTCTTGGATTAAAACCCTGCTGTAGTTCTTATAGTCCCTCAATTGTCTTTGAATAAAACAATAAAATCACTACCATTTTTTCATCAAGCCTTATTTCATCATAAAAGGAAGTAGACTTAGCTGCCAATAGCAATAGTGTATTATCATTGGATGGTATTGGACACCAGAAGATGAACAGGATAACTATTTTTGTTGCTCTTCCCAAAATAGCTTCATAGAAGAAGGTATGTTTCGATTTGAACAGTCAGACACGATTTTTGACCACCTAAGTTCTAAATTTCTTCTTGCATTTTGAACGATTCCTCTTTCAGTTGTTTATTCTCTATTCTTTAACCTTGAAGTGGACATATTTTGCGAAGGAGTTCAAATTGAAGATGTGTCTTCCACTGCACTATTAAATAAATAGATAGAGTGGAAATAGAGTTTGTTGCTGCAAAAGATTTGTTTACGCAGTTACAGAACCGAAATTTTGCGATCAATCAGTCCCAGTACTGCAAAATGAGAGATCATTTATTCTCTGTTATACATTTCGCAAATGGCAACAGGTCTGGAGTGTTGGCTAATCTTTTGTTGTTCGAATTTCATACAGCAATTAAAATCCATTTGGTGCATGAAGTTCTGGTAAAAAACCACAAAACGGCGCATGAATATGGTCCTGCTACCATTACCTTGAATGAGGAAGAATATGGTTGGCTAAATACCTCTATTACGAAAGTATGCCCCCAAATAAAATCGCAGAATCAAAACTTTTTTTCTCATGGATCCTGAACAGATTTGAGGATTCATCAATTGTGGGTAAAAGGAGGGATATTTGAGAAAGATCCCATTAAAAACTTAACATGCAACATCATCAGGAAATCTACAAGCACTGGAATAAGAGACGAGATTAGGGTGCGCCCAGGAAGTGGCAGACCTGATGGGACATAGTGTGGACACTGCTGAGCCCCATTACATTATATTTCAGAATTTCATTAAATTGATGTACAATGTGATATGACTGTGCTACAAACAAAAGAAGCATTGCATTGCTGAATGGATTCTTATATTTTGTCATGATAACACATTATTTTGTGTTTGGTAATTGGTTATGTACTATGCCTGGGTATATAAGTTTGGCATCATGTTTTTATCTGTTACTTTTTATCTTTTTGGTATTAAATTATGGCTTTGGGTATGGTAGGAAATTTCATTGTTCAATTATTTTTATTATTAATGTTTTGACTCACATTATTGCTTCTTCGTTTTTATGTATCTTACACTACATAATCAAGATAGCTTTTCAGTTCTTATATATTCTTCGCCATGTGTCTACTATGACAAAGCTTATGAAATTATCGGATTGTGTCAACTGGATTGCCTTATCTTGGAAGTGTCGAAATTACTTTATACCTGGATGTCGTATTAATAATATCACTTTATTTCCTCTTTCTTTGAACTGTGAATAACATGTATTTATATTTTTTGTTGGACAATTTTCTATGTATACCATTTGGTTGCGGAAGAACCACCGATATTCCGATTAAAGATGAGCCGTGAGAGGGCTTTGTGACGTAGCGACCCACCGTTGGAGATCATAACTTTATGTTTTTTCTTTGGACTGTGATAACACAAAAATCTTCCTCTTTTCTGGACTGTGAATAACACAATTTTCTTGGTACTATTTATCAAATTTCATGACTGAATGAATTTTCAAATTATTTTTACTATAGAAGCTTGTAATAATTTTTTTATATCTTACGTTTGAAAAAGGTTTTTACTGAAACACATCACGTTCAACAATATGTAGCTTCTTCGTTATTATATATCTTACACTACATAATCAAGATGGCTTTTTAGTTCTTATATGTGACGGTTCAAAGGAAAATCACTGCAAGCAATAATAGCGCTTTATACCAAGCACTAATAGTGATAAAAGAACGATGGTTTTTAGCACTAATCTATATATTAATAGCCGATTCTCTGTCTGTCTATCTGTCTGTATGTCTGTTTGTTTGTAAGTCACGCAAAATGGTTGATTGAGTTGTGAACGAAATTATTTCTTTTTTTTATGTGCGACATGAGTTCGAAACAAATACATTGCAACCCCAATCGAACGTGATTTTTTTTGGCTGGAGAACCAATTCATCAAAAATGGCACCATGGCGTGCGGTCGTGCTCCTGCTTTTGCTGATCTTTTGTGTTCCAGTTACTGAAACTTGTAATGGAAAACTAATAGATGAATTTTTCAAGAAAAGAGGTATTAAGCTGTTTCGTCAGAACGTTCGTGGATTGTTAGTAAACTTTCATGCTGTTGAGAAATTTGTACATGATCACAAAGATATTGATATTTTTGCGGTATCAGAAACCTATATTAGTAATGAACTCGAAAGAAATTTGTTTGAAATTCCTAACTACACATTTATATCGAGGCATAGAGAAAAAGGGTTAGGAGGTGGAGTTGGATTTTTTATCAAACAAGGATTGAACTGGAAAAGGCGAAATGATCTGGAAAAAGTATCAACGGAATGTATATGGTTGGAAATTATTTTAAAAAACACAAAGTCTCTTCTTATCGGATGTTATTATCGACCACCAAACAGTTCAAAATACTTGTCAAACAATTTCAACAATGATTTCAATGAATCATTAACTGCTGCTCAAAAGGAACAAAGAGAGATCATCGTCCTGGGGGATTTCAATACGAATTATCTCAACTCAAATGATAACAGAGACTTAAAAGCAATTATCAACCTGAATGGCTTTGAACAAATTATAACGGAACCAACACGCCTTAGTGAAACATCAGAAACACTAATTGATTTAATAATTACAAACAATACAAAAAACATCAGCAAAGTTATCGTCACACCATTATCCATCGGAGACCATGAACTCATCGGCTGCGTGAAGAAAATAAACAATAAAAGGTACAACTCTAGAACAATGAAATCACGAGACTATAAAAATTACGATCCAGCTAAACTTGTTGAGGATGTAAAGATAACTGACTGACATTCGCTCTATAGTTGCAATAACGTCGAGGTAGCTGCAAATATTTTTACAAATAAATTGAAAGAAATTTTCGATCTACATGCACCCTACAAATCCAAAGTTATTAAAGGAAAACCTGCTCCCTGGTTAAAATCGGACTTGCGAAAATTGATGGACCAACGGGATCAAGCATTACGTAAAGCGAGGAAAACGAGGTCAGAAGAAGATTTTCGAGTGTACAAAGAACTCAGAAACAAATGCAACGGAAAGCTGAAGGAAGCAAAGAGAAAATACCATCGAAACCTCATCAATGACAACCATGGTAATCCGAGAAAATTCTGGGAAGCTGTAAAAAAAGTTTTCCCTATTAATTCAAAAACCAAAATATCTGTCCACCAAAGCGAAAATGAAAACCGAAAAACAGCAACAATTTTTTCCAATTACTTTGGAAATGTAGCAAAGGACCTCAAATCTAAGCTTACTTCGATGATAGATTATGTATGGAGAAAAATACCAATACACAGAAAAACAAATGAAAAGTTCCGATTTTCGTATGTCTCTAAGATATTTGTCGAAAAAGAACTGAAGACCCTTAATCGAAATAAATCAACGGGATTGGATGAGTTGCCACCGGGAATGATCAAAGACTGTGCCAAAGAGATATCGCATTCACTAGCCTTTATTATCAACTTATCAATCACTTCCAGCGAATTTTCAACTCTGTGGAAGAAGGCGAAAATAATACCAATACACAAAAGTGGGGATGCTAAACCAGAAAACTATCGACCCATCTCTATCTTGCCAATATTTTCAAAAATTATCGAGCGAGCTGTGCATAGCCAATTACTGGACTATTTGGAGAAAAATAAACTCTTGTCTGACTGTCAATTTGGGTACCGAAATCATCGCTCAACGAAGCTTGCTTCCACCATCCTGTTCGATGACATCCGAAAATTTATTGACAATGGACAATTGGTTGGAGCTGTTTACATCGATTTAACAAAAGCTTTCGACACAATAGGACATGGTTCATTATTGCACAAATTACAGGAGTATGGTATAAATGGACAGGAATTAGAGTGGTTCACTAATTATTTATTCAATAGAAGTCAAACAGTTTCCATCGATAACGCAATGTCTGCCACACAGCAATTATTAACTGGTGTACCACAAGGCTCAATTCTAGGGCCACCGCTATTTATCATTTTCTTTAATGACTTCCCAAGTTGTCTAAAACATAGTAAAGTAACTATGTATGCCGACGACACAGTGATTTATGCTAATGGAAAAGAAAAGGATAAAATTGAAAAGATGCTCAACCTGGATCTGGATGAGATTGCAAAATATTTTGACAACAATGAACTCATTATTAATTTGAAAAAGGGGAAGACAGAAGCAATGATTTTTGGCACTGCTAAACGCTTGCAGAACACCACCAAACAACTTGATATCAATTTCAAGGGGCAAAGTATTAACAACACCTCTGAGTATAAGTACTTAGGAAATATTGTCGACCATCACCTAAACTTCAGTACCAACTTCGAAAAGATCTATAAGAAAGCCAGTGGCAGATTGAAACTACTGAAGAAGCTACGCAAATTCCTAACACAAGATGGGGCTTACAAAATTTACACAATGATGATTGTCCCATTGCTAACTTACAGGGGACCAGTGAAGCTGCATTACACCAACACACAAATGAGTCGTTTTATCTCACTCGAACGAAGGGCAAAGCAAATAATTGGTCGAGATGTTCCAAATATTCTCAACACCATCAAAAAAGAAGCACTCGTCATTGTCAAGCGATCACTGGAAAAGGAAATATGTAGCAATTTTGAAGGATATTTCCAACTTCAACAACACCACAAAGTAACTCAAAACAATGGGCATCTTCTTGTAATTCCAAAGGTTAAACTTGAACTTGGCAAACAAGCATTCAAATATAGTGGAGCAAAGCTATTTAATGACTTACCATTATCTATACGAAAAGCAACTACTATAAATGCGTTTACTAAAGATCTGGAAGTGTTTTTGTTTAACGCCCCAATCAGGGCGTCCCACAAAAATCATACCCAGTGATTGATATGGCTTTTTGTGATCGATACGTTGTCATATTATTTCCCACGTCCTACAGGTCTTTGCTTTCAATCACAAGGTTTGATTTTTGTTTTTAGGAAAGTATATTTTCACTTTTTATGAAAAATATGTAAATATTATATTTTTAACGATGTTTTATATATATATATACATATTTTTATATTTTTATTATTATTTTTCACACACACAGGTGAAACATTGATAACAGTTGTAATTTAATTTTTACGTACTGAAGTTTTTAACCTGTATAAAGAACCTTAATAATAATAATAATAATAATAATAGAGATAACGTTTTGTTTTTATTATTATTGTTAGTTTTATATTCCAAGGACCACCGTTGACTTGGCTTTGAAAACAATACATCAACTAAATACAAAGAAACCAACTGATTAAACATTTTGGACAAAAAGCAGCAGTGGCAGAACGTGGCAGCATGTGCGGTTTGCCAGTGTACCTTAACGTTTTTGTGACTGTCTGAGACGAGTGAACCTTTTTTCGAGCAAAAAATGTTTAAAAACCGATAGGTGAAAAAAAAGAGAATCATGAAACAAAATATTTTTTTTTTCCTTTTGTCTTAATAGTTGTCTTAATTTCTTTTAATCGATTTCTTTTAATCTATTTTAATCTGATTGAAAGTTTTTTATTCAATCCATTCATTTAGCACGTGCATTTTTTTTCTCCTCCTGTGTGATCTTTTTAAGAAGAAACAAGATTCCCAAAAATGCGACTATATATTTCCCCAAAGTTGCGTAATTTTTGCCAATTATTGTGTACATTAATAACCATGAGAAAAATGTTTGATGAAACAATTATATACAGTATAAAAAGTGAGAGGTATAGTATTTATTCTTCGTTCAAACAGATACATACAATAAAAGTATAATTCCCAAACAAGTAAAACGAGAAAAATCATGTACACATCTGAAAAAATGAAAGGAGACACACCTTATAGTCAATGACTAATCAGAGAGGTGGCCACCTAAAATACAAGTTAAGTGCAAAACTGTATCACTACTTTAAACAAGTAAAAATTTAATTTGTAACAAATCAGTAATTACTGAAAATAATGCTTTTGTGAAGATTAATAAGTTAAGATTTTGAAAGAGTGGTGAGGTCGGATCCTGGATAAAGCATCTGAAGCTCATTCCACTGAACTACAGACTGGTAAATAGAGTTTATGAGGTATTACATTGTGGTCTGACCTAAATGTGACTAATATTTCCCATTAAACAACTGCATATATCATCAATGTGTAAAAGAATTTCATCATAACAAATGTATATATGATCTTTATTGTTGCAGAAGCTTTGCATCCGTAAACAATGTAAAACAGAACACTTGTTTTATGTAACTCTTACCACATTATATTATCAAATTTGTATACAGGTGGTTTCACTGTACAAAAGAAAAAAAATGTTAAACCTAGTTTTAATAGCTACAGTGAAATTGTAAATAAAATGTAAATAAAATTCTCAATAATGAAACTTCTCAATATTCTGTTTATTATTATGCATAAACATTTTCAATAGCTATAGTATATATAATACTTTGGGGTAAACATATTTTTACTAACACAAATATTACGTACATTTCAAATTATTTTCAAAAAGAGATGGGCTTAAAATGACAATTTATAAAAGCAAATTCAAGTATCAGAATAAATATCTCTGTTCAAAAAAAAATGTGTTCACACTCATTGTTTATTATGTGATAAAAATGACCTTCGTAAATCCAAAATGGAAAAGAACAACAGATTTTTTTAGTGAAAATACACATCCATATCCAAACCACTACATAGCTGAAAACAGAAGTTTGCGTTCTGACTTGATTCAATTTACAGACTGTCTATCATGTTGGATTGTGTTTTGATTTACGTTTGTTGTTCGTAAGAAAAATTGTCAGTTATATATATATTATATATATATTACATTTTGGAAAATAAGATATGATATACAGTATCAAAACAGTATATATACACGACCACTTCATTCATAGTAAACTATGTTTCTGTTGTTGGATTAAACAACTATCCAAGTATACTCCACCAGATTCTTTCAAGTTATGTGTCTCAATCCTCTGTGTATTAAAATATTATACGTAAATGGTTTTCTGAACTTATATATATGACATCACATATTTACTTGCTGTTTTTAATTAACGTAACTGGTTGAACTGGTGGTTGATCTCCACGTGAAAAGGGTTTCCTTCTTTATTATACTGTACATCACCGTGCTTTCAGTTCAGTTGGGCTACATTACATCAGGATCATACTAAATAAATGTTCAGCCTGGTTATTGAGAATGAACCTTTGCACTGGAATCACAGCTTCAATGGTTTGTTGTTCCAAGCGTTTAATTACCAATATCATCATCATAACACATTGTTATCAACACAAAAACAAAACATATCAATGTTTCTTTTTTTGTCTGTTTTTTACACGTTCATTCAAAAGTTTTTAAAACGTTTTAAGAAATAAAACGATTCATTTCCATCACTTAATGTTTCAATAAACATCTTCAAAATCCCATCTGCACTGCACTGACACTGACTGAGAAGATGGCGTACTACTTTACTGAAGACTAGCCTCTAATCTTATCTACCTTAGCTAGGCCAGAGTGTTCAATACTGAACTGCGGCTATAAAAGTGAACGAAAAGAAGGAGGAGAAGGAGGAGAAGGAAATGCCGGTTTTAACATATATTTCGCCCTACGGGGAAATATATAAAAACATTTTTTCACCTACTTCAGACAGCACCCATGTTAGAGGGCATAAAACAAAAGCTAATAATAAGTTGAAATGTTTTTTTCTCTCTGGGTTTTGAGTGTATTGTTAAACTAATTTTTGATTGGTTTAAAATCGTAAATAAAAACCACGTGAAGTTCACGTTCGGAATGCAATGTGTAAAAGCAAGAAAGTCTACTAACATTTTAAATGCGACCGCGACAATGAACGGCTAAATTAAGAACATGCAAATTTGAAACACCAGGAAGGTATTTCTCTTCACGTGCAAATGAGCTTTATTAAGCGATAAAGCCAGCAGCAAAGGAAGTCTTATCGCTGGTTTTAAGTGCAATAATTTGGAGCAGGTGGTGATACAACGTAGGCTGAACATGGGCGGCGAGCGAGGCCGCCTTGGCGTCTAGTTTGTTCTTATTTACAAATGTAGTAACATTATTAGTGATAAACAAATCTTTGTTTTACTTTTCTGATGTAAGTTACTGTGGAATTCTTTCAATTTTGACAAAAAATGTACAAAGATTTGATTATTTTTATGTTTATCCTCTTTTTCAATGATTTTTGCATGTTAATATATTTAATAATTTAATATATTTATAAATATTTATAATTAATATCTTGTCTATATACTAATTACCAGTGTACATCCGCTTTTTTCACGCATTCACTCTCTAAAATTTCGGGTCGTTTTTGTGACCATTTATTCATAAAAGTGTGCTGGACAACGGTTAATATTTTTCTACGATTGGTATAAGAAAAGTACTGTGGCACTGGAGTGACATATTACGAATGATTTTTTAAAAAAATTAACTAAAAAGTTATAACTGTCGCCGCCACTTAGCTTGCCAGACATTATACGCATGCGTTAGATATCAATAGCGGTCCGAAATCTCAAGGAAGGTCAATCCATATGGAAGGTGAAATGGAAAAGGTAAGACAGAGTAGCTTTACAGAGATCGTATGTTCTTGGGGCTTGCTCTTTGAGATGTTCTTAATGTCTGTCATTTTATGTCATTTTGAATGTTCTAGCTAGTACTACCTGTAAATATTATTGAGTATAAAGGATTAATGTTTTTGTTTATACAAAGTTTGTTGTTTAAATTTTTGAATATCCTTAAGATTTTGAAAGTGATCCCGCATAGATACAGGTTAATCATTGAATGCTGTATTAGATACTTAATCGTTTTTACTAACAAAGTACTAAGTTATTCATGCTTTGGTTCAATTTTCAAGTAATGGATAGAAAAGATGCAATCATCAAAGATTATTTTTTATCTGGTTATTCATATTCAGAAATTACTGAATTACTCTTGCAACAGCATAGGATTAAGGTGTCTGTGAGGCATTTAAACAGTATGCTTCGACGGCTTGGACTACAAAGGCGAAAACAAAAAAGTTCCCTTAATGATGTTATTCATTTTGTTTCTAACGAGTTAAATACTTCAGCATCAATGTTTGGTTACCGTTTGATGTATTCTTAACTTCACTTCACAATCACTTTTGTGATTGATCATGAAAGTGTTCGCCTGATCTTCAGAAATTTGGATCCAGCTGGTGTAGATACTCGTGCAGCACATCGATTACAACGGCGTGTTTACCGAGCTTTGGGGCCAAATTATGCATGGCACATTGATGGCTATGATAAACTCAAGCCATTTGGCTTTGCTATTCATGGTGCAATAGATGCTTACAGCAGAAAAATTTTGTGGTTGAATGTTGCTGAAAGTAATAATGATCCTAAAATAACAGCATCATATTTTCATAGTTGTGTAGCAACTTTGCAGCTGGTCCCAAGATTGGTAAGATCAGACAGAGGCTCTCAAAATGTTGTTATTGCTGGGATGCAGAGATATTTTAGAAGAGGGTCAGCAGATAGTTTGGCAGGTATGAGGATCTTTCAGTTTGGCACATCTACTGCCAATCAGAGGATAGAGTCATGGTGGTCAATTTTACGTCGTTGTAGGATGAACTGGTGGATAAACTTTTTTAAAGATATGTGTGAAACAGGAATATACCATTCTAGTATTTGGTACCAGGTGGAATGTATTAGGTTTTGTTTCATGGCAATCATTCAAACAGAACTTGATGAAACAGTAGTGATGTGGAACAGCTATAGAATGAGACCTGGCAGAAACTCAGAATGCCCAGGTGGATGCCCAAATATATTGTATTTTGCCCCAGCATTGAGTGGTGTTGCTGATTGCAAATATGCAGTATCAGTTAACGATGTCACTGTTGCTGAGGTACATTGCAAGCAACCACAAATTTTTGGCTGTTCCGAAGAAATTGCAAAAATTTATGCATGACAACTTTTTGAGCCTACCTACTAATCCTTTAGAAGCAAAGACTCTTTTTCAGATTATTGTCCATGAAATAAAGCAATATGTATAGGTGTTTCATTGTAACAGCTTTGTTTATACACATGAACAGCTTGTAAAATGGTTATAATAATTTGACAGAAGTATTATTGCCAAATTTGATGTTGTAAATTAGTTCCTCCTTGGTTTTTCTGCACTTAATTCAAATTTCAAGGTTCAGCATCACTTTAATTCTTATACTTTCCAGTTATGTTTATATTTACATCATTTATCTTATCAGTTTATGGTTTCGAATCTCGATTTAAACATTGTCCACATCTTCTTCAGGTATGTGAATTCTTAACAAGTAGAAATGTGTCAAGTGAAGTTGTTGAAAATTTCCGACAAAATAAGGTAAATGTCAATTGCAATTTCCTGGTTACAATGTTATTTTCTAATCGTTATTTTGAAATATAAGAATTAAGAACAATACACTGATTGTCATCACACGTCAGTATTGTGTAATTGATGGCTGAACCAAATCTTTTTGTCATTTACTTTAGGGGAAGAAACTTTGGCGAAAAGAAACTTTCGCGATTTTCGCGAATTTTGGGCAAATTCGCGAAAGTTATTTCCGCGAAAAATTCTGTAAAGGCTGATTCGCGAAAGTTTTTTCTCGCGAAAAAAAATATGAAAAACAGCAATTCGTGAAATTTTACGAAGTTTTGGGTTAAAACTGGTGGGTATCATCAAGGGTATGATATAGACAATGTTTTGTTTTACTTGTACACTGATAAACATAATATTATCTTCGGATAAAAAGAACATACGGCAAAATTGAACTTGCATAAAATACAAAACATAAGACGGCTAAATGTCTAGAGATAATGTCTAGAGATAAGCATGTCCATGAGTTTTTATTTAGTCAATCTCGATGTAGACGTTTTTTCCAAATTTACTCGACTTTACTCTTCCAGTCACACCGAGCATGTCTCTAATGTCAATTTGTTTTTGATTTGGCTCGCTACGTTTTTTCTTCTTTGCTGTTTCTCCGCTGTTGTTTCTTTGGTCCAGAAAGCTCGTTTCGTTCTCATTAATTTCTCTGACAAAGCAACCAAGTATTGCCTCTTCCTTTGGCTCACTATACTTTTCGTTGACAAGTTCAATGTACTTATCTGCTATTTTGGTATTGATAAATGTTGCTCGAATTTTGACAATGATTTTACATGCAATTTCCATTCCACCTTGAACCAAGGGTGATAGTCGATAATGCTTTGATGTAAGTTCAGCGTGCATTTGAGCTCCACGGTCAAGAAAGAACTTAGTGATACGAGATAGTTCACGTGGTAGGTGACCAACAATGTCTCCACTGCTGTTTGTTGTTTTGATGGCAAACTGGTCATATGGGTTATCCTCGTGAGAACAAGACAATATTCCATTTTCTTTTGGTTTCCAAAATTTTCTGTAATAATGATACCCACGTACCGCAGCTGTGAAGGTATAAACGTTTTCCATATTGCCAGTAGGTCAACTTCACTAAACGCGCAAGTCGTAATGATTGAATTGCTCTTAAAATAGTTTTATAAACCACTCCTCTTATTTTTATCTCCCAGAAACATCCTTTTGTTTTATTATAAATGTTACACTATCCAGGGGGTGATTATCATGATTATTCTATTTTGTGTGTTTTGTTTACTAAATGATAGAAATAGTAAATTTTGAAGTGCTCTATTATTATTTACCCCCTGGATGCAATCAAATGATCTTTTGAACGAGACAAAAGAATAACAAAGAAAAGATTTGGACAAAGTGAAAACTAAAAAACCTGTTCTGACATTTTTAGCATTTCAGTAAAATTTTGAAAAACCATGGAAAAACAATTGTACATCACGTGCGCAAGTCTCAAAATTATAAATAAGAGGTTGAATTTATTTTTATGACACAGTTTGAAGCAAAATGTCTTTTTTGAGACAGGCTGAAAAAAAGAAAAATGAAGCACAAAAAACCGTCGAAAGTGACTCAAATGATGAACCAACCGCCATAGAAGCAGGTATAAATTACGTTATTTATCCTTTTAACTTCTGATGACTTCCTTTCAATTTCTGATGACTAGAAAACACCTAAAATTTTGCTATCATGTTGAAACATTTAAGTTGAACGCTTTCGCTGTAGTTCTCTGCGAAAAATTAAAGTAGTAATCATAGTGTCTCTCTTTTTCAGATCGTTCAACCGAAAATACAATCCCTGTCGAAACCATTAGAGAAGTGGGACAAGTCGTTGCTTATGCCATTTCCAAAGAAATCGAATCTATTAGTCAAAAAAGGAGTTCATCTTATACAAAGTGGAGTGATAAAGAACGTTATTCTATCGGAAAGTACGCTGCTGAAAATACCGTTGCCAGTGCTGTAAGGAAGTTTAAGAAAACTTTTCCAAAACTTAATGAAAGTACCGTTAGATCCTTTCGAGATAGATATCAAAGTGAGCTGAAAAAAGCTTCTAAAGAAAAGAGAGAACCAAGCAAGTCTATTACAAAATACTCAACTCGCACAGGACGTCCGCTGATGCTTGGAGAAGACCTCGATTCTATGATTCAAACTTACATATTGCCACAGAGTAACCGGGGTGCTGTTATCAATACGAGTATTGTAAATGCAACCGCAACAGCATTGAGAAATAAGTTTCCTCATTTGGTAGCTGATATTGATTTTGGAACAACCAGTTATGCCAAGAGCCTTTTCAAACGCATGAACTTTGTTAAACGACGAAAAACTTCATCCAAAGTCGACATACCCGATTCAGCAAGAAAAGAGATCGAATACCTGTTTCATTACGAGATTGTAAATTACGTTGAGAAGTATAAGATCCCACATTCACTCATTCTTAACCTGGACCAAACACCTCTCAAGTATGTCCCAGTAAGTCAGCATACGATGGCTCGTAGTGGCTCCCAATCTGTGACAATCAAAGGTAGTAATGATAAACGTATGATTACTGGAACATTTGCAATTACCCTGTCTGGAGAGTTTTTACCCATTCAACAAACAAAGTATTCCTAAAGTCAAATTTCCCAAGTCTTTCAGCTTGAGTGCAAACCCTACTCATTTTTCAAATGCAGATGAATCATTGAAGTTTCTCAATGAAATCGTTATTCCGTATGCTGTACGTGAAAGGAGCCGACTTGGTTTACCAGATGACCAAAAAGTGTTAATGATAATGGATGCCTTCACTGGACAGATGACGGATGAAGTTGTTACAAAGTACAAAGATAATAACATATTGATCGTAAATGTCCCTCGAAATATGACAAAGTATTATCAACCACTCGACCTAACCGTTAATGGCTACTGCAAAAGGTTTCTGAAGGAAAAATTTAGCGATTGGTATTCAGAGGAAGTATCAAGACAACTTGCAAACAAAGTTGATCTAGAGGATGTACAGGTTAAACTAAAGTTGACAACCCTCAAGCCTTTGCAAGGTGACTGGATTATAGAGTTTTACAATGAGATGACCAAAAGCAAAGGCAGAGAAATAATTTTGAATGGTTGGCTTGCCTCTGGTATCACAGATGCGATTAGACTTTGCTTGAGTTATCTCCCTTCTTTGGACCCCTTTGATGAGTTGGATCCTTTGATTTACAACGCTCCATCTGAAAGTGAGGCTGACTGAAATGTTTTGCGAATGGTTTGCATTGCTCGATTATCGTTAGAGAATCTTGAAATTTTAGGCCCAAAAGAAGTGGTCGAGGCTAGTGATGACGAAGAGGAGGATGAATGGGTATCACCAGAATTTGAAGAGAGAAGTGCTTTCGATATCTTTGATGATGAATAGAACAGTTTAACGTGTGATTTAAATCACTAAACTTTTATGTTTCTTTTGTTTATTTTTTGGTTTCAAAACTATGATAGTATTAGCACAGAAAAGATTTCACTTTACTTTTAAACACGAAAACAAAAGTTCTCCGTTTACTGTATTTATATTTAACCCTTCCAATTTTTGATGTCATATAAATAAGAAGAAGTTTCTCCTGGAAATCTCCTCCTTAGTATTCGAAATTTTTCTCATGTCTAGACAGACGCAGGCTTTTATTTATACACAACTTTGGCTACAAAGGTTTATTGTAAGAGACGTCAGTAAGAGATAAAAACTTTGAAAATGAACGACTCACTTGTTTAGTTATGACGTCATTACTATATATATTGATTGTTATCTAAGGAATGCAAAAATTATTTTCCCACGGTGTGGTTGTAAATATACAAAAGAGAACTTAATTTTTGAAACTCGCCAAAAATTTTTTTCATGATCTGAAAACAAAGGTTAGATCAAAGAAAACAAATTATAGCAGGTAGCCTGATTCGCGAAAGTTTATTCCCGCGAAATATTTTAGAGAGCTCCATTCGCGAAAGTTAATTCTCGCGAAATGCAAAAATTTCGCGAATTTGCCCATTCGCGAAAGTTTCTTCCCGCGAAAGTTTCTTCCCCTAAAGTAATTTATTGATATACTTTAGATGGACTCAACAGCAACTTGGCTTGCAAAAGAAGACGTACTGAAAGATTTAGGGCTAGTAGAAAGAGGCCATTTGATTTCATTAAAGAGTTTTTGCTTACCCAGTGATGGATCACAAAAGGAGGAATTAATTGAATATATTAAAACAGCTGATAAGGAGAGAGCATCCTCTCCTCTATCCAGGAAAAAGCGTTTTATTGATATTGTTGGTCAGCCATACAGTGACGATAGTGATTTTGAGGAAACAAATGTTGAAAATTCACACAATCCACCAGACTCTCTCACCCAATTCAATGATGCTGAGATAGAGGAAACAGAGAGTTGTAACCCTTCTACACAACTGAATGAATCGAATACAGAAACTCCAGTAGCTCGTAAATCAGCAAGGGAAAGGAACTTACCAATACGATTTAGGCATTCAATTGGTTCCCCTGTGACTCTAAACAATGACATCCATGATCATGCTCAAGATCCTGAAGAATTGCGGCAGTTTGAGAAACTGAGAGATGCGCCAGAAGAGCCAGAATTGCATGAAGATCATGTTGTAATTTCTATACAGCACCCAACTCTTGGGTTTAAAAGCAGACTATTTCCAACCTATTGCTTAATGGAAAGTGTACATGACTGGGCTGCATCATTGTCTCGGGAACCCTCAGAATTTGAACTTATTTGTGATTCCAGCAAAGAAAAGATTGCTCCTACAGCACCAGTTGAGGCTTGGTCGCATTCAACTCTGCTGATGCTAGAGATTGATGAGCAGTTGCTATTGAGTGAAATACAATTTGCAAGAACAAATGCTAGGAGTCAGCTTATTGCAGATGTTGCTGGAACTTATTCTGTAGATCGTCACAATGTACTTAATGACATTTTTCATTTATATGATGATGAAAGTTTACCTGAGCATTTGATTAACATTTCCTTTACTGGCGAGGATGCTGTTGGTGATGGAGTTTTCAAGGATGTATACACATTATTTTTCCAAGAACTTTTTTCGTTAAAGTCATCTGGGATTAACGCAAACGCTCCTTCATCAATTTCAGAGGATGAAGCAGTTAAACTTGGTAAGATAATCAGTCATGCTTACTTGATGTTTAACATTGTCCCTTTTCATCTGGCTAAAGCCATATTTGAATTCATCTTGCTCGAAAAAGTTCGTGACGCAACTTTAATAGAACCGTTGCTTGATTACGTCCAGCCATGTGAAAAAGAAATTATCTTGTCAGTGTTGCATGGAAAGCCTTGCAGCGGCAGCAACCAAGATATTATTTTAGATATAATGCTAGACTGTGGTATAAATGGCATTCCAAATGAAAAAAATCTTCACGATTTGTTGTTACAAGCAAGCAAGAGTGTCTTTATCCACAGGCCATTTTTCATGATAAAAAAAATGCAGGAAGGTTTGTGCAATGTCTGGAACGTACAGTCTACCACGGAACTGGATTTATTCTGGGCTCGCGCAAAACCTACAATCGAAAACGTATTGAGCTATTTTTCGTTTAAAGAGCCATTATCAGCGGTTGAGGAGAGAATAAAAATGTATTTCACGCGCTTCGTGAGAGGTTGCAATGAAAACGTAAGGGGTCTGTTGGTTCCATTTTGCACTGGTTCATCAAATATCGATGATCAAGAGAAAGTCTCCGTAGGTTTTGTGAATCAGGAGAAAACCTTACGTGTATATTCCAAGACTTGCTTTAAACTTTTGTATATGCCGAGGTAGGTCGACAGTTTTAAATCTTTCAAGACAATGTTGGATCAAACATTATGTGATCAACGTTTTTGGACCCTTCATGACGCATAAATAGTGTCACGAGCAGCTTTTTTTTAGTTAGCCATGTTTTTGTTCATCATCAATTAAAAATCTTCTATCTGCCATGATGGCATCCCCTTTTTCCCAAAGTTCAGGGTATAAAAGTCCACTTTTAACAACAATGTCTTTATCAGATATGCTTCCAGGGAAAGCTAATGAAATGAAGGTAAAACGGCCACCAGGTGCAATACCAACTAAAACTTTAACGGTTGTGTGACTTTTATAGTCTGAATACATCATTTTATGAATAACTAATGAAGATGGAACAGCAACTTTGAATTCCACACACTCAATGTGTTGCTAGAAACTTCTCCTTCATTGATTGTGGCAAAACATCATCAACTTGTTTTCAAGTAGGCCAAATACAAACAGACCCAAATCTTACATACATGAAATTTAACCATGTAATGACAGTGTTTGTAACAGAAAAAACAAAAACGACAAATGGTGAACATCAAAGTTTCGTCTAAGACGGACAAGTGTTAATAAAAAGCTTTCAAATGCTGATAAAATTCTTGGTCTACCAGCACCTCCACCTTTGACATTTTGATTATTATATAAAATAACATTTTCTCCAACAGGACCAGAATTCAAAAATAAAAAAATTGACTTCAAAATGTCTGTAGTAGGGATTCCAGTGTAATGGTTGCATGAAGAATCAGTCATAATGATTCAGTCAACAAATGTGCTTTTCATGGATGATTGTTGCTGCGTTATTGAAACCAATTCATTACTCAAAACAATGTTATCTTGACGCAATGTCTCATTTTCTTAGAGAATTCTATCATATCTCTTTTTCCAGTCTATTTCCACGGCTACATTTTCAGGATTGTGACTGTCTGTTGGTTCAAGTTCACAAAATTTCTTTCTGGGTGATGGTCGCAATGCTGGTTGTTTACGTTTTGCTGTGACTTCGTTTTGTTGCTCATGCTCAGAGAGAAATGGTTTGGCTCCTTTATTCAATCTTTTTCGAGTTCCTCCAGGAGGTCTAGTGATATCTTCTGCTTTAAAATGTTTCTCACACAACACTGTACTACTAGTGATATGAAAATTATCCTTTCCATCAATTCTTTTGATTCGATTACACCACAACTTTCTCATGATACCATCTTTCGGAAACTTTAAAAAAAGCCAATCCAGAAGATATTTTTTCGCCACCTTTGTCCATTAAACCTCTGTTAAAACATCCCCAAGCAGCACATTGTTTTCCATATGATTGTTTGGAACCTAGAGCACGACCACTTTCCGCCATATTGTTTTTCAAGTGTGACGAGAAACAACTCTTGCCTCATTTTCATGTATTGCACAATAATTTATGAAAAGGAGTATAAGTACTGCTCTCTCCATCCGCAGTGCTATCATTAACATCGGAGATCTGAAAAGATGGTGTGATTATGAAGGTAGTCTGTCAGAATGAAGCTAGTTTGAATTTGTTATAGAAACCAGGACATGTCTAGTGCAACTCTTAAAGATTTAATTAAAAACTGATCTCACCTCATCGAATTTTCTTTTCTTATTACTCTGTATGGAATACTGCTCCTCTATAGCATCTAGTTCATTTGTTGAATCTGCAACAACATTGAGTTAATGTATATAATATATGTATATGAGTTTATAAAAAGTTGGTACGTCCCACAAGACTACTTACCACGTAAAGCTATAATTCTCCCTTTAAAGGGTTTGTTTTGGAAGATGGATTCACAAAAGCCATCTTCCTCAACCTTGTCGGCCTTGATCACAGAAAGATTGAAAAATAGTATAAAATTGAAATGTGTTAAAACCAGGTTTTACAATATCTCTAGTAACTCCCCCCAGTTTTCTTATTTTGATATTCACGTGGTGCACATGTTTCATTCGAAATCAATTTCTTTGCAGTCGTTGTAGAATACAAAAACAATTTTTTTTTTATTTTACGAAAAAGATGTTTTTTTGCTTCACTGGATTCTTCGCATCGAGATTTGTTTCTTGCACGACGTGACATCATACAGTGTACTTGGGCCCAGTTCTCTTGAGAACTTTTGCTAATCGTATTTTCTGTAGTAAATCAAGAGCATGATGGTGGGGAATTTAAATGTTTTGGAGAGTAAACGAAGACTGAATATGTATTTGTTTTGTTCTTCTTATGTTTGAGTACAGATAAAACACAAAATCTGTTATTTCATTTTTTAGTAGACTACCCCTTTAAATTTCTTGTATCCGCAAAAATTAATTCTGCAAAATCTCTTTTGAAGTCGTCATCCGCAAAATATGGCATTTCTGGGTCATTTCTCCGCAAAAATATATTCCACAAACTTGTTCCGCAAACAATTTCATTCTTAAGGTACATGTTCTATACATTTTGATTTAATGATGAAACTTGTTTTCTCTTAGGGAAATGCAACATCGCAAAACTAGTGGGAACTCATGATGGTCTAATTATGGTTCATGTGTATGATTGGGCTACTATGTTATCAAAATATTTTAATAAGATCCCACATGTGACTGACTACCACCATTTCATACTTAGCAGCGATGAACCAGGAGTTGTGACCTGTGATAAAGAAAACATAAACATTTCCAAATCATTGGTTAAGTTCAGGAAGGAATTCCCTGAAGAAATCATACCAAGTGGTTTTAGTGATGCCATAAAAAAGTGTCTCTATGATGAAATAAGGCCTTTTTGTTTAGAAGGTACCAAAGACATTGTCGCTCCTAAGCCATAGAAAGCAGTTTGGAGAAATATTTTTTATCTCCTGCCTCAGAAATGGGGTTGATAGTGAAGTGGAGAATTTTCTTTCTTTTTTTTTTTGATCGCCCGCCTCAGAAATGGGGTTGATAGTGAAGTATAGAATATTTTTAATGTCTAATCCTAATGCAGTCTGCATGGGAAAATTCTTTTCTTTTTCTGCCTCAGAAATAGGGTCGATAGTGAAGTTGAGACTCATTTACATTCAACTTTTCTTTGCTCAGTGAAGTTAAAATGGAATTAAATGAATATATAAACAAAAGTTTCACTGTTACCTTAGTCATTTGGTCAACCTTTGTATTCTTTTATTGCTGTGTATTGTCTCGTTTTACACCTCCCACCAGCAATTGTCTACAGTTACAATAAATTGTCAATACATTTGCAAATTTCTTCCAGTCAACTTTAGTTTCTGATCTAAGTAATATAAATATATTCATTGTGTTGATTATCATGTTTGTGAAGAAAATCCTGTTACAAGCTCCTGTCACATGTAAATAGATTTTATATAAAATATTTAGTTATGGAAGGTTTGGAAATTTAAAAAAATATATTCTAGGAAGTTTAGTTAAGAGAATATATATGTAGTAACTACATATATATTCTCTTAACAAAACACACGATGAATTCTCGCTATTCATTATGAATTCTCGTTTCAGTAGACGTCTACTGAAAAATATCGTCTACATAGATGCACGGTCACTTGAGAATACATAATTGCCGATTACATTACAATTTCGCACCTCAGACTTGATCAAAATATTTTGAGTTAGAAATCACTTGAACCAATCAAAACGATGGTTTCAAACAATGGTTGTTACGGTACTGTAATTGATTAAATATTAATGAAGTAACCGTGTTCAGTTTATGACGTTTTTCTTATAAGAACAGTGGTGTGATGAATACAATTTACCAATTAACCGTGTTACTGTCAAGACGTATTTTCTTATCATCTGTTTTTTTTTTTTCAGTAGAACGATCCGGGAAAATACCAATCGAGAAAAACGCATGTTGTATTTCATAGCCATGGAGTTGTATTTAGCTCTTACGAAGAACCTTTATCTACGCCATGTTCCTGTTGTTATTATTGCTCTGAATAGTTATACCAAAGCAGCAAATACTGCCCGGTACATAGAAATATCTGACTAAATCGATTGATTGAGTTATTTTACTGTACGACAAATGGTTGGGCGAAGGACCGCACACCAAAACGAAAGGAGGAAATCCCTAATATAAATGTTCAACAAAACTTTGTTTCTTCGCATCATAATTACTGTTTATTGCTTGAATATTCATGGTTTTTATGGAGAGGCCGTGTATCAGTCACTCTTTTCTCAGCAAATTCTATGTTTAATCCTACATTGGCAGTGTTATGGGCAAAGTGCAAAGTATAGAAGCCTCGTTTTCATTACCGACCTCGAGTTCATGTTGTTCTCCTGACAGTTTATATTTACAGTTGCATATTTAGTGGATAGCGTGAACGCTCTAATAAATGTCTGGGACGTTTATTTAATTTTTCGATACTTTAGGGGGCGTTTAAAAGAGGGGGTGTTCATTCATTCATTCATTTTTTCTTTGTTTTCCTTCCATTATTATCAAATAATCGCAAAAAAATATTCTAAATCAATGAATTCGTCGATAGTCTTATATTGATAACGAAGAAGAACTTGTAGGAAATCCACCACGCCAAAAAAATCATTTGGTCCTTCGGCAAATTAAATCCACGCCAAAATTTGTCCAAATAAAGTCTAATCTCCGCGACCAGCTATCGATTATGTACTTTTCATAAATTACGTCAGTCCCGATCTTTACAACCTTTGCGTCGTTTCTGATCTAAGGTAAAATTAAATTATCAACTATGTATAGGCAAAATGGTAAAACAAACGATTCAATGAACTTCCGCAGCCATTAAGACGAGAAATTAACTGTGACAAGTTCTGCAGCGATGCAAAGAAATACTATTTTGACCGTGCTACTGCAAGAGTACATGCGACAAGGGGACTGCTTTGATATTATGCCAAGTGATACATACATTTTATCATGTTGCTTAGTTACAAGTTATAGGGTCGACATTATGTGAAATACTAAGTCATCAACATTATTGATTTTCGTAAGGAAATTGGTTATTCGAGGTTTATTTAACAATATTGCAATTATCCTGTACATATCTGCGCGGAAAACAAAAGAATGATATCACGTGATCAACTACATTGGCGTTCTAGAAACTTAATGGACCCTTTCTTACACCCTTTAAATGCTAAACCAAAGGAAATTGGAAATCTGAATTTAACTATTTTAGTCCCAATATACATTACCGCCTTTGTTCAAAAACTGTGTCTTTTCCTTCTAATTTTCGGAAGAACTCCAGGCTTTGCGACGTAATACCAAGTTTCATAAACATTTAACATGTAACCTAGTTACTGGGCATATGGCCGAAACTATGCAAAAATAATGAGTCGTTCCCACTGTTAGTCAAGTCCTTAAAGTTGATTAATCGAGGCTAGTTTAACAATTTTGCAATTATTATGTGTATCTGCACGAAAAGGAAAAGAACGACATCACGTGATCAATTACTATTGAGTTCTTGAAACTTAATGGACCCTTTTCTTACATTCATTGGGTGATCAAGCTAAGGTAATTGGAAATCATACGTCTGCTATTTAAGGCCCTATTGAAATTACCGCTTTTGTCTTAAAACAGTGAGTTTTCGCTCTCTTTTTCACAAAATTTCCGGGCTTTGCGATATTATACCAAGTAATGTAAACATTTTCTCATGTTGCCTAGTTACTAGCTATAGGAGCGATGCTTTGCGAAAATAGTAAGTCTTCATCACTATTAGTTTTGGTAAGGAAGTTGGTCTAGCGAGGTTTATTTAATAGTACTGCCATTATCCTGTACATATCTGCGCGGAAAATAAAAGAACGATTTCAAGTGATCAACTGCATTGGCGTTCTAGAAACTTAATGGACCCTTTCTTATACACTTTAGGTGCTCATCCAAAGGTAATTGGAAATCTTATGTCTGCTATTTAAGGCCCTATTTGAATTATGGCACATATCTTTAACATTGAGCTTTCCATGCTTTTTTCGCAAGAACTTGGGCTTTTGCGACGTAACACCAAGTTTTATAAGCATTTTATCATGTTTCCTAGTTACTAGGGATATGGTCAAAATTATAATAATTATAATAAGTCGTTACCACTGTAAGTTAAGGCTTAGCAGTTGATTAATCGAGATAATTTAACAGTATTGCAATTATCTTGTACATTTCCAAGCAGAATACAAAATGTTCGATATCAAGTAATCCATCACTATTGAGTTCTTGAAACTTAATGGACCCTTTCTTACATCCATTGGGTGTTTAACCTTAGGTAATTGTAAATCTTACATAGACTATTTAAGACCCTATTTAAATTACTGC
Organism: Turritopsis dohrnii; assembly: GCA_027922465.2. Classification (NCBI taxonomy): domain Eukaryota; kingdom Metazoa; phylum Cnidaria; class Hydrozoa; order Anthoathecata; family Oceaniidae; genus Turritopsis; species Turritopsis dohrnii. The sequence goes on along the minus strand of BQMF02000448.1, from coordinate 248,504 downwards.
ATTTGTCTTAAAACAGTGAGTTTTCGCTCTCTTTTTCACAAAATTTCCGGGCTTTGCGACTTAATACCAACTTTTACAAACATTTTACCACGTTAACTAGTTACTAGTTATAGGACTGACACTTTGTGAAAATATTAAGTGTTTGTCACTACTAGTTAAGTTTAAGAAATTGATTAATCGAGATTGATTTAACAATAATGCAATTATCCTGTACTTATCCGAGCAGAAATTTAAACTATATCACGTGATACATCACTTTTAAGTTTCAGAAACTTAATCGACCCGAGTCATATTCACATTTATGCTTTTATGTTTAATCGTGAATTTAAGGTGTCTGCCTCGAAGAAGTTCCGGGCTACGTAGTTACATAACCATTTTGTCATGTTACCTAGTTCACATGCACAGTTTTGACACCATCTGTAAATACTGAGTCGCTAAGGGTGTGTCTGCAAAAATTGCTGACATCACTTTCCAATCGGCCTATTTGCCGATTTCTGTGTCAATTGAACATCTCTCGATACACGCTTTTCTTTTTATAAGAACCAGTAAAATCTGACCTGAGGCTGGCTGTTCTTATTTTTGAGCCTTTTTGAGGTTGAATTGTTCTTATTTTGTTCTTAGCTTTAATCATTGTTCTTATTTTATAAAAAAATTCAGGCTCAGGCTGTTCTTAATTTTTGAAACATTGATTGAGCCTCAGGTTGTTCTTATTTTGTTCTCATTTTTGGCCAAATCTTATAAAATTGTTCTTATATAAAAAAAGCGTGTATTTTTTTTCTTCGAATTAGACATGCTCATGACATGCTCAATGGTCGCTGAAATTCATTGAGCATTCTTTTATTTAAGACCTTAGAGTACTCAGTTAATCTTTTGTTTTATTGCAAGTAAATGTGCGGAATTCTTATTTTGAGAATTAAGTAAACCATTTGAATAATGTTAAATAACATGGACAACGAAACAAGTAAGTACACAATTTTTGATAAATTGTTTGGTGAGAATTATTTTGTTCTACCTATAATGTTTTTAAAATGAGAACATTAAGTTTTGAATTCCATAACTTCACTGAATCTTTAAGTACATAAAGTAAGTAAATAAGTAAGTAGGTAAATTATTGTTTTTCTGTTACCTAATGAAAACAAATTAAACGTAAAAAAAAATCCTGTTTCATTTTATATAAACATGGAGATAGAGCAACATAATTTGGGCTTAAACTCATCACCAACATGCGTTTCTGCTGAGTTGTAAAAATGCACATCGTAGTTATAGCCTAACGGCCTCAATTGAGAATTTCCAGCTAACACCCTGTGTTTCACACAGATTTCTTTTAAGTGAAACCATGGTATTATCTTATGTTTAATAGCGAGTGTGCATCCCACTTTTATTTTTAGAGAGTGATCAATTTTGTTGAACTTTACAGTCAAAATTTTCTTAATCGTGGCCATATTCTTTGTGAGGCCATTCCCTTTTTTACGATTATTATATAGTAGCACGTGCACGTTTTTTTATCGTCACAGGGGAACCATTGCATTGCATCCCCAGGTGACTCAAATTTTCGTCACGGGGTTTGCACACCTTGATTATATTTTTCATCACCTTTTTCAACACGGTATTTGTGTACATCATTTTCGAAGTCAAATGTGGTAAAAATTTTTTACCTGGGTTACTAGTTACTATTCTAATAGTATGTTTGGTTCTTTACAGAGGAAATTTATTTTACTAAGCGGTTCTGCGGTTCAACTTACATTGTTTAAAACTGGTAAAAAATTTTTTACCTGGGATACTAGGTCTTATAGTAATATGTTATTACGGTAGCAGCGATAGCGAATACCGTATTAAAACACCCGTGGACCCCTACTCCTCCTCCTCCTCCTCCTACTACTACTCCGGCCGCAATGGCAATTAGTCTGCGATTTAGAGTCTGCGTGACTCTACTAATAACACAATGTAAGTTCTAATAAAGGAACGCAGCCTTCGAATTTTGGAAGCTTTTCTATAACAAACTTTAGATTGCGTTTTGTTTCAAAAGTACATAATCTGATATTTTGCAGCTTAAACCATGAAAGAATGAATTCTTATCAAATAGGCCTACATAAAAATGGGACTTTTAGTTCATTGCGCTAACTGAAAATACTTGACATGTTGCTTTTCTTGTTAGTAAAGCTTATCAGTTCAAAATTTATTATTGCCTCAGTTGTTAGCTAACTATACACTATGTTTCTGTATTAAGGCTTTCAAAGATCTAGTTCGAAAAGGCAGTTATTTGTTTGAATTCATTTTTGGTTTCATGAAATTATAATTAAAGGGATTGTCCAGTAAAAAATAATACTTTGTGATTTTATGTAGTTTTGGTAAAGAAACAACAATTTACCGTTTAAACTTTTTGAATCTTCGTTGTTTAGATTAAAATCAACGATTAATATTAGCCATGTTAACACAGCACATTTATTTTGATGAATGATCTTCAGCGCTAAAAGGACTGGGTAAATAATCTATTATGCGAATGACGTATTAGTTTGCCTTCTGTTCACGTACTGCATAGTGCGTCCGCTGGAATGTACAGTTTACCCCCCGGTAATTAAAGAATATTAACGAAATAAAAACTAATGAAAATTGATGATTATGATATGGAAATGATATTGAACGCAAAAATGACAATATTTATTTATAACTTTTTTAATTTTTCAATAACGTATTCTATCTCTTTCTCTTTTTCCCAGTTCTCATCATTCTCTTTTCCAGCTTCATTCTCCGTTAACTATAAAAAAACATAGAAATATAAGATAAAAATCTTATTATAATAATCCGCGATTGTGCATCCCACTTTTATTTTAGAGAGTGACATATTTGTTTTTTTTTCTCACGGTCAAATCCTTCTTATTTTTTCCCTTTTCGTCGTAAAGCCATGCAGAGGTGAGAGCGTTTTTTTACGATTAATAAATGGGGAAATCCCGCCACTGATCGATTTCATTGGCTAATAAAGGAAAACTCTTAAAATGCGCTCATTTGATTGGCTGACAAATTCCAAAAATTTCGGTCGTTAATAACGGATTTTCATTTCTTCGTTGTGAACTTCACGAAGAAACACAGGTTTGTATACATGCGAAAATATTGTTATTATAATATTATAAAACATCTTATTATAAACTTTTACTGTTATTGTATTTTAGATTAATAGAAGAACAGGTGGGACATCAGTAAGTGAGTTTTTGAACAGGTGTTTGTTTTTTATATAATAGGTTTTTTCAGAGGAAAACCAAACACGAAGAACGAGTGGAAGAAAGTCTATTTTTGCGATAGAAACGTGTGCTGATTTTACGTATTTCTTTTTATAGTTATCAAACAGTTATGAGAGTGCAGCAGTGAAGTAGTGTAGTTGAAGTGAAGTTGTTTAAAAATGGCTGCAGAAAGGATGATGATGATGATTTTACATTGATTGGTGAAAATGGTTTTACTTTTTTCGGTGGCAAACGTTTGGAAAAGATACAAAGTAATATACGTAAGTACATGAATCAAACACATTTAATAAATACAACGTTAAGAGATAGTAAAAACAGAGTTAAAACGATCAAAAAGTTGCATGCCCTCGAGCAGTTACTGATTTGTTTTGGTAACGAACTGGCTGTTCTGTTATTTATTTATTTCAAAATGGCTCCACAGTTATGAAGTTTAGAAAACAACATGAAAGGAGAGCTTGCCGCCACTGTCTGTCTTTTTCTTTATTTATGCCTTTCAGTGTATAAAAATGGTAGTGGAATTTCAGGAAAGTATGCTGGGAAGTAAATCAAGTGTAATTAATTTGTTTACAGGTATGAAATATAGAAAGTAAAGAGTTTAGAAGTGTTTGATGATAATGGCTACAGATCATGATCAATATTGTTTACTAACATGATATGATGATGTGAATTGGTATTGAGAGGTAAAGTTAAAATAGTATCTATTTAGTTAAAACACAGTTAGTATTAGTGGATAAATAAAGGATAAGAGGGATGTTTACTATTGTGTTTTGAATTTTCCAGAGAGGAGCTTTGAACTGGAAATAAAAAATGGCTCCACATATGTGAATGTTTTTATAAGTTAAAAATTCTTTAGCTATACTAATTCTGTCATTACGTTTGTGTTTTTAATTATTATTTTTAAGGTAAATATGTTTTCAAAGTTTCTTTTAGTTTCTTTTGTTTTTCTTTTGATTTCGTCATATTACGAGTAGGTTTTTTGTATATGTTTTTTGAATATTTTCATCTGTTAAAATAGAAATGAAGCACATGATGGGTTAAATTATAATGTTGAGAGGGTTAGTTAAGAGAAGAATGGATTATGTATTTAAGAAGATCATTAATTATGACTGTGCAATGAAACTGTCCTACAAAAAATAAGCGTTATTGGTTGGATTTTTCTGAAGTTTATATTTTATCATGTTTATGCATTATTTTGTGTTATGGTAATCGTTTACGTGCCTGGGTATATAACTTTGGCATTATGATTTTATTTGTGACTTTATCTTCTGGGTAAATTTTTGTTCTTAGGATAAATGCGTACTTGAATTTCATTTTTTTGTTGTTGTTGTTTATTGTTGTTTCTTATAGCATTATTAGGTTTTCGGTATTGTAATTCAAATATTATTCTTTTAGGTAATAATAAAAAAACATAAAGAAATGAAACTCATGGTTTTAATCATGACGTTGATGGTTTTGGGAAGTATCATTTCAAAAAATTCATTAATGGTTGCTGTATAATGTAACTTCCGCACGAAAGAAACACAGTTGGAAGGTATCGATTTGTTTTCAATTCACATTTTGTAATGTTATTCAATGTTTGGTTTTGTATATCTGGGTAAACGGTTCTGTGTTATATATTGCCATACTTTTACACAAAATTTTTTTACTTCTCTTCTGCATATAGATATATCTTCTGAGCCATATTGCTATTTGTTTCTGTGTTAAATCTTCTGAATGTAAGAAATGAATTAAAAAATTAATGCATGAAAAGAAACTTTTACATGAGTTAAATTCTGCGACACAACGCATACTGAACATGGGTGGCGAGCGACGCCGCCTGACCACTTTTATTTTAGAGAGTGATATATTTAGTTTTAATTTACGGTCATCGTCCTCTTATGTGCGCGTAAAACCACGTAGAGCGAGAGACACTTTTTTCACGATCATTCCAAAAGCACGTCAGTTTTTTTATGATCACTGGGAATCATTGCATTGCATCACCAATCGAACGCGATGTTTTTGGGGAAATATCTCGAGAACCAATAGGGATAACTGACGTTTCTCAGGGTCAGCGATACGGGTGATAGGGTGACGCATCATTTGGGCCTAAATTTAATTTGGTACTGCGGATATGACATCATCAAAATCTTTAATCGACGATATCTCTGCAAAGGTTGGTCGTAGCGAAACGATCCCATACACTTTTTTGATCAGTTTTTCGAGCTCTACAACATAGGTACACTTATGAGTTGCGATTCTATGATTTATTTTTCCGTCACGGGGTACGTACACGGGTATGGTGGATTTGACCTAATGTTTTCGAAGTTAAGTTCGGTAAAAAGTTTTTACCCGGGATACTAGTATAATATAAATGTAAATGTAATAAGAATATTAAACATTTAACTAGCCGCCAAGGCGGCGTCGCTCGCCGCCCATGTCTACCTGCTCTGTATCACTGTATCAATAAACATCTAATTCCCTTATAAACGGCTCATAAAACTTGGAAAAGATTCAAAGTCACAACCTCTGGTGTGCAGTCAGTGTTACATCAGTGTTACAATAACTATTTTTCAGGTTTTTCATTATGTGTTACTTATTTATTTTTTAAAACCAATCCTTGATCAGTACAACAATACACTCAAAACGTAGGAAGAAAATACTTCAACTTTTTATTAACTTTATTTTTAAAAAAAGTTACACGCTCTAACATGGGTGCTATCAAACAGGGTGAAAATGGTTTCTCTTCTTAAAAAGTTCACACGGGAGGAGAGAGAAAAGGCACGTGTTAAATGAATAAATTGAACAAAAGAAACGTTCGATCAGAACGCTTAACAAATAAAAGAAATTAAATTATTAAAAGAAAAGCAAAAAAATATTTCGTTTCTCTTTTTTTACCTATCGGTTTTTAAACATTTTGATTGCTCAAAAAAAGTGCACCCGTCTCAGACAGTCAGGCAAGAGTTAGTGGCAAACCGAACATATGCTGCCACGTTCTGCCACTGCTGCTTTTTGTCCAAAATGTTTAATCATTTAGTTTCTTTGTATTTAGTTGATGTACTGTTTTCAAAGCCAAGTCAACGTGGAATATGAAACTAACAATAATGATAAAAACAAAACGTTATTCCTATTGGTTCACGAGCCAAAAAAGTCACGTTCGATTGGGGTTGCAATGTATTTGTTTTGAACTCACGTCGCACACAAAAAAAGAAATAATTTCGCTCACAACTCAATCTACCATTTTGCGTGACTTACAGACGGAGAATCGGCTATTAATATATAGATGGCTTTCACCTGTTCCGGCTCCAGTATTGGTGTGGAGCAAAAATACGGGTGCTGCTCCACCCTCCCATCCTTCATCAGTCGAAGGTAAACCTTCATCCATTTTTTGAATTTTTGTTCCTCTTTCCTTTTCCTTCGTTGTGCTTTCGTGTTTTTCCTTTCTGTTCTCCACTTTTCTCCACTGTTCTCCACTTTCTGTTCTCACTTACACGTGACTACAAGGATTGCGTATCATTTATATGATAGATAACAACTGACATTCACAGAAGAATCCTGAAGTGCTTACCATGGTCGCAGAATGTTGTTTAAAAAGGTGGTCTCTCGATGGGATGGAAATATAAAGTTCCTTAACTCAATGAGTATAGCCTTATTTACACCTGAATGGACTATTCCAACAAATAACTGTATTTGAATGAAATAATTTTGCGCGGGAATAAACGCCTAGTGTAAACATACCTTTTATGATCAAAGTCAGGTACCATTATTGTGAAAAAGTGCTCGTAGCTCATAATGAACATGTTGGGACAAGTATATATATCAAACATTTTCTGCTGGGAAAAAATGACAAGCATAAGTTCAGTGTAACAGGTCTTTTGAAAATATCCAACATAATATAATATTTTTCGTTTTACATTATTTTAAAAAAAGATGAACAGCGCATGCTTTCTTCACTTGCGTCCGCGTCTGCTTCATACTCGTATTTTTTTAAGAACATTATTTAAGAAGATTATGGAAGCTGAAAAACATATATAATTAAGAAGATCTTTCAAGAGCATATATTGCGTTTCCTTTGTATTTGACCAACGTATCTTGCGCTTGGTTTCATGATATTGATTTTATTATTGATAGCTCACTTTAATGTCCAATAGATGGAAAGTAGCAAAAATGAAAAAAAAAGCAAGGGAAGAAGAGGAAAAAAAAGCTAAGGAAGAAGAGGATCAAAAAGATTGTACGCCTCTATAAAAGCCGCAGGACGTGGATAAAGAAGCGGTATAGAGAACGTGAGTACACAATTTTTAAATTCTTATAGGAAGTTATTGAATACTTATTAATCTATAGATTTTCTATCATAGTATTTGAGAAAACGAACGCAATGTCAAATTGGCAAGTTGCGCATATGATGGTTTTGGAGATTAATTTGGAATTAATATGGGGAGATTTTACCATCAACTACTTTAAGGAAAGATTTCAAATGGAATTGAAAGATGAAGAGGAAAACTTCCTCTTCTGGAAACATTTGATAGAACATAAAACGAATATGTGGAAGGTGTTAGGTGATGTAACGCCTCCCTACACCGGAAAATAGAAAAAAATTTTAAAAAATTCTACGTTCTTTATATGATCCCCTATATCCTTTACATTTTACCATACACTACCTGAATGATTGAGCGATTTCGAAATCAAACTTCACCGTTTTGAACTTTCGCGAAAATTTTCAAAAATTGTCAAGATGACCAGAAATATATGCTGATTTCTTATTTTTAGTTATTTAATTAAAGAAAAGAGTAACGTGCTAAAGAAGTTCAAATATGGATAACGAAACACGTAAGTGCACAAGTTTTAATTAATATTGTGGGTCTCTAAGATAGGAGAAGAAATTCTAATCAACGTTTACACAATCTTGTTTAGTACTAAAACAGACTGAAGGAAAGAGCAACTGGGTCGTTGCACATATGATCATCGTGAACGAAATCATAAGGGTATCGAAAGAAAACTTCAATTACGACGAATTCATAGTGCAATCGGTTGGAAGGGGATATACTAATTTGGACGATGAAAATGAGCATATATGGTACGATCTCCTATTGTATCTGCAGGTTGAAGAGGAGATGTACCATTTGTTTTAATAATTCAAATAATACAAATACTTTGCTGTCATTTATTAGTAACTCAGCTGCTGCACAAGACAGACGTGTTTTTCTTTCGAGAGTTTTTGATTTCTATTTTTTCATTAAATTTTTTATTTTTTACTTTTTATTTTTTTACTATGCCTCCAAAAGCAGAAGTTTTCACCTTTGCACAAGTGCAAGAGATTATAAAAATCCATGAACAAACTATTTTAAACGTATTTAACGGAAGGATGGAAAGCATGGAAAAGAGAATGGAAGAAATGAAAGTCGAAAACGCGCTGCAGAAAAAATAAATAGAAGAATTAAAAAGCTCGATACAATTCCACAGTCAAATGGTGGAAAGCAAATTGGAAGAAGTGGATTGTCAAATTAAGAAAGGAATTACTGAGGAGAGAAAAAAAGAAAACGAAACGATAAAGGAAAAATTGTCCGATTTAGAAGACAGAAGTAGACGAAACAATCTCAGAATTGAAGGAGTGAAGGAAAAAGAAAACGAGACATGGGAGGAAACTGAAAAAGCTGTGAAGGAGGTGATTTTGAATGAAATAGGAATGCCGGAAGAAATCGTAATTGAAAGAGCACATCGTACCGGGCAGACTGTAAAAGATGAAGATGGAGAAAAGAAAAGCAGAACGATAATAGTTAAATAACTATAAAGAAAAGGCAAAGGTATTGGTAAAGTATATAGAGAAAAAATTGTGGAAAAATAAACTTTATATAAATGAAGATTATTCTGAGAGAACAATTGAAAAGCGGAAGGAGTTATTCTCGAAAGCAAAAGAATTACGAAAGCAAGGTAAGTATACAAAAGTCGTTTATAAGACACTTTTTGTAAGTGATAGAAAAGGAAATGCTGCGCAGGGAGGATCTGTATGAGTATAAATATCTTTTGAACAACATAGATATTAAATATATTTCTAAATACACAAATTAACTCAACTAAAATGGAACAAAGAGAAGAATTTGAAAAAGGGTTTTTAAATCCTTTTCTACAAAAAGGCTCAATTTTCAAAGATATTCATGATCCAGACCTTAACTTCTTTGATGAACTTAATTTGGAAGCACCCTACATTTTACAGAATCAGGTCAAAAATACGTTGGAGAATGTTATTCAAAAAGATAGTCTAACTATGTTTCATATGAATATTAGAAGCATAAAGAAAAATTTTGATAATTTTCGAGAGCTTTTAGAAGAATCAAATTCCTGTTTTAATACCATTTGTTTAACTGAAACCTGGTGTAATGATCTCGAATTGCGAAATAATTCGTTATATCATTTGAAGCATTATAATTCTATTCCTTTTGAAAGAAAAACAAATAAAAAGGGTGGCGGTGTTTTAATTTACATCAAAAATCATTTGAATTACCGAATGCGCAACGAGCTTTCGGCTTCTGATGCCGACAAAGAAATCTTAACTATCCAAATTATTAGCAAAAATTGTAAAAACACCTTAGTTACTTCCTGTTACAGACCTCCAAATGGAAATGCAAAGTTCTTCAGTGAATACATTGAAAAAATCTATAATGCATCAAGTAAACAAAATAAAATGCTATTTGTTATTGGTGATTTTAACTTAAACTGTTTCAACTATCAGAAAGACAAAACAGTCACTGATTTTTGTAATAATGCTTTTTCTCACAGCATAATACCATTGATAAATAAACCTACGAGAGTTACGAAAGAATCAGCCACACTTATCGATAATATCTTCACAAACCGTCTCTATGACAAATCTTTAACTAAAGGCATAATAAAATCAGATATATCAGATCACTTTCCCATATTCGTCTCGTTCAACTATTCCATTCAAAATAAAGACTCCGTACAAATAAAAAAACGTCTCTATAAGAAATCCTCTAGAATTAATTTTAAAAAAGATTTAGAATGTACAAACTGGGACTTTCTCGATAATCTTTTAAATGCTAATGCTCAATATGAAGGTTTTATTGAAGTTTTTACTGAACTCTATAACAAACACTTTCCAATTATAGAATTTTCATATAAGCCAAAAGATCTTAAGTCACCATGGATCTCAAGAGGCCTCAAAAAATCCTCCAAAACAAAGCAAAAACTTTACGTTAAATATCTTAAAACCAAAACAGAACACGCAGAAAATGAATACAAAGCCTACAAAAACCTATTTGAAAAACTGAAACGAAAAGCCAAAACAAACTACTATAAAAATAGAATTGACAGGTATAAATATAACAGCAAGAAAACTTGGGAATTAATGAAAGAAATTACTGGAAAATGTCAGACAAACTCAAATTCTTTACCAAACATGATTGAAACGGATGACGAAACCCTTTATGATAAAAAAGAAATCGCAGAAAAATTCAATTCCTTTTTTGCAAATATAGGCCCAAAATTAGCAGAAAAGATTCCAATACGAATAAAACATTTGAAGACTATCTGAAAGAAAGTGATTCAAGATTAGAAAATAAAGAAATTACTCTTCACGAATTTGAACTTGCCTATAAGAGCTTAAGTAGAAACAAGGCAACTGGGATCGATGGCATAAGTGGTGATATAATTTTAGACGTGTATGAACAGATAAGGAAGCCATCTACTTATAATAATCCGCAATCGTGTGTAACACATTTAACTTGGTAAGTGTGAAAAAAGACTGGGGACGAAATGTTTCTATGGAAAATTCAATACGGCATCTTTAGACAGTGAGTAACTGAGTGTACTGTGTGCACATCCACGATTAGTATATGCTCCTCCATTTGGTTCTTTTTTGGTTTCGCACTGAAAATCTGCCGAAAAACGTCAATGGAGAAGCGCAAGCAATGCAATGTTATTCGTTCGAAATTGGTTAACGATCATTTTGTAGCAGTAAAAACAAAAACAAAAAACTTCACGAACACGAAGATAGTTTTTTTTAAAAGGAAGATCTTTAATTTTATTGTTTTAGTCGTTTTCGGAGAAAGATCGTATCGTAAAGATTGAATTAACAAGTGTAAGTAAATTCACGGAAGAACTGAATCAAAAATCAAAGTTTTGAGACTGTTTTCGTCTTTTTCCATAATTCATTTTTGACTGTTTGGTGGCTGGAACTATACTCATGATAATTTAATAACTTTTTCTATGTTTGCTTTCCGATTTGGATAAGAAATCAAGTTTGTGTTTTGTTTTATTTTGCTTTCCTTTTTTGTTTGTGTGTATGTGTAGCATTTTGTTTATTATGATATGGTTTTCATTGCTCATGGAAATCTTCTTTTTTTTATATAGTTTAAAATAATTACGAAAGAATTTAACAAGTCTAAATGCTTGAGTGTTTTGGTAAAGAACAGACTATTAAAATAACGAATGGTATCGAATCTTAGTGGATAAAGAAGCAACATTAGCAGGTATAATTCCGCATATCATTTACATGGCGTTTTTATTCTTCTTCATAACATATCTTTTATTTCTTTTTTGACTGTTTGGTAGGCTGAAGCTAAACTCATGATCTTTTAATAAATATTCCCTGTTCCTACTCATATGTTTGCTTCAAGTTTGCGTTCGTTCTTTTAGTTTGCTTTTGTTTGTGCGTATATGTAGCTAAATATGTTTTTATGATAGGTTTATTTAATAGAAATCTTCTTTTTTAGGTAAAATTAATTATGAAAGAATATATAAATTCGACATTGTAATATGAAGGGTGTTTGGTAAAGAACTGACTAATGAAATAACGAATGCTATCGAATCTTATTGGAGTAAAGAAGCAACGTTAGCAGGTATAATTCCGTTTATCATTCATATTTCCTTTGGCGTTTTTATTTTTCACTACACGCCAAGGCAGCTTTGTTTACCACCCATTATCATTAAAGACTGTAAGAACAAAATTCCCACCTATTGCCCTTTGCTATGCGCCATCTTAACCAACAAATACAGCAGCCACTTCATCCATCGTGACATGAGGTTTTTTTTGTGTCTGTGTCAAAATCTACATTTTATGTTTCGTAATCACCTCTTTCTCTTTTCACGATGAACTGAAATCTTACGACATTTTAATAATGACGTTAGATTAAAAATAGTGCCGCCTCTGCGTAGCCTTACGTCAAATATGTAGGAAAAACCGTTTAAAAAAAGTTAAATATTTCACTCCCTAAATTAGAAGTGGTATGCACAGCGCCGATTATGATAACTTTTTATTTCTATAAATGTTCGACACGGGTGTGAGCGATGCGTCGTTTTGAGAAATGCAACAGTAAAAAGTTTTTACACGGGATACTAGTTATATAATATTTTCAAAAATTGCTTCAACGAAGGAGTTTTTCCCGAGCCCTTAAAGATAGCAAAAATTATACCTAGCTTCAAAACAGGTGACAAAACAACTATAAACAACTATAGACCTATATCTGTACTGCCAGCTTTTTCAAAGATTCTAGAAAGAATCCTATATAACAGAATTTACGATCATCTAACCTCAAAAGATTTACTCTTCCATAAACAATTTGGATTTCAGAAAAGTGTATCTACAGAGCATGCAATACTTCAACTGGTTAATGACATCACTGAATCTTTTAACAATGGAAAATATACACTTGGAATATTCATTGATTTGTCAAAAGCATTTGACACAGTTGATTATAAAATTTTGCTTAAAAAACTTAAATACTATGGCATCAGAGGAAATTCATACAATATTTTGAAAAATTACCTTACAAATCGAAGACAACATGTGACTTATGGCAGCAATAACATCACTAAAGCATTAAATATGACATGCGGAGTACCCCAGGGTTCAATATTAGGTCCTTTACTATTTTTGATATATGTAAACGATTTTGTAAACTGTTCGTCAATACTGAAACCAATTATGTTTGCTGACGATACAAATCTGTTCCTTTCAGACAATGATATTCCTAAACTTTTTAATAATATGAACAAAGAATTAAAAAATGTAGCGTTGTGGTTTCAGGTAAATAAATTATCTTTAAATGCTAAGAAAACAAACTTTACACTTTTCCATACTTCCAAGAAAAAAATACAATAGAACTAAATCTTCCACTATTAGAAATAAATAACACAAAAATAACCAGACAAACAGTCACAAAGTTCCTTGGAATTTACGTAGATGAAAATCTGACATGGACGAATCAAATTGAGTACGTGCACTCAAAAGTATCCAAAGGAATTGGCGCATTATATAAAGCTAAAACCATTTTGAACAAACATCTATTAAAGCAACTTTATTATTCTTTCGTACATAGTCACTTAAGCTATGCAAATGTCGTATGGGCTAGCACACAAAAAAGTAAACTAACATCTCTTTTCCAACGTCAGAAGCATGCCATCAGAGTTATACACAATAAAGATCGTTTTACTCATACAAAGCCTCTCTTTGCAGAATCCTTCATACCAACACTATACGAACTTAACATCTTCCAAACTCTAATTTTTATGTTAAAGTGCAAAACGAAGCAATCGCCATCTGTTTTTCATAGTCTTTACACACTCAAACCCCAAAACAAATATACAACTCGAAATTCAAGAATTTTGCTTAAGCCGATGTTCAAAAATAAGCTCAGTCAATTTAATATTTCATATCGTGGACCACACTTGTGGAATGCTCTCGTTTCATCATCGAATATTCTTTCAGATATTGAATATGTTCCTCAATTTAAGAAATTATTAAAAACAATCAAATTTGAAAATATCCTTCAATATTTTTGATCAATTTTCAAGTCAAGTCTAGTTACATACTTATTCCTTTTTAACAGTTTGATAAAATTGTAAGATTGTAACATTTACGCTGTGTAATCACTCGGTTCTCGGTGATAAGATCATTCATGATCTTCTACGAGTTTCCCGTGTTACTTGAAAAATATCAATCAACGTTCAAAATGGTAGCCTTTTTGGACGTTTTTGAAAATTTACGCAAAATTCCAAAACGGTGAAGGAAGATGTCGAAATCGCTCTAAGAGGCTTTCGTTTTGGTGTGCGGTCCTTCACCCAACCATTTGTCGTACAGTAAAATAACTCAATCAATCGATTTAGTCAGATATGTCTATGTACTGGGCAGTATTTGCTGCTTTGGTATAACTATTCAGAGCAATAATAACAACAGGAACGTGGCGTAGATAAAGGTTCTTCGTAAGAGCTAAATACAACTCCATGGCTATGAAATACAACATGCGTTTTTCTCGATTGGTATTTTCCCGGATCGCTCTACTGAAAAAAACAAACAAAAAAAAACAGATGATAAGAAAATACGTCTTGACAGTAACACGGTTAATTGGTAAATTGTATTCGTCACACCACGTGTTCTTATAAGAAAAACGTCATAAACTGAACACGGTTACTTCATTAATATTTAATCAATTACGTTTCCGTAACAACCATTGTTTGAAACCATCGTTTTGATTGGTTAAAGTGATCTCTAACTCAAAATATTTTGATCAAGTCTGAGGTGCGAAATTGTATTGTAATCGGCAATTATGTATTCCCAAGTGACCGTGCGTCTATGTAGACAAAACGTATCTTTTGATTGACTAATTATGACAGCTATCTATATCCTAATACGCGCTGTGCATCCAGTTTTTAACTTGGTAAGTGTGAAAAAAGACTGGGGACGAAATGTTTCTATGGAAAATTCAATACGGCATCTTTAGAAAGTGAGTAACTGAGTGTACTGTGTGCACATCCACGATTAGTATATGCTCCTCCGTTTGGTTCTTTTTTGGTTTCGCACTGAAAATCTGCCGAAAAACGTCAATGGAGAAGCGAGAGCAATGCAATGTTTTTCGTTCGAAATTGGTTAACGATCATTTTGTAGCAGTAAAAACAAAAACAAAAAACTTCACGAACACGAAGATAGTTTTTTTTAAAACGAAGATCTTTAATTTTATTGTTTTAGTCGTTTTCGGAGAAAGATCGTATCGTAAAGATTGAATTAACAAGTGTAAGTTTTGAGACTTTTTTCGTCTTTTTCCATTTAATTCATTTTTGACTGTTTGGTAGGCTGGAACTAAACTCATGATAATTTAATAACTTTTTCTATGTTTGCTTTCCGATTTGGATAAGAAATCAAGTTTGTGTTTTGTTTTATTTTGCTTTCCTTTTTTGTTTGTGTGTATGTGTAGCATTTTGTTTATTATGATATGGTTTTCATTGCTCATGGAAATCTTCTTTTTTTAGTTTAAAATAATTACGAAAGAATTTAACAAGTCTAAATGCTTGAGTGTTTTGGTAAAGAACAGACTATTAAAATAACGAATGGTATCGAATCTTAGTGGATAAAAAAAGCAACATTATCAGGTATAATTCCGCATATCATTTACATGGCGTTTTTATTCTTCTTCATAACATATCTTTTATTTCTTTTTTGACTGCTTGGTAGGCTGAAGCTAAACTCATGATCTTTTAATAAATATTCCCTGTTCCTACCCATATGTTTGCTTCAAGTTTGCGTTCGTTCTTTTAGTTTGCTTTTGTTTGTGCGTATATGTAGCTAAATATGTTTTTATGATTAATAGAAATCTTCTTTTTTAGGTAAAATTAATTATGAAAGAATAAATAAATTCGACATTGTAATATGAAGGGTGTTTGGTAAAGAACTGACTAATGAAATAACGAATGCTATCGAATCTTATTGGAGTAAAGAAGCAACGTTAGCAGGTATAATTCCGTTTATCATTCATATTTCCTTTGGCGTTTTTATTTTTCACTACACGCCAAGGCAGCTTTGTTTACCACCCATTATCATTAAAGACTGAAAGAACAAAATTCCCACCTATTGCCCTTTGCTATGCGCCATCTTAACCAACAAATACAGCAGCCACTTCATCCATCGTGACATGAGGTTTTTTTTGTGTCTGTGTCAAAATCTACATTTTATGTTTCGTAATCACCTCTTTCTCTTTTCACGATGAACTGAAATCTTACGACATTTTAATAATGACGTTAGATTAAAAAATAGTGCCGCCTCTGCGTAGCCTTACGTCAAATATATGTAGGAAAAACCGTTTAAAAAAAGTTAAATATTTCACTCCCTAAATTAGAAGTGGTATGCACAGCGCCGATTATGATAACTTTTTATTTCTATAAATGTTCGACACGGGTGTGAGCGATGCGTCGTTTTGAGAAATGCAACAGTAAAAAGTTTTTACACGGGATACTAGTATAGATTATTTTTTTCATACTAAAATATGTATATGCTCTTAAAAATCAATTTAATTTGACCAAAGAAACTTGTAAATCTAAAACGGTTTCTTTGCTGGGTGACATGCGTTGGCACGGCGTTTTGGTTTCATGTAAAGGCACACATGAATTTTCAAAAAACCGCTAGGTTTGGACGTCAGAAAAAAAAGAAAAACAGAGCCGGTTGTAATAGCTTTCTTGCTTTCGCAGAAATCTAACTACCAGGAAAATTAAAAAAAAGCAGACATGGTTGAGATGAGATAAGACAGCATAACACGTTCCCATGAGAACCATTTTTAATTGATCTGTAAATAAATAAATCTTCTTTGCTAACTAATGGCGCGCGTTACCAAAACAAATTTTTACTGCGCTCCTCCCTCGTCTTCGTTGCTCTATAGTCTTTTGACTATGGTTGCTCCATCACCTCTTCATTTTCATCCAGCTTCTACATCCTAAACGAATTACTTTAACTCTTAAACTCACACATTTGTAAGATATCTCTACAAAACAAACTAAACATTAAAACCATTGATTACCATGTAAATAAACATAATTTTTTCTGTAGCCAATTCTTAAAACGTTCACTGCACTTCTTCTGTATAGCCACATTATTTGATAACTAAAACGAAATAAGTAAAACCCTGAAAATGTGCTGGATACACCACTCGCATTTCTTCTGTGTTTGTGCTTTTACATTTTACATTTTTTTAAATACACGCATATTAAAATACATCAATACAACTAACTAACTCACTTACACGTGCTACCCGTTGTTCTTTTATTAATCTAAAATACAATAACAGTAAAAGTTTAACAATAAACACGATTAATAATAATAAAACATAACAAAACATTTGTATGTGTACAAACCTGTGTTTCGTCGTCAAATGCACAATGAAGAAATGAAAGCTGTTATTAACGAACCGAAATTTTTGGAATTTGTCAGCCAATCAAAACTGCGTATTTTAAGAGTTTTCCTTTATTAGGCAATGAAAACGATCAGCGGCGGGGCTTCCCCATATACCAATCGTAAAAAAACGCTCTCCCCTCTGCGTGGTTTTACGACGAAAAGGGAAAAAATAAGACCGTGAAAGAAAAACCAAATATATCACTCTCTAAAATAAAAGTGTGACACACAATCGCAAATTAGTATAATAAGATAGACTAGTATCCCGGGTAAAAACCTTTTACCGAACTTAACTTTGAAAACATTAAGTCAAATCCACCATTCCCGAGGTACGTACGCGGCGCTCGCCACCCATGTTCAGTATGTGTTGTGTCACAGAATTTAACTCGTGTAAAAGTTTCTTTTCAGGCATTAATTTGTTAATGGCACTGAAGTTCATGTCCCCTTTGTTGAGGATTGTTTGGTGCAACCGTACAGCCATCACTGCAGCTTGAAGCTCTAGTCTGGGTAAGGTGATCTTCTTGAGAGGCGCCACTCTAGATTTTGACATTAGCAAATGGCACGTGACCCCTCCTGCCCTGTTGACTCTAACGTAGCCTGCTGCAGAGAAGGCTTTTCCTGATCCGTCGCAGAACATGTGTAATTGGAGCTGATAGCCATTGATGTCGAGACAACATGGAATTTTTATGTTTGCAATTTTTGCAAGGTCTTCGAGCCAGTGTTTCCGCTCCTTTTCAAGGATTTCATCGATGGGTTCATTCCATAAGCGTTTCATTCTCCAAAGTTCTTGGAGTATTAGCTTTGCTTTCAAAGTGAAAGGGGTCAGAAAACCCAGGATCATACAGCGTCGATGTGATCTTTAGTATACCCCTTTTTGAGTGCTTTGTAGCTGGTTTGACTGCATGGAAGTAGAAGCAGTCTTCCAACAGGTTCCATCTTACACCAAGAACACGTGAAACCGCTGGTTTGTCGTCAATTTTCATCGAGGTGATGTTGTCCTTAGCACGCCTGTCTTCAGGGATACATTCAAGGAATTCAGCTGAATTACTGTTGAATTTGGTTATTCTAAATCCTTTTCTCTCCAGAGGTCGATTAAAGGTAAAAAGGTCTGCTTGCCCTTTTCGGATGTTGAAACTGACTTCAACAGGTCATCAACATAGAAGGATTTGAGTAGTGTATCAGTCACCTCTTTGGGATACTCCTGGCATTGGTCGAGGGCAGCTCTTCTAAGTGCATAAGCGGAGCAGCATGTTGAGTCCGTTGCCCCAAAGATATGAACTAACATTTTGTAGTGATCTGGCGGAGATTTCGCACTAGGGTCATCCCTCCAGAGGAAACGAACAGCTTCTGTGTCTTCCTCTTTCAAACGAACACTGTGAAACATTGCTTCAATGTCGGCAGTTACTGCTACTGGGTGTTTGCGAAATCTCAGAAGGATTCCAATCAGACTATTCAGTAGGTCTGGCCCTGTAAGAAGATTCTTGTTTAAGGTGTTTCCTTAAACTTGTGCTGCAGCATCAAAGACTGTCCGTATCCTCCCAGGCTTGTGAGGTTCGATAACACCATGGTGTGGAAGATACCACGTCTTGTTCGTGCGTCTCTCGACTTCATTGTCTTGTAGGTTTCGTGTATATCCATTCTCAAGGTATGTAGTGATATTCCTTTGGTACATCGTGAAGAAGTCTTGATTACTTCGTAATCGTCTGGACAAGCTGTCTAATCGTCTTTCCGCCTGTTTGTAATTGTCTGGGAGTTGGACTGAGGATTTCCATATCATCGGTAGGACATAATGACCATGCTTGATCTCTGTTTCTCGATCTAAGAGAGCAAGAGCCTTTTGATCTTCCATCGACATTGGAACAGTATCGTTTATTGTTGTACCAAATGATTCTATCTCCCAAAAACTTTTTACAAATTGATCAAGTAATTTCTCATCATTTATTCTGATATGTGAGGTAGTAATAGTTTTCGGTTGGTGGCGTCCTTTGAATGTGCCTATTTAGGGCCCACCCAAATGGTGTTTTAGAAGCATGTGGTAAGCCATGACGTCCAAATTTGACTTCAGAAGAGATCAAAGCCTTGGGTACGTCTGCTCCTATCAGCATTTCAACTTGTTCTGCCCTGCATATCTTCAGGTCTTTGATGAATTGCCATTCTTTGTTCTCTGTAAATCCTTCTGGCATTTTTTGACTTGGCGTGCTGAACTTTGAATCGTCAATAGAATGCACAGTTTCGACTTGGGCTCTAAAACTCCCATCCTTTGAGGATATTGATATGTTGAGAGTCTTCACCTGGATATCTTCATAATCCTTTATGGTGTTAATCCTGATAGTTTCCATATGCCCCTTAAGCCCAAGCTTGTTGCAAAGGCTTCTCTTAATGAGAGTACATTGACTACCACTATCCAGTAACATGTAAATATCCATCCATTGGTGATGTTTATTCAGTATCCTTACTGGAACGACCCGGAGGAAAACATGTTGCCCACTTCCGGTTGTAGACACAAGTTTAGAATCAGCAGTTGGTGACGTAGAAGAAGGCTTGGCATCTTTTTTCGAGTCTGAAGAAGAATCTGGCTTTGAGCTATACTCTCTGGAGCCTTTTTCTGGTGCAGAAGAAAGACATCATGAAGCATCGTGTGCTGTCTCCTGTTACATTCTGTTCCGCGTAAAGTGTAAGTAGGCCTTATACTCTGCGCGGAAGCGTGTGGCTCTCCATCGAGACGTTGTTCTATATTGCCCGTGCAATTGTTTATTGTTCGTAATGTTCTCGTCTAGTGTTTCAATGTTGTTATATGTCCCATGGGTAATGTATTATAATGGAGTTCGTAAGCGTATAAGTTTCTTGTTTTGTAGCCGTTTTGTTGTACATCTGGCGTATGCGTGAACATGTGAGGTGAAGTGTAGTCATTTGTATGTTTTAGTAAGTATATTTTTTGTTAAGTTATGTTTTTCTTTCTCGTTTGTTATAATAATATTTCTGTTTTTCCTTCGTTATATTTATTCATAGTTTTGTATGTTTGTTTTTAGCGTCCCTGAAATAAATGTGTCAGTGTACTCGGGGTCAGTAAAATTCCCTTACTGCAAGTGCAGTAATAGTTAAACATATAATTAGTAGCTTGTTCACTTTAGTTCACTTGTTTTTCGTTATGCGAGACTGTATGAATTGAACTTAAACCAATCTCGTAGAAGCAATTTAGATGCAAAGCTTCGTAATCCGCTTTTGAAAATGGAGATTTTGCTTGAAGACGAGAAGAGAGTTGAGTTGCAGAATGAAGTAGAGACACTGGAGAAAATGTTTGGAGAATACCTACAGTGCCATTCAAAATGCCAAATGCTGATTCAACCTGAAGATGATGAATTAGATAACTAGAGCATAGAACCTATTGATAAGTTCTGGCATTAAGAAGAAAGTTACTGAAGTTTTGCATAACTCACAAGATGGTAGTGAGAAGGCTGAAAGCAGATTCATACCAAAATCTGTCAAGTTAAAGTCTTCAAAGTCAAGTAGATCTTCTCTTTCAAGTGATAGCATCGCAAGTGAGATAGCTAGGGAGAAGGCCAGACTTGCCGAGCTTGAAGTTGAAGCACAATTCTTCAAACGACAACAGTTATTGGAAGAAGAAAGCAAGTCATTCCAGTTGAATCTAGAAATTGCTAAAACAAAGGCAAAACTTGCAGCTTATCAAAGCATGGAGGAGCATGATAATGATAACGAGTTGCAGCTGATTGATGGAATTGAAAGGGTCGACAAGTCTCAGTTCGTGAACGATTATGTCAGCACATGTAAGATTCAAGTGAGCAAAGAGGATAGTCCCCTTAAGAAGTCACATGATAATGTAGAGGATAAGAATAAAAAGTTATGTGAGAAAGTTGACCAATTACCTGCGGTAGATGAAGCTCTCGATAAAAATACAGACAGATATATTCAATCAAAGCGGAAAGATTTCTATGAGGATCTAGTCAAGTTGATGAATCAGATACAAGCTCCATCAGTAGAAATTGACGCATTCAGTGGTAGAAGTATTGATTTTCCTTATTTTATGGCAAATTTCGTTGAAGTTGTCGAACTCAAGATAGCAGATCCACGAGGAAGATTGACGAGATTATTGAAATACCTCAAGGGTGAAGCTAAGGAGATCAGAGGAAAGGGTCTCCAGTGGAGCAACTCTAAAACCCAATCGACTCAGTCTAGGCTTAGCCCACAAGGAAGTCAAGTTCAAAGGCAAAATCCAACCATCAAGAGAGCTAATACCAACCGATTATCTGCAAAGTACATGTATGATGGATAGATACCCTCAGAGGAATTCACTAAATCCAAATGCAACTCCTACTGCAACTACGATAAGGGAACCCAAACCACATGCCAACAGACAAGGGACACAAGATTACCAAAATAGCAACCTTCGGCGCCCAGACCAACACACATTCGTCTTTAAGGTGAAGAAGTCCATTGATTCATGGATTGAGGAATTGACGATTGATACCTTGAACACCCAGCCAGTGACCCAAACCTGCAATGTCCAGATGCACATGCTGATCCAACAGAGATTACCCACTCAAACGATCCCAGAATTCGATGGCAGTCCAGATAAGTGGGTGACACTCATCTCAAGCTTTCATGATTTGGTGCACAGACAGCCGTATCTAGACAGTTTTCAAAAGAGGACATACCTGGTGCAGCATCTCTCAGGAGAACCTCTCAAGGCTGTATGAGGATATCCTAATGACTCATATGGCTACATCGCATCTCTTCAAAGACTCAAGTACATGTTTGGCAACCCCTCACTTGTCGCACAAGCAACTATCAGGAATGTAACGAGTGGACCAAACATCCATGATGATGTCCAACAGATGACTGATTTCTATTACTCCTTATCTGAATGTCTCAACACATTGAAGAAAATGAATTACACGGCAGACATTCACAGTACCTCAGTGCTTCGCCAGACTTTGAGACGCCTACCTGACCGTTACTTACTGAAGTGGACCAAGTACTCTTTCAAGTTGAGACAAAAGGAGGAGCCAAACCTATCTCACGTTGAGCGTTGGCTGCAAGATCGAATCATGGCAGCCAGAGACCCATACTCACCTGCCTATGAGCCACCCAAATGTAAAAAGTACAACTATCTGGGAAGGAGAGAGAACACTGACCATAAAGGACCTGTCTGCTCGCTTTGTGATGGTTCACATAGGATCTATCATGCGACACATTCAAAAGAAAGTCTCCACCTGAAAGACTAAAGTCTGTCAAGTCAAAATTGATTCCTTTTCAGTAGACTCGTGTAGATGCTTCTGGTCTTGTCCCTCGGACGCAAGGACCTTGTTTCTATCTATGGGTACTTGAATTAGATCCATCTTGAGCAAATCATTATTGAGTAGTTTCGGCGAGTTCAAGAAGCCGTATTTGGCTGAATCCTGTTGCAGGTCTCCGGGTTCATCCTGATTCCGTGAACTTCCGTGTCCGTATTCGATTATGTCCTGTGGATCTAAGTGTTCAGGTTCTCCCTGATTGGAAGGTTCAATGTACAGTCGAGAGAAATTGTCAAGGAAGTTCTTATCGACCACTTCAGACTCTTCAGGATTCGCGGTAGATTGGATACTTTGTCTCCAATTTTCAATACGAGTTCTTTGTGTCTCAGAAGACGCAAGTGATGATGGAGGGTCATCCTCTCTGTCCACAAAGTATTGCGATATGTTTGCGAGACAATCATTCACCCTTATGGATAGGTCTTCGATCCATTGGTCGTTGAACTCGGGGTGGTCATCAGCCAGTAAAAGCATGACTTCCTCATGTCTCTGGATGGCTTGAGTCTTCTCTTCCTCTAGCACGTCTTTAAGAAATTGCAACTTCGTTCGACTTCCCCGGTACGCTGCGTGTTTATCGATTTCTGTAATCATCCTCCCGATTGAGTATTTCTTTCTGTTGCGTTTGCGTTTAGCTTGGGAATTTGGCGTTCAATGCTTGCGGCCATTGTGTGTGAGCGTAGATGGCAGATGCGACGTAAGGCCACGGTAGCCCGTAGAAAACCACGGAAAGCATTTTGGTAATTCGATACAATATGGTGGTTTGATTCGATCGCGCGTTCGTTTGGGAATCAATTCATTTGGGTCGATTGCAAGTAAACGGTTGTGGCTATTCGCTGCTTTGGTTTTCCTTGGCTTATATATAGGTGGCAGCAGGTGGGCGTCAGTATCAAGTTGCTGGTGGTATTTTGTGGCGCAACAAAACTGGGCGGATCTGCGTACACAAATGCCGAGCTAAGTGGTAATGAGGATAAAGGTCAGGCAGTATTAATGTGTAAATGGGAGGTCAGACGGTCTGGACGCGGGGAAACGGATCAAGCGGGATCAGAGCGTAAAATCCAGGTGGGTAGGTAACCAAAGGTGTGTAGGTATGGCTGGTGGCGAAGTATCTTGTGTAGTCCCTCCCCTTTTCAGCTGAAACCAAACTTCAAACCCTTTAGACAAATGAATTATACCGTCTCAGGTAAACAGCGTGGTTCCAGTCTTTCACTAACAACTTCTCCATACATGCAATCTCCTCCGGTGATCTCTATCTTGTCTTGTCAGGAGCCACAAATATCAAAACCATAAATTGGATGTCAAATAAATTAATCCAGTATACAATTTCTTCTTTCGATGCTACTGATGAGTTATTGTAAAGAGTTGACTTCGTCAAATCAAAGCGAACTTCGTTTCAGAGTCAGTGAGTTATGCATTTTACATATGAAAACAAACCTTTTCATTGAATTATATTTTTTCGTCTATATAACACACTAATGATAACTCATCCTGACGAGCGGAATGAGCTAACAAAAAATACCGATTTATAGCTGTGGTGCTCCCAAGGTAATTATCTTAATAATCGGAACAAAAAAACACGCAACAATAAACTCTCTACGTCATATTGAGAGTAAAGTTGCGTAACACTTTTGATATTTGTTTACTCGAATTCCACATTTCTAGTTGAGAGTGGCCTGCCCATTGGCCGCTCGTATTCAATTATCTTTGATAACAATGTTCTTTTGTTTAATATCTTAAAAGATTCAGCTACTCTCTTTAATATTGAGGGTCTCTAAGATAGAAAAAATTCTAATCAACGTTGACACAATCTTGTTTAGTACTAAAACAGTCTGAAGGAAAGGGCAACTGGGTGGTTGCACATATGATCATCGTGAACGAAATCATAAGGGTATCAAAAGAAAACTTCAATTACGAAGAATTCATAGAGAAATCAGTTGGAAGGGGATATACCAATTTGGACGACGAAAATGAGCATATATGGTACGATCTCCTGTTGTATCTGCAGGCCGAAGAGGAGATGTACCATTTGTTTAACTAATTCAAATAATACAAATATTTTGCTGTTATTATTTTCACTCAAACGTTCAAAATGGTAGCCTTCTTGGATGTTATTGAAAATTTAGGCGAAATTCCAAAACGGTGAAGGAGGATATCGAAATCGCTCAAAGAGGCTACCATTTTAAACCAAACTTGGTATGAGCAGACCTTTTCACGTTGGTAATCTGTGAGGGTAATATGAAGCACGAACCCCTTATACTTTATACATTTCAAATGATATTGTCAAAAATTTTGAAAACCGGAAGTAGTCCGTCAATTTGAAAGAGCCTCGACCTGGGCATACCATATAAGGTTAGCTACCATTTGTTGCAATATCAGGCACATATTCGTTTTGCAGAAGGAGCTTTAAAACATTAACGTCAGAATTTCAAAAACGGTCAACAACGGTCTTTCATAAAAATTCAGCTGCCCTTCCGTTTTATAATAGAACATCAGCCAATATGAGTTGCGTTTTTTTCTGATATGTTTTAGTAAGAAAAAATCAATGTGTTATGAGATTTTTATGTACATGATCACACATTTTTTAAGAACATTATTTAAGAAGATTACGGAAGCTGAAAAAGATATATAATTAAGAAGATCTTTGAAGAGCATATATTGCGTTTCCTTTGTATTTGACCAACGTATCTTGCGCTTGGTTTGAAAATATTGATTTTATTATTGATAGCTCACTTCAATGTCCCATAGATAGAAAGTAGCAAAAATATAAAACACAAGCAGAAGCTGACAAAGAAGAGGATGAAAAACATACGCCAGCATAAAAGCCACCGTACGTCGATAAAGAAGCGGAATCGAGAACGTGAGTATACAATTTTTAAATTCTTAAAGGCAGTTCTTGAATACTTATTTCTTTCATAGTATTTGAATCTATATGGGGCGATTTCACCCTCAACTCCATTAAGGAAGGATTCCAAATGGAGTTGAGGGATGAAGAGGAAAACTTCCTCTTCTGGAAAAAGTTAATAGACTACAAAACCAATATGTGGAAGGAGGTGTTAGGTGATAAGCATCTCATCGATTCTTTGACAAATCTGGTTCATGTTGCAAAAGATATATTAGAGAACAAAGTCAGCGCCAGTGAACTTCCTTCAAGTTCAGCTGCTTCCAATGAATGTGTTGATACACATCTAAAACGAATTTTTCCCAGCTCACGTGGTGGCAGCCATGCATCAGCTTTTGCTTCTTCTTCTTCTCACTTCCGCCATTCGTTTGGGAGCAAATCTAAGACTTCTACAACTTCTAGCTTTACTATTTGTAGATAACTACAAATAGTAAAGCTAGCCAGGATCAGTTTTAGGGTGGTGTGAATTCCATAAAAAGGTATTTTAGCCGCGGTATAAAATCACTGGTGGATCAAAAAATGCAGAGCAGTAGCTGAAACATTAAAACATGGGAATATCAAATATTACCCAAAAAAGGGGAAGAGAATTGTACTACAAAAATGGTTTAGTTTTATCTGCAGTGAAATTTACTTCTGAAATGACAGAAACTGATATCAGAGTTGAAATTACTTCACGCTTTCATGAACTGTTTCCAAATTTAACGTTTATTATTTTAAAGGATGTGGGTGATTTATTTGTTGTCCCAAATGATCCAGATTGTGACTACAAGACAATAAAACGCATGTCATGACAAGGTCCTCTATACATGCGAAGTACTTCTAAGTTGAATACCTTATCAGCCCTTTTTACGCCGGCCATAATTTAATGCCAGCCCTTTTTACGCTGGCCCTTTTTACGCCGGCCCTTATTCCGCCACCCCAAGATTTTGCCTTAACGCCACTTAGGGCCGTTATTTACGGCTCAAAAGTAAAAAAGAAAAAAATTTTTAAGCACTATTCTTCACTTTTTCTGTTCAAATTTTAACTTATACTACAAATATCTTCTAATATATATCATCTAATACATCATAAGACTTAATCTATTACAGTTATTTCGTCCTCTTTTTCATTAATGCTTTCATTATTTTCTCTAATTCCCTCATCGTCATCTGATTCTGCCTCTATTTCTGCTTCAACTTCTCCTTCATCTGACTCTTCATTGTCTCCAAAGAGTTCTTTCACATCTAAAGTTGATGACTGAGGAATACATAGATGAGACTGACTCAGACTGATACAGCTGTAATCTTCGATAATCGTCAGGATGCCTTCGCTGAAACACAATCATTGGTTAACCATTTCCACCGCTTCGGAACAGGAGTCCATACCGGAGTATTAGAACCTAGACAGAGCTCAAAAACTGAACTGCTCTTCTGTGCGAAAGCTCTTTCCTTATACCAATCACGTGAAGATTATGATAAAGCTGATCTTTCAGATATTGTGCTCTCAAATAACCGGTACATCCCAATTGTCAACCAATTCACATATTTGGGTAGTATCATTACGGCAACCGGCACTGACTACTTGGATGTTCAAATGCGAATTCGTAAGGCAGGGAATGCTTTTGGCTGCCTCAGAAAATTGATATTTAGCTCTTGTAGTATTGATTACAGCACGCAAGGCTTATTTATTGTTCCTTAATCTTACCAATACTGTTGTATGGTGCAGAATGTTAGTGTCTTACGGAAAGTTTGCTGAGATTGCTGTCGAATTTCCACAACCAATGTTTAAGAGTTTTGTGTCACACAAACCGTTTTCTTGCCTGGCAGAACCGATTATCAATATCAGATTTGTACGAAAAACTATCTTTGAAGTCAATCAATACATATGTAACCAAAAAACAATTGCAATGGGTTGGCCATGTGGTGCGATTTGTCTTGGAATAGGTTACCAAGAAAAATGTTAACTTGTTGGGTCAGATGGAAAAGGCCCAAAGGATGCCCAAAATTTACGTATGGAAGATCTGTTAAAAAGTTGCTTAAGAAAGCTAGTATTGATGAATTAGATTGGTATGAGATTGCTTCTGATAGGTCGACATGGCGTGGAATGATTAACAATATTTGTTTACCTTAGTATTTCCTAGCATATTTTTATTTTTTCTATTTTTATACCTGATAATTTATTTACTCATGTGCAGTGATCCCTAGCCTAGGTTAGGGCCTATCCCCATTATGGGAAGGTGTATGTCTGTCTGTCTGTCTGTCACTTTCTTGTTCTGCGACAGAACAAACTGTATATGTCCTCTTTACATGTTTAGAACTACTGGATTCTGGAATAGGTATCTTTGATATCCTTTCTATAAGTCTTAAATGATCAGCAGCAGTCAATTCATTAACAGATTCATTTAATCTACATCGTCAATAAGTTGGCAAATAACTCGGCAGCGAAAATCAGTTTGCAAGACACTATATTTTTTGTTGGTTATCTTAAATTTTTCATAAGATATAAGATATAAGCATTGACCATGCAAATATTTGTCATTCAAAAGAATACTTCCACCATTTGATGGTTGGTTTTGATAAATGAGAATATTTCAATAATTGGTCTAGGCTATTTTATTGGCTCTTTCATTTGGTAATGTTTCTTTCCAGTGTCAATGTATTCAGCGTTGAACACTGTTGACATTAGAGTTACTACCTTTCTATCATAAACCTTGAACACAACTATCTTATTATCGCCACAAGCCATGCAGCTTTTTTCGCCGGACTTTTTCAGCTTGGCTTGAACTAGATCTTTCGGTAAGCCTTGTCTGTTTAATTGAACCCTACCAACTGCTGCAGTATTTTGGTTTCTAGGGTCCCAGAAAAGATAAGGTTAAGATATAGTAGTTATCCATGTATATGATATACCCCTTATTCAGATACTTTTCGGACATGTGCATTACTAGATCATGAGTTATACCATAATCAGTAAGCGGAAAGTTGTGTACACCAGTGTACAAATCAAACTTTAAGCAATAATTGTTACTTGAATCAGCAAGTTTATATGTTTTTATATGGAATTAACAATTTTCTTCGGATTGTAACATCTGAAATGTATCCTTCCCTTAGAAGGTACACATCCTGCGTCAATAGACAAGTTTTGATTTGGCGAACGTATTTCGGGAAACTGTTGGGTGATGTACTCATAAAAATATCAGAGTTTTTTGCAAGGATCATATCCATCCTGTCCTTTAGGAACATATTTATCATTATCACACAAATGTAAGAAATTGAAAATGTTTAAAAACTCATCTCTTGCCATAATACTTCTTGAAAATGGAGTTGACCAATAGAACTGATTTTGTTTTTTGACTATGTCAGCGCAAGGAATTGTTTCAATTCATCAATAGTCACTTCTTTGTATCTTGAATTGGTCTTTGTTTTGGTCAATGGAGGCTTTAGCATACTTTTTTTTTTAAGAAACAATGCTTTCTAATACGTCCTGGGTGAGGAATAACAAGAAGAAATACAATTCATCGGCGTCCTCTGGGATATCAACAAGGGATCTCCCTTCCCCAGTAAAGTTTGGTACCCACATTTCTCCAGGTACCTTGGAAGACCATTTAGAGTTTGGTATATCCTTTTCATTATTTACTACTGGCAATGGGTTGTCATTTACTGGATTCACAGGCACAAGGTTTGCCACATCATCAATTTCAGGATCAAGAACAAAATTATTAGTATTGCCTATAGTGACCCCATCCTCATCATTCCCATCATCTAATAGCCTTGCAAGTGGTTCATCATCTTCATCCTCATTATCAGTCTATTTCAGAGTCAAATGTTGCTGTTACAGGTTCAATTTCTCCTTCAACATGTTTTCCTCTTAGAGTGTATTTCCCACATTCTTTTTGAACAGAAAAGTTCTTGCATTTCTTTTTGATGAATTTGTATAATTTAACATGTATTTTAATAAATTAATGATTGAATATTATAAACAAATCATATCACTTCAAAACTGCAAAGGTTTCAAGTTCTTAACATATCCGGATAAAGCACTAACTATAAAGCACTAATTATGCATGCTTATCCCGTATATATGCGGGATTCGTCTATTTTTACGTCTTCCGTATCCTGGATATATGCGGATAAATAAATGATTAGTAAATGACAACCCATTGCCAGTAGATAAATTCTGCGACACAACACAACTGAACATGGGTGGTCAGCGAACCCACCTTGGCAGCCAGTTTAATTATAATATTCAATTTTTTCCCTCCGCTAACAAACATTACCCTAAACTTTTCTTTGCACCCCTATATTTTTTATTTTGTAAAATTTTTTCATTTACACATACATATAGTAGGTCCACATCAGTATTGTGCTGCATTTTTTAAACGACCTTCTTTACCAAATAAATTATCTAAGATTTAAGGAGGAAAGATATATATCTGCGGATAGTATTTCCACCTATGATAATGTGGACTACTTTTTAGCCAAGGCGAATTTTAGAGCGACTATGAAGAAGGAGTTTCGTAACATTGAAATTTGTTTGTGTAAAGCTGACTTGGATGTATCATATGCCAACTACACATGGCATTGCTTTTTGAGTTGGCTGACTACTCATTGCATGGCCTGGTTGAAATTCCGTGCATCAGCAAATCAATAAAATGGGGAAGACCAAATGCAAGTAAAAAATTCCAGAAACCTATCATGAAAAACCCTATCAGAAATAATATTGCTGATGATAATACTCTGTATAAGAGTGGAAAAACTCTCGAAGAAGTAGTCTCTGTCCTGCAAAAAGAGACTGAAAACATTCTCGATTGGTTTAAAATAAATTCGATGGCTGCGAATCCAGCAAAGTTTCAAATTATGTTTCTCGGGGCTAAAAGTGACGACATAGTTGATTTTTTGTGATATGTTTAAAACCAGTTTCCAGTGTCAAACTTCTAGGTGTTACTATTGACAACAAATTATCATTTAAAGCCCATGTTGAAAATCTCTGTAAGACCTCTTCACAAAAAACAAAAGCTCTCCTCCGCTTAAGACCGTACTTGGACCTTGCTTCTGCCAGACGCCTATGTAATGTATATATTTTATCAATTTTTAACTACTGCCCATTAATATGGATGCTTGGTATGAAATCCAATGATGTAATAATAAACAAGGTCCATAAGAGAGCTCTTAGTGCTGTCTATAGAGATTTTCAATCTTCGTTTCATGAACTATTAGCCTTAGATGGTCGTGATACAATTCACAAAAGAAACCTAAAGGCCTTAATGATTGAGGTTTTTAAATCTTTGAATAATCTAAATCCTGAGTTCATGTGGGAAATTTTTCACATA
This sequence comes from Turritopsis dohrnii, assembly GCA_027922465.2. Lineage (NCBI taxonomy): Eukaryota > Metazoa > Cnidaria > Hydrozoa > Anthoathecata > Oceaniidae > Turritopsis > Turritopsis dohrnii. Next base: position 217,612 of record BQMF02000448.1, on the reverse strand, counting down.
AAATTACTAATTATAATTTAAGATCAGGTAAAAGCCTCAAACTATGCCCAGTGAATTCCATTCGATATGGTATCAATTCATTATGAGGTAGTTTGCTCTGGAACACTCTCCCTAATGACATCAAATCTTCAAGCTCTCTCGTCGAATTTCATAGAAAAATCAATCACTGGAATGGAGATACTTGCACCTGCAAAGTCTGTTGCCAATTCTAAATTTTTACGTGTTTTATTTACTTTATTACTTCAAAATTGTAACTTTTAAGTTGGTTTTTATTAGTTTTTTCAAACTATTGTATTTTATTGTGACCAACTATAAATAAATTGATAATAATAATAATAGTTGCAACATCGATAAAATGTTTACTGAGCTCAGCTTGCCATAAATTTCGTCAGGGATTTTTACCACAAATCCAAGCAGTATAACTAATTTGCTGCCTGCCAGAATTGCAACGTCATCAGGTGCAAAAACATGATATCCGGCAGGATTTCCACCAATTGGAAATGCTGGTATTTTAACACGCGTACATGATGTAAGCTGTAATTTCTAATGTAAAATTTTCTTTTCCTTCTGCCATAGCTGTTTTTGCTAATGGAAGATTTTAATCAGATAGATTATAAAATACACACGTTATATACTTTAGAATAAAAGGTGTTTTTATTTATATAAAGAGTAAGCTGTACAAATAATCATTAATACATAGCTGTTGTAGTATCATATTTATGAGATTTTTACATCCTGCATTTATGCTGAATAAAATTTTTTAAGCGGTCAGTCACAAATCGATTTTAGGTTTAGATAATGTCAGTTAATTCAAATGACATTAAAAAATTCGTAACAGAAACATCGATTTTGAAAGTGATTTGAATGATTTAGACATAAAGATGCTTTACTTTCCTTTTGTTTTAGAAAGATCCAATGTCTCCTAGAAACAAAAAAAAATAACAAATAAAACTTCTACTTAGAACATTCAAATTTGGTACACAACACTCGAATTATCACAAAGCCATGTGAGTTGTGAAAAAAAGCCATGGACTAGATCCCGATAAACTAGTAAACAAGAAAACTGCGAGGACACAAAAAGCAGGGGCAATGCTGCAAAGATGGCGAACCTGGTCTTTGGACCTGCTTAATGTGCCAAAACAGTAGGCACAAAAAATTTATTGACGTTGTAATTGAAAGACGAAAGTCACTGGCATAAAAAAACAAAGCTTGGTATACAAAATACAAAAACTAACTATCAATAAAAAGTAAAAAGCAGTTACAGAAAGCACTAATGTCAACAATCTTCACAGTAAAACTTCCTTCTTGCGTCGGTTACGTCAGCACAAAACTTATGCCACCAAGATCCACATGTTGCACACTTGACCCATTGAATTATGCTGCTCTTGCATTCTTTGATTTTACACTTTCCGTCTTGGCACTTCTCTTCCTCAGATTCGCTTTCCTCAATTTCGCTATCGCTTTCTTCAAAATAGCTATCCGTTTCTACTTCATCATCATGGGTTTCTTCAGCTGCCGGTGCTGCTTCGTGTTCTGCTTCTTCTTGATCTGTTTGGCTCTTTTCCTGAGTTTTATGCGCAAAGATACTTCTGATTATCACCTGTTTTGCTTTTTTTCTGCGTTGCCTCCTTCTCCAAAGCCTCTTGTGCCTTTATATGTTTTTTGTGACCACTTTTCTTCTTATGTGCTAGAAGTTGGTGGTACATGGGGAAGGGCAGGTCACATGACTTATTATTTACTTTATGGCAGCAGAAGTGCAATTTACTAGATGCTACTGGTTGCAATAGCGGGTTGTCATCTTTCACCAAATCTTTTTCTGAAGTATTCGGATGAAAAGGCACCAATGACCCTTGAATTCGGTTGGGCTGGAGAACCACCAGTTAGGACACTTGATACATCTGTCATGTTCTTGTTTGGAGGGTGTATATTTCTTGTCTCTAGCGATCTGTTCCATGTACGTCATGTAGTGTTTTTCGTGCACATCAGACGGACTGGTGTCAAAAAAGAAGCCACCAAGCCTTTTTTGGAACTCTAATGCTGGACATACAGGTGGTGGGTTTGATTTACACCAATCGCATTCACAACCAACTGGCTTAAACAGCTGGCATTTCATAAACGTCAAGTAGTTGCATGCTTGCAAACAAATTGAATTTTTTCCTTACATCCTTCATTTTTTTGATTCCAGCATCCAATGACTTTTCGAAGCATACACCACCTCCTTGACTAGATAGATTATGGTCATCATACTTCCCGTTATCTTTCTTTCTGATTAACTGGGATTACCGGGTGGCCTTCAGTATTTCCAGTATTTACTGAGGGTGATCGCAGCATTTTCTAACATATTGATATTCCTTGACTTCTTTTCTTCCTTGCTTAGATTTTGTTTACAAGGTGGAACTTCTTCTTCAGGTAAACAGGCAGGAATGGTGACAACTGTCAGCGCATTACTTAAAGGAGACCAGGTATGTCCGATTGGGTTGTACGAGGAGCGACCAGCTGGATAAGTGACACACGTTAGCCTTGCAAGTGAAAGATCACGTCAGATTCTCCCGAGGTAAAGGATGTTGATATAATTCTTCGGATTCATGTTGGGTCCATTGTCCCCAACGATTGTAACAAAAGATTTCCCAGAGGCTTCCAAGTTTGACAACAAGTCGTTGGCGTGAGCCTATAAATACCAATGAATAGCCAGGAGTCGTTTTAGTCATGTAAAACTTGATTTTCCAGAGTAATGGTCATAATTACGCATTTGTATTTTAACACATTTGACATCCTCCTCCCCCTTTTCCAATTCTACCAACAGACGAATTCCAATTTTACCAACAGACAATATGCCATGTGAAATGTGTTTTTATACACATTGTAACTATGAATTTAAGAAGGAGAACCGCTTTGTCCAAAAACCATAAAAAATGAAATGAAATTACGAATTTTTTTAAATCCTACTCAGAAAACTAAACAGATGATGTTACATTTACTTGAAGAAAAAAACTTGTACAACAGGAAAATGTATGACTATTAATAACACACTGTCACAGGTGGCAGACCAGTTGGAGCATGAAATTTGTTACTCATCGTAGCGAGCCGGAATGTAGCGGCAACATGTTACATTTCCTGACATTGAAATAAATTTGTAATGTCTGCAGCTGCTGTTGCTGCTTTTGTGCAAATAAAACATTTTGCAGTGTGCGAGAAGCAAGTTACTCATCGTAGCAAGTTGGTATACCTTCCAACTGTTTCGCTTGTGCTTGTTACTGGCCTGCAATCATTAATGAATTTTTGAAATGATAATATAGTCTGTTCTTCCCAATACCATCAACATCATGATTAAAACCATGAGTTTTATTTCTTTATGATTATTGTATGTTTTATTTTGCTTATCTAAAAGAAAATAAATTTTGAATGCATAATGATTCAGATACCTAACTGTATTATGACAAACAAACAAACAAACACACAAAAAGGAACTTTGAGAACATACTTAAAAACAATGATTGAAGACACAAACTTAATGATTAACCTAAACATACTATGACGATATTGAAAGAAAGCAAAACAAACTAAAAGAAACTTCAAGAACACAATTACCTTATGAATAATAATTACAAACGTAATGACAGAATTTATATCTAAAGAGTTCAAAAAAAATTGAAAACAACCACATTTTTAATCTGAGTTAATATCTCCTCTGGCTAATTCGAAACAGTTAAACAACCCTTTATTCTTATTTATCCAGCATACCAACTGTGTTATAACTACCTTAAGGGAATTAAATTTTGTGGGAATTAATTTTCGTGAATTTCGTGAGTCATATTGTTTTATAACAAAAGACTATTGTTCTAGAACAATGGAAATCCGAAAATTCGCGAAATTTAATTCCCGCGAAATTTAATTCCTTTAAGGTAAACAGATTTATACTATTTTAACTTTAGCTGAACTTTAAACAAATTAGGATACCTTTCACTGCCAATTCACGTGTTATTAAACAACATTGATCATCTTCTATAAACATTTTCAGACACTTCTAAACTCTTTACTTCTATATTCATACCTGTTTACAAATTACTAATACTTTATTTACTTTCCAGCACAAACACACAAACAAACATACTTTCGCTACCATTTTTTTTAAGTGAAATACATAAAACTGCTCCCTTCGTTTGGAAAAACTGCTAAACTTTCTGTATTTTCCAGTAGATTCCAGTAGATAGACTTTTTGGCAGGCAGACGAAAGCATCAAGCATTGATATAATTAGATACAATAGATACAATAAGACAGCATAACACATTCCCCACTTTCACAGCGTCATGAGAAATAAAAACATTCATAGCTGCAGGACCATTTTTAATGTAATAATAGGGCGCGTTACCAAAACAAATTTCTCTCGTCTTCCTTTTCATCCAGCAGCATATACACATACTAAATGACAGAATAACTGAGACATCCACACAAAGCTAAAGCAATTAATCTTTCAAAACTAAATTAAAACCATTCCTTACTGTGTAAATAAACATCAAACTGCATTTCTTCACTGCACTTTCTTCTGTATAGCGATAATTGATAAATAAAACGTAAACAAACATTTAAATACATACATACATAACTCACCTGTTCTTTTATTAATCCAAAATATTAAACAATAAAAGTTTTATGATAATACTACTTTGTATAGACCTGTTCGTTTGTTCTGCAAGCCAATTTTTAAAAACTTCACTGCACTTCTTCTGTATTCTCAATATGCTTTCACATTGTAAACAAACAACTAATCACTTACACTGTTACTGTTCTTTTATTAATCTAAAGTAAAATCTAAAATACAACAACAATAAAAGTTAAAACAATAAACAGTTTAATAAACAGCATGTATACAAACCTATGTTTCTTCGTCAAAATAGCAAACGATAATGCAAATCAATTTTTTAACGAACTTATTTTTTGGAAATCGTCAACCAATCAAATTGGTGAAAAAATAATTTCTTTCGTTTTGATTGGTTTAAAAATGTAAACGTCACACTTACATTACGTAATATTAAAAAAAGTGTCTGTCGCCTCTGCGTAGTTTTACGACGAAAAAGTAAAAAATAAGGATTTGACCATGAAAAACAAAAGTAAATATATCACTCTCTAAAATAAATGTGGGATGCACAAAGGGAATTAGTATAATAAGATTTGAGTTTGTCGGTCTGATTCTCATAATTCCTTAGAGCAAGAAACTGTTTCTCAAAATGATTGCTCAAGATGGTTTGAACTGAGAAAATTTCGCATTACATCAAGTAAAACTCATCTTGTCTGTATCAGGAAAAATAATGTCCGTAGCTGCTGCTATAAAATCCAAAGTTTCAGCACGAACGACCAAACAGAAAAGTGAAAGGAGAACAAACATTTCTGCGAATCTTCCAGTACAACTAAAAAGGAGCATGGAACAAGCAACCGATAAAGGAGCAAGCTCCTGGTTAACAGCTTTACCGATAAAGGAGCAAGCTCCTGGTTAACAGCTTTACCATTAAAGGAACAGAATTTAGACCTCAACAAGAGCGAATTCCATGATGCAATCAGGTTGAGATATAATGAGAAAGTCAAGAATCTTCCATCACACTGAACTTGTGGAGAACAGTTTGATGTTCAACATGCAATGTCATGTAAGAAAGGGGGATTCATTTCCGAGAGACACGATAACATACGTGACTTTCTGACAACATGCATAGATCGAGTTTGCAGAGACGTTCAAGTTGAGCCACATTTACTTCCCGTTACTGGCGAAACCTTTCACCTTCGCACTGCAAACACAGGCAACGTCTCTCAACTCGACATCAAAGCGAGGGATTTCTGGAGAAAAGGAGAAACTGCATTCTTCGACATTTGTACAGTGGCGTAACTGGGGGGGGGGGGGGGGCGGGTGGGTGCGTTGGGTGCGATCGCACCGCCCTCTGATTAAGCTTGCCCTTTTTTCTGACCAAGTAATATTTCATACGATATTCTTTTCACTAAAGTTATATAAATCATTACTTTAAGAGCGGAAACTTTCGCGATTTTTGCCTTTTTTCGCGAAATTCAAAAAAAATTTCTTCATTCATTGTCATTCACGAAAGTTTTTTTCTCCCGAAAGTAAAGTTTTTGGAGGATTCGCGACAGTTTTATCAGTAAAATTTATTTTAAAACTGTCATTAGCGAAAGTTAAATTCGCGAAATTTCGCGATTCTCCATCCTTGCGAAACTTTCTGCCCGAGAAACTTTCTGCCCTTAAATTAATTATTTGTCAACAAAGTTGCAAAAAATAGCTTTGTGCATTTGTTACTATGGCATGAAGTGTGCTATTGCTTTAATATTGCCCAAATTTGTGAAAAACGCACCTACCCTAAGTTTAAGTCAGTTACGCCACTGTTGTATCACGCATGTAAACTCCAAATCTTCAACCAAAGTCTTGACAATGCAATAAGTTGCATTGCCTGATTTATCTGTTTATTTGTTTCTTTTGAGAGAGTATCCTTTCACTTCGTGGCCTTTTGTTCTTACGCTTCTAAGGTGCAATTAGCCCACTTGCTACTCCAATACAATTCTATTTTTAGAGTTACTATGCCTACTTCGGGATGCAAGTTGCTGGTATTCTAATGTCCTATATTATATTTTATAATATATTTTAATTTATTTTTAATTTTATATATATATAATCAAATACCTCTAGTGTAAATTATTCAATCCTTTTTTTAAATAAATCTTTTTAATAATTTCCGTTGACTTGCAACAGATTTACTAAATCCTAAATTGATTGAAAATTTACCTTCTTCTGTCCAGGAAGCACTAAAACGTGGCATGTTATATGAATCGAAAGCAAGAAGTATATACACAGATTATAAAGTATACTAGTATCTCGCGTAAAAAATTTTTACGGCTTTAATTTCGAAAAGGATCTGCCGAAATCCCACGTTCCCGTGTGCGAACCCCGTGATGAAAATTTCAATTACGGAATCGGGACTGGAAAATGTACCCATGTTGTAGAGCTTGAAAAACTGATCAAAAAAATGTATGGAATCATTTCGCTACGACCAACCGTTGGACAGATATCATCAATCAAAGGTTTTGTGACGTCATAGCCGCAGTAGCAACTAAAATTTAGGCCCAAATGTTGCGTCACCCCATCACCCGTGTCGCCGACCCTCAAAACGTCAGTTATCGCTATTGGTTCTTGAGATTAAGAAGATTTTGACCGTAAATTTGAGAAAAAACCAACACTCTCTAAGTTAAATGTGTTACACATGCACGCGGATTAGTATAAGTAGATCTTTAAACATGACAGATGTTAGAGAAACTGGAATTGTTATTCAGCCAAATGTGTTTTGGTTAGCAGCAAGCCCTGATGGTTTAGTCTTTGACAAATAGAACTGATAGAAATCAAATGCCCTTATTCGAAAAGATACAACACATCTGAAGAAATCCTTAACGATAGTAAATTTTACATGCACTATGTAGATGGCATGCCAAAATTGAAAGTTAATCATCCAAGCGGCTACTATACACAAATTCAAATGGCAACGGGATTATTACATTTTGTCATTTTATTGCCTACACGTTCTAAGACATAATCATTGCACATATACCGTTAGATTTAAACTTAATAAACTCAACTTCTTTTCTCAATTTTGTCATTGTCGCACTTTTGTGCTTTGCATAATTATTATCTTAAAAAAAATCCTGTTTTCTTTCACTGAAAAAATTAGTAGAAGTTGCTCCAGCCTTGCAAAGTGGACTTGATCAGGAAGTATTGAAGGCAAAAGAAAAGGTTGTATTTGATTGCGCAATGCACTCATTTGCCGATCAGTACTGGTGTGACTTTAGCTTTGATAGTTTTCCAGCTCATATAGAACCTGTTCTTGTTGGCGTAGATAATGTTGTACGATGATTAGGATTGTGTTAAGGGCCTGCAATAGGCCTTTCCAAATAGCTTGGAAAGTGTGAGATATGTCCAGCTTAAGCTTTCAAATCCAAAACTGAAAAGGAGAGACATAAGAGCATGTTTCATCACCATCAAAATAAAGCAAATGCAGCTAAGAAGGTATTCCATTGCTCATTCCAAGGGTGTGATCAAGAGTTTACATCACAGTCATCACTTAGTCGTCATCAAACTGCCAAAAAACATCGTACATAACTATCTTTAAAGCAAAATCGAAAGCAACAACATCAAAAGCCAAGGAAGCAACAAAAATAAAATCAAAGGAAAGCCATCAAACAATATCCGATATGCTATGTTAGGTAACGTAAATTTGTTAAAGGTGTTTATTATTTGATCCTTACTGTATAACTTTTATTTTGCAGGGTTATAAAAGTTTTACATAATTGGTTCTACTGTGGTCTATAATATGGATTTTGTAAATGCGAATTAGCATTCCTGAAATATAATTTATTACACTATTCAGTTTCATGGTCATTCACATTAGTGTTCACTTTTATGGAGAAACCGTATTTATCATTGTCTCATATATGCGCCATTGGAGATAATTTTGTTTTATCTAATCCAGATGAAAAGGAAATAAGCAGCCGAAAAGAGACGAAATAACAATGACGAAAGTGAAGAGCCATGTACATCGGCTGAAAAGCGTTTTTGTTGGATTCAATGCAATGTACATTATTCAATACATTTTGTGTAGCAAACAGAATCTTCGATGTTAGTATTTGTTCAGTATATTTTTTTATTTTATCCTTTTATTTCATCTAAAAGATATATAATGAAAATATTTTAGGGAACTAATACTTATCTTAATTGAGGTTGTATAGCCTGGCCACCCCACATTATATTTAAGGCATTATCAAAATGCAATCAGTGGAATAAGTCAACCTCATCCCCTGGGCTTCTTGCCTTTTTGATATGTGGAAAGACGGCGAAAGTTTTCATATGGAAAGGCAAGAGACCATGGGAACGAGGTTATGGAATAACTCTAAATCGCAAACCATGCAAAACAAATTTACGGCAACGGATAATTCTACCATGAGTATTGCGATTCCATGTTGAAAATCGTTGATGAAGCTTTGGGTTGCTGCAGGGTAGTATGTACAGTGAATGAACTACGGAATGAATGGGGAGTTGAATAAAGAGGTCGAGAAGGTGACAGGAAATAGACTGCTTCTTGCTGGTCCTTTGATAGATGGATATTTGCGTGAAATAGGTCGTGCAATCCAGTCAAAGCTTAGTCGGTCAAAGATAACAGGTCTTGCAACTCCTTTTTCCTTATATATACCAAGTCAAGTTATGAATCAGTTATCAACTTTGTGTGTCAGTTATGGCGCAGAAATAGCTGTAGTACAACCAAAGGGAAAGAATGACGGAAAAACAGTTGTGTTTATAGAGACCCAAGAGTTTGTATCCAAAGTGTTTAGTCCAGTGCGATTTGATGGGACAAACTTTTTGGAGAAAAGAAAATTTAATAAGGAGACAGCAGTTGCCGGTAGTAGTGATGGTCAGAAAAAACCTAGTTTAGTTTATGATGGTGTGACGAAGGTGCCAGTAACACGCAACACGCCGATTCGCTTTAGATTTCTACAGCAACATTGTCACCTTGAGGTGTCATTTTACATCCAGAGGTATGACAAAAATGAGTTTGCTGTTGATGCAGCATTGCAAGGTTTATTAAATCAGGAGCAGGAAGAAATGTCTACAGAGTAAAAGTTTTTCGAAAGTATGTTTTTACAAAGTTGAGTTTATTTTTAAGGTATTATGATTGGAGTGTATATACATATATAAAACCTGCATATTATTGATGAGGGTGCCTAATAGTCGTGAACACCTTTCCATCCACGGGACTTTACGGGTGGAATTGCAAATTAAATTTTAGATTTTTGCCCGTTGTACTCCTGTACGTTGCTCGTAGTTGTTTGTAAACTCCCGTTGCAGTGCTACGGCAGGCACCCCTGGTCGTACGGCACAGTAAGGAAAAGTAATTAAGTAAAGTAACTTATTTAAGAAAGTAGGTTACAGAGGGTTTTTGATAAATATATTTCGAAATGGAAAGTGAAAGTTAAGACTTAGAATTTCTGTACACTTGTTTGTTGTGATACTCACCTGTTGTGATGAAATTGAATCTGGTGATCAAATACAAGGTTGTGGTATTTGCTTGGTTGTTTACACTTGTAATTGTTTACCCAATGTAAGGTAAACAAACACCCAACGTAATGTAAACAAACAATTGAATACCAATACCATTCTGCTTTTGTTTCATACAGTAGTTATGTGTTTGTAACTACACATAGTCTGCGATATCTATTTTGAAAGTAAAAACAAACAAGATTCGCAAAAATGCGACTATATATTTCCCCAAAATTGCAAACATTTTACCAATTATTGTGTGTACATTGATAACCATGAGAAAAATGTATCGTAAAATAATTACAGTATAACTACCATCGACCTGATACTCAGGTTGAATTTAATGCCACAAAAAAACTTACTTTGAAGTTATTATGAAATGAAATTGTTCACGGTCAAATGATTTCAAAAGGTTTCTCTTAAAATTTTTTGCTGAGAAGTTACTATGGACACGTAGCTAAAAATTAGAAGACCTAAATGCGACTAATATTTTCCCTTCTGCATATCAACAAACTCATCAATGTGTAAGACAATTTCATCTTAATATAAGATGTATGATCTTTATTGTTGCAGAAGCTTGACAAGTTTCCTCTATTTGTAACTCAAATAAAATTATCTTACAACATTATACAATCAAATTTGTATACAGGTTTTCTGTACAAAAGAAGAAAAGAAAATTGTTAAACCTAATTTTGATACCACAGTTTACTTTGGGGTAGACATATAAGCAAATAACTATCAAAAGTAATCAAAATCTCTACTAACAGATATTACATGTAACATTTCAAATTGGGACAGAATAGTTATTGCGGAGTGTAGCTTTTTAGCGGAACGGAGCTCATTTGGCAAGATCAAATATTGTCATCAAAATACTAACAGAGAGATGCGTTCGGCTGCCGTCAATCGCTGAAATTTCTTACAGTGCATACCAAAAATCAAAATTTTCTCGCTTACCTTTAATTTTCGCAAATTGTGATATAGATATTTATATGATTGATCAAGTCCAAAAGTGTTCAGTGTATTGTCGATCTATACGGTAGCGGGCAGGCCAAAGTGGTTGCATTTAGAGTCAAGTAGACATTTTTTCCCCGGGAATGCTGCTCTGAATGCTCTGAGGTTTGTTATGAAATTCAAATTGGGAAACTGGGAATATACCTCCTATCCTTTACGATAACATTCATTGTAAGTTGAACATTTATAGATGAGAATATTGCTTGTTAATACTTTTGAAAATTTAAATTCAGATCAAAGCTTCTGAATGTTGTGCATCTATCTCACAAGCTGTGTAATCTGAGCTCTGCCTCTGAGGAGACTTGATAGAGGGATGGAGGAAAAAGAAAAAACTGTTATTTCTTCTCCATTCCTTTTACTACTATCTTTAAGCAATGTTTATTCAACTTGATGTTGTATTTTGATCCACTTAACTGTGTTTTTATTACCACACACAACACATAAACATAACAAGACAAAAGTCCAAATGATGATGCTAAAATTTAATGTATGATGTTTTTGTTTGCTCGCTTCTTATTGCACAGTGACACCATTTGTTGCCCCACAAAATTTTATTCATAATAGGTCCTTTAAGAGATTTAGCTACCCATTTTGAATTCTTATTGCAAGCTTATTATTGTCCATGGGAAATGATTTGCATGTTTCGTATGTAACTTCATGCTGAAGAGAGAGAATGTAGTAGTGGTAAGTGTGTGAAGAAAAAAGTGGCTTTGATAATTTCTAATGTCTGAATTAATGAGACATCAAAATAGTAAACATCATCATGGAATTTGTCTATTTAAAATAGTACAGTGTTATCAAATTAGACTGCTTAACAACAAAAAATGTATATATATTACAATATTACAATATATTACAATGTATATATATGACAATATTTTATCCATCTATACTGAAAAATATTCTATGATTTTGAATTCTAGTCAACTCTGTTGTAGTATTTACATTTAGTACGTATGTCTGGGTGAAACTTTATAACTTTGAGAAAAATAACTGAAGGTAAAATAGTTATATATACAGCTTACAAATTCTTTGATTGGATAAGATAATTAAAAATAAACGACAATGAAGAAGAACTAAGAAACAAATCAGTTATATATACATGTTATATATATACTTGAGTTATTTCTAAAAATATAATTATAGTTACGTAATAATTATAATAACATATATAATTAAATATATGTGAAATATAAATGATTTTACTTACTTTCAGTATTGTGAATGGAAAATTTATGCTCTTAATAATTTGTTGGTTGGTTTTACTATTTCAGGTGTATTATAAGGCATTATCAAGAGTAATTGATATCAATTTATGAATCAAGACGAATCACTATTATATGGTCGTGGAACATCTGGTATATGTACTTGAAACAATGGAACTGCTGAACCAAGACAGGAGTAACAAATGTGACGTGTCTGGCATTTCCAGCATGTAGTTAGAGACATTCAAAATGTTTTTTATCGTTCATTTGAAAGGAACATGTGATGGATTCAAGAATCTTTTATGTAAATTGAATTTTGTTGATTGACATTGCAACATAAAACCGGATGTTGCTGATTATCTGGGTTAAGTTACCTGAACATTTTACCAAAGTTTAGAAGATGTCTATATGTATTTCTTGTTGGTTTTACTTCCTAGTGCTTCTTTATGCTTTGAAAAAGCTATTTATTTAAGAATAGGCCATCTTTATTCATGCTCATCTTGTCACTATGAGTGTCAGAAATTTTTTAAATCTGTACTTATGCATAAAAGAACTGGAAATTATTGATTCATAAAGCATTTTGTTTTCCTTCTCTTTTCTATCTCCATCCCACATTGACCAAATCCTTGAATACACATTATCAGACTATCAAACCTGACTTGAGATTTTATATTGTGACATTACTTGATATTAAGTTTTTCATAACTGAAAATTGCTAATGGGCCAATTTTTGATAATTTTCAACAAATTACCACATCAAAACGAGGCAAGGGAGCACAGTTTGGTATTTGGACATTTAAAGTAATAAGTTCTTTGAATCGCAATATAACTAATATTGATAGGATACATTTCAAGAAAACTAACAAAAATTACATAATATTCTTGCATATTCCTTATCCCAAAAAGGAAATAGCGCCCTTTCAGTTATGGATAATAGCGCCCTTTTCAGTCATGGATGCGTATTCATGTATTCAACTCGCTCTTCGGACTTTGTTGTCGTCGACGAAGGTATCAACAGCCCTTCGAAATATTGCTGAAAATTTAAAACGATAGAGTATTTTTCCGTAAAATGATGTATCTAAATTTACTCTTCGAAGATGACTCTGAAACAACACATTATTGTGAATGAATATCCGGCTTTCACGCATTCGATATTTTCGCTGGCGAACGGGTGATTCCACGCACCCACTCCGCAAACCTTATATATATTGATTTTTTTAAAAACGATGGCCTTAGAGTGCGTTTACATAAGAGCCGTAGTGACCTCAAACCAGTTTGAAATTTTTAGCTGTTTGAAATCGCCATTCTGTTTACATGAGAAATTTCGATACGGTCTTGGAGAGTTTTGTCGAGTAAAAATCGAAACAATAGATTTACTAGTTTCTAGCTCTCTATACGAGTGCGTTTTTACATGAGAGCTATACTGAACTCACACCGGTTTGGGATTTCAATACGGGTAGAAATATTTTCTATGCACGATGGAATAAATTTAGCACATTCTATATTTTTATTTCATGTGTCAGCAAAATTTAATTAACATGAACATGCTTGTTAACACATTTTATGATAAAACAATGAAATGTGAAAACTTTCACACCTTTCCAAGCTGTATCGAAATTTCAAACCTACTTTAAGTAAATCATCACGGGTAAAATATTTGTACAGCCGTTATCATGTAAACATCGCTAAAGGTTTGACCAGGAACCGTAGTGAAATAATTACCCATATCGAAACTCGTAACGGGAGGATTGAAATTTCAAACCGGTTTGAGTTCACTAAGGCTCTCATGTAAACGCACTCTTAAAGTGGCAATTTATACAACTAAATTCAAGTATTCAGAATAAAAGATTTATTTTGTGTTTATTTTATGGTAAAAATGACCTTCATATATAAATCCCAAATGGAAAAAAAAAACTTTAGTAGTACATCCATAACCAAATCACTACATAGCTGAAAGTAAAAGTTCGTGCTCCGTCTTGATTTAAATTACAGACTCTCATTTGTGTTGTGTTTTGAATTACGTTCGTTGTTCGTACAGGAAAATTGACAGTACATATATTAAATTTTGCAAAATAAAATATGATATGCAGTATCAAAACAGTATACGTGATCATGGAATTCATCCATAGTAAACTATGTTTCCGTTGTTGGATTAAATGACTATATAATACGTTTTAAAATATTATACGTAATAGGTTTTCTGTACTTCTTGTTGCATATAAGACATCATGTTTTTACTAGCTATTTTTGTATGTACTTTTTGAAACTGTTTGAACTGGTCATCCTCCCCACATAAAAAGGGTTTCCTTTGCTTTATGGTGTTGGTACATCGTGCTTTCAGTTCAGTTGAGCTCTACATTATATCAGGATGTAAAATAAAAATAAATCTTCAGCCTGGCTATTGATAATGAATTTTCACCTTTGCACTGAAACCACAGCTTCAATGGTTTGCTGTTCGAAGCATACTAATTACCAATCATCATAACAATGTTATCAACAAAAACAAAACATCATTGCATTAATACATCAATTTTTTCTGGTTTTACTCGTTCATTCAAAAGTTTTTACAAAGCTTTTTAAGACAACACTGAACTAAAATGATTCATTTCCATCATTTAACGTTTCATCTATTGAATCATTTTAAGAGCTAGCAGAAAAAAAACAAAAATCTTCCACTCATCTGCACTGACTGAAAAAAATGGCGTGCTGTAGACTAGCCTCTATTCTTATCTATTTTGGCGGCTAGGCGAAAATTCTATACCGAACTGCGGCTATAAAAGTGAACGGAGAAGAAGAAGAAGGAGGAGAAGAAGAGAAATGCCGGTTTTAACATATATTTCGCCCTATGGGGAAATATATAACAACACAGACAAGTGTTTCGTGTAGACACAAACACATTGTTACTGTGTAAACAAATAAACAACCACCCAGTGTACGGTAAACAAATAATTGAATACCGTTTTTGTTTCGTACAGTAGTTATGTGTTTGTATCTACACACACAGTCTGGCGTTATCTGTTTTGAAAAGTAAAAACAAATAACATAGACACGTGTTACGTGTACACACAAACACATTGTTACTGTGTAAACGAATAAACAAAAAGGCAGTGTAAGGTAAACAAACAGTTGAATACCGTTGTTCTGTTTTTGTTACTTACAGTTATTGTGTGTATCTACGTTATCTGTTTTGAAAAGTAGAAACAAATAAGATAGACACGTGTTACGTGCAGACACAAACACGCTATTACTGTAATAACTAACAGTTTAGGGTTACTGCTAAATAGCAAAAGCTGGTATAATTTAAGTAATTTTGTTCTTGTTTTCAGAACATAAACAAACAACAAACAACGAACAAAATACAGAAAAAAGAATGGTGCACATCGACATGGCAACCAGCATGAAGCTGAAAATTCTGCAGCAGGAGTTCGGAATAAGTTGCGGGGAGCTGTGTACTTGTTACCCGCAGCACTCCAAGAGGAGCCACGCCACTGCCACCCAGAAGCCAGCCGACAAAAGGAAAAAGAACAAGGGTCGACCGAAGAAACTAAATGATCGGAACGAGCGGCTGATCATTCGCACACTCTTTAGACTGAGAGAGGAGAGGGCTTCCTTCAGTGCCAGGAAGATACAGGAGAAGACAGGGTTATTTCAGGTCAGCTTAAAAAAGCATCTATCACGTGCTGAGGAAGAACGGTTTCCAGTATCGTTAGTCTCGGAAGAAAGGATTTCTGTTTTGTTCTGTTTTGTTCCTTACTTAAATTGCTTATTATTTTAAGGAGCTTAAGGAATGAGAAATTCATTTGGAAATTTGAACTTCACTGTAATAATGGACTACTGAGAAAGAAATGTTATCAAATAAAAGACTACTTCTACTATTTTTATTACTTCATAAACATAACCTGCAGAACCTGTTAATCTGTTAAATAATGTGAACTGAGAGTTACATGAAATCAGCATGAAAGCTCAGAGCTTGAATCATTCAGTAGCCAATCTTCTTGGAAATGTAAAGTTGCCTATCTGTCTATAAAGTAGTTTCAGTTAAAATAATAAGATGTGACTATAACTATAAATTATTTTAGTGCTTTTTATTGTTTGTTAATTTACTTCATTGTTTATGAATGCTTAACTTTTAGAAAGCCACTCAAAGAAATATTGGAAATGACCAACTTGTCAATTTTCATCAATGACTACAAAAGTAGCCTTGGTGCAGATGAGGTTTTGCTGCAGTCCCATGAAGGGTTGCTTCAAGGATCAGCCTCAACTGGGATGAGGATTCCTTGTGCATCATTAATTATAACTGGAAATTTTGACGAAAACAAAAGGTTTGTTGGGAATCTTTTTGATCTGTTTCTGTTTCTGCAGCATCTACCAAGGTTAACACATATAGAATTGAATAGAACTGAATGCATGCAAACTATTAAAGCTGTTTGCATAGCTTCTATTTCTGCTAAAGTTTTTAAAGTGTAAATAATTCTCATACACGTCTATAGATTAAGTGGGCGAGTTGTGAAGTTCGAATTTTTGAAAAGCAGTGAGTTCAATGCAGAGAACAGCTCAAAAATTCAAGAATTATGTCAGCTTGCATTGACAAATAAGGTTTGTTGTTTGTTTTTCTGCACTTCTATATTTCTAAAGTTTCCTGATGAACTTAAAAAGCAGGCTATTTAAAGTATTTATGTTTAGGGGTTTCTTTTGGTCTGGTGTGTAAATTTTGGCTATCTGTGGGTGGAAGAAGCAGCGCAGGTAATGGTTCAGAATCTTAACAAAGTATTGCTGGATGTTATTGCACACACCAACATACAGTCTAGACAAGTGAAGGCATGGGCAACAACATTAACTGCGTTTATTATGGTAAGTAAAGTTTTGATGGTAAATCGAGACTATACATACCGAATTGAATATAAAAACTGAAATAAACACTTATGATAAGGATGTTTCTTCTGTGACTTTATGTTTACCAGTATTGGTAGGTCCGAGCCTCAATTAGAAGAGTATTTGACCTGGACGAGATACTAGAAATGGCATACAGCAAGCTTTTAACAGAGTCTCAGGTGTGTCAAACATTGTCAATGGGAGAGGAAATTGAGAAAGAAATAATAAACAAGTTGGTGAGAAATGAAGAAGAGGTTGTTATGCAAATATGTAAAATAAAAACCTTATCAACTGCTTTCAATATTATGTAGTTTATGTAAATTTATTTCCTCTTATTTTTAGTGGAGTAACTAGATTAAACTGGCAGTGTTCACTATAAACAAAGGTGAAGAAGCGAAGGTGGTTGCAGTAAAATCAAGTGTATTTAAGCGATTCAGCAACATTAATACTAAGGTGATCAATTTATTTGATTGATTCATTTTATGCTTTCCTTCATTCGTTGTGTTAGGATCATTAGTATCATTATTGCATATTGAATAAAAAGACTTGTGTTTTTAATTTTGTCAAAAAGCAAAACAAGAATGAAAATATGATACAACATACATCCTTTGGAAGCTACCCTTGTTATTTTTGATACACTATAATGTTTCAATGTTTTAACATCTCATCTAGGACATGATAAGAAAGATGAAAGAAAAATTTGGGCACTAGTCAGTCAACCAGTCCTTCCGTTTTCATGAGACTGTAGAGGACGGTGATGCTGCTTTTAAGTCAAAAGGTGAGTCATTAGTTTTTGATCAAATTCAAAACAGTTATTAAATTTAATATTCCGTTGTACTAATAATACAGCTATGTTGTGTATTCTTATTGTCTTATAAATATGTATTGTTCTGCCATCCTGGTTGAAAGTGCAATACTTATAAGTTCAAAAACCATTAGTTAGTGTCAGGATAAAAATTATCCTATCTTCCTTTGTTGGCAGCCATTTACATTAAGAGCATGTCCTTGTTGACAGCCAATTAGACTAAAAACCATCCTTGGTGACAGTTTGTGTTAGATATCCCTCTACCATCAACACATGTCTTGCGCTGATGCCCTTTGGCGGTTATCTTTCATTATATTTTTGCATAATTTACTTTTTGTGCTGCAGAGAAAATACATTTTCTGTTATAGCTCATAAATTTCCAGAAACAACGTTTTGTGACAAAGAAAATTTGAAGATAATATATGAAAGTATGTATTTTGAGGCTTTTTTCTTTTATTCTTTTTTGTCTTTGAATGCTGCTGACTATGTTTTATTTCTGTTTTTGATGTTAGTGATTGACGAAACCTATTCTGAAAGTGAAAGCCAAATATCCTCCAGTAAGGTTGATTTAAGTGATGAAGTGTTGGAAGACCTAAAACAACATGCTATTAATTTATATAAATCACTAAACGATGCTGTCAAAGGTGATTTTGGTGTTATTTCTTTCATAATAGCATGCCTTTGTATTCCAAACTATAGTTGTATCAGAATTTTCCCTGTAACGTTTGATTGTTTATATGTATGTTTGTTTATTAACACTAACAGTTTCTAATTTTTTTTAGAAAATTTGAACTTACCTTCGAACTCAAGTACAGAAAAGAATGCTTTTGAAAATTTATGTGTTCATTACTGATTATGTTGATAGACATGGTCAGTCTGTAACATTGTTTTTGTTTGGAATCTTACATTTATTGAAATAAGTTGCAGACACAGCAGTAGTAGTGATGTGTGATGCCTGGAGAAAATTATGAGTTCAGTAAAACCTTCATTAACTTTCTCTTAGAACCAATAAAAAATCCAGGTGAAATTTATTTTCCAACAAACATGGTATTGCTAAATATAAAATCTTTTTCTAACTTCATTATTCTAAAATTCATTGTGTTTTATTTATATTTTCAGTGCTTATCACCTGCTTCAAAGAATACTTTTATGACTCTCCTAATTGCCGGAGAGCCTTCCGACAGGTACAATAACATTATAGTGAACCTAATAAGTTATTCATTCCTTCTTGCTATGATCATTCACTTAAACTCTTTTTTGAAATTCTTATAATGCTTGTGATTTACCACATTATATATTCTTTTCTTTTCAGGGTTTTCAATCTTGTGACCAGCAAAAACCTTCATGCAGTAAAACTATATTTCCTGAGGAAAAAGAAAAGAGTGATGAAACTTGATTACCTTTAAAAAAACTGCTATCTGTCTCTATGAAGATAGTTAAAATTCGGGTTAATGATTGGGTGGTTCAAATCTGACTTTTTTCGAAATGATTCGCTTTCATTATAATTCTGTGGACTTAGTTTTTTTGAAAGGTGGACATGATTTGTTTATGCTTACTGAATGAAAGAGCAACGTATAGCCTATCACTTGTTTTTTGTTAGCAATATAAGGGAACTTGAAGATGTACAACATGTATTTTGAGTTATGTAATTTGTTTAAGACTTTTATGATAAATTTTTTTGATATTTTTTATTTTATCATGTCTCTTTAAATTCTTGTCTTATTCTTGCCTTCGCAGTTATTTATATATAGCTAGTTGTGTTATGATTTCATGATTTTTTAATCATAACAATGTTCATAGAAACCAAATTCTATGAAATAACTTTTATAAAACTTTTGTTTTGATTAAACTGTTAATATATGAATATATTTATCATTTGAGAATATTCTTGCATTTGTTAACAATTGATCAATGTCTTTTTCCTAACACAGTCACTGGTTCCACTTCGATAGAATGAACGATTTCGCTTCGCCACCAAAACTTCAAGCAATTTTTATTATTTTTTGATCTCGCCACCTCGCCACCAAAAATGTTGGATCTATTTTGTTAATATTCTATTGCTGTCGTGGTTTTGCCACTTATGTCCCTGTCGGATCCGTTTCGTGCAGTCTGAAGTATTTACCATCATACGAGGTAATAAGTACATTGTCTCCTGAACGTAATGTCAGTAATACATATCGACTGAACCCTGAAACGGCTTGATTTAGAGCCTAACCAATTGAAGTTCCGTTCAGAAAAACCCAACCTTTTGGGTACTATGATGTCAAAATTGTCGTTTCTAGCAATAGAAATTATTTTGAAAAATGTCGACAAGAAAAAAACCAGTAACAGAAGCCCAATTGATTTCTTTTATTAATAACTTAGATAATGATGATTGTGATGACAGTTTCTCAGATTCTGATGACGGTGAGTTGATATTGGAAGCTTCCCTCATTCTTTTGGTTAATTTGTTTGATGTTTTTTACTTTTGAAGCTAAATCTTACTAAAGATTCTGTAAAAACACAGCGCGCTGCGAGCAGCACAAACACTTAGAGTGTTTCCAGACTGTCTAAGTTTCCTTTACTCCTACAATCGAGAAGACCTCATCAAGCTCATCATCATGTACCATCTTAACGAGGAAGCCCCTCAACAATCCGGCCAAGGAGAAACAAACTATGGCTTGCACAACCCACTGCGTTTGGTAGAAAAACATTTCCCATTGCAGAAGAATCAAAATCTGGGACGGAAACGAAGTCGGTGTGTCCGCTGTCACGAAATGGGCGTACGAAAAGATGTGATAAATGAATGTAGGGAGTGTGGTGTAGCCCTTTCTGTATCTCCTTGCTTTGAGATCTATCACACCAAAAGGGAATTTGCCAAAGAACTGTATTCCTCAGAGTAGACTACCACCGCACTCCACAACGGCTTTATTTATATGGTTGAACCGTTTCAAGTTTTTTAGTTTTTCTTCTTTCTAGCTGTTTATAGAGTCTATTTCTTTTGATATTTGTTCAATTTTGTTTGTTTTTATTGCCTATTAGAAGTATCTAATTCACTATCTGAAATCATACTTCACATGGTGTTTCGCTTTGAAATTTTTCTGACTTTTTACCAAAAATAAGGTGATTTTGAAGCTAAATTCTTGAAATTTCAGATTTTTTCATAGGTTTTTGTGCATTCCCCTGTCATGTACATATATCAATGACACTTTATTACAAAAATCATAACAAGATTTTGATTTGCCCCTTTTTTTTTGAAACAGTTTTTTTTGTCAATTTTTACCAAGTTGTAAATTTTTTTAACCAAATAGTTCTTTTAGTTACTTTTTATCAGGTGAAAGAATAGCCTTAGAGGTTTCAAAAAAGAGCTAGTTGAACTCTGTTGCATAACTAGAACAAAATTTACGGATTTTTATGAAAAACCCTCATTTT
Organism: Turritopsis dohrnii; assembly: GCA_027922465.2. NCBI lineage: Eukaryota > Metazoa > Cnidaria > Hydrozoa > Anthoathecata > Oceaniidae > Turritopsis > Turritopsis dohrnii. Next base: position 196,232 of record BQMF02000448.1, on the reverse strand, counting down.
CGGTAAAAACCGTGTGCGCTTTGTGGCCAATCACAGAAAAAACAGCGGTGTCTAAAGGTTAATTTTAATTGGTATTAATGTGTATGCACATGTGAAAAAGATGTTACGGATTTAATAAATACTGGAGCTGAAAAGAATAAAAGTATTCTATAATAATTTTTCCCAAGAGACATGAAACAACCAAAACATCGAAATGATAAGAAACTGAATCATCTGAAACTGAATAATATTGTACTGAGTATTGACTAATATATCTACGGGTTCACTGGAACTGATCCGAATAAAAATTATTTTTACGCTAGCTAGACACGTGAAACATAGCCAAACATTGCAACAGTTAAGATGACCTACTGTTGACCGAGAACTATATTTTTAATGCACAGAAAATGCAAAGTTACTTCAACGTAACACAAATCATAATAAAACTGATTCAAAACTATACGCCCAATCGTCCAACATCCCACTATGTGTATAATATCACTGGAGCTGAACCGAATAAAGTTTTCATAAAATTATTTTCTACCCTAGAGACGTGAAACACAAACAAACATTTCAACACTTAAATTGCCCCACCACAGAGCAAAATGGTGTTTTTACATGCAGAAGATTTAATGCATAAGCAAATGGGAATATAACAAAAGAAGTATATATTGTATACACAGAATAAAAGAAGTAACTTTAGCATAAAGCAAAGTAATACATAACACAGAACTATATACCCACCCACACAAAAGCAAACATCGAATAAGATTAAAAAATGTGAATTGAAAACAAATCGATACCTCCTAACTGTGTTTCTAATGTGCCAAAGGTACATTGGACAGAATTTTTGAAATGGATAATCTGTTCTTGACCAACCATCAACTTCATGATTTCAAACCACGAGTTTCATTTATTTATTGTTATATTATGATTATCAAAAAGAAAAAAGGAGAACTGTTTAGTATTCGAAGTAGACTTTGCTCAAAACAAGCCATTTATTCCTTAAAGTGTTAGACTAATTTTACCAATAAAATTTACAAAACCTGACGGAATGACTAAACTAGACGATACAACTACCTTGGCAAACTTTTGGATATCCAGATGGATACAGCACATAGTGATAAAAAACATGTATACAGACGATAATATAAACAGGCAGAGTTTGCTGAAATGAAAATGTCAATGGTGCCTGCAGACAAGTTGTACATGTTCGGCGACTACAACTACATGACGGACAGTCAAGCCGACAAATGTAGAAGGGATTACAATGGGCCTACTGACACAAACATTTCATACGATAATCAGTTAGAGTTAACAATGAAAAACTATTATTATAAAATAAGCAAAGTATACGATAAAAGAATTGAGGAGTTAAATCAAAACCAAAAAAAAAAAAAAATAATTGAATTTCGCAGGTACAGCAACCAGTTTGACTTACTGGTGATTTATATCGAGAACAGACAATCGAAAAAACATCTGTGTGTATACGACGGTAGTGAAGTAGCTACCAAGAATTTGGAAACTATAGAATCTTATTATAATAATCCGCGATTGTGCATACCACTTTTATTTTAGAGAGTGATATATTTGGGTTTTTTACACGGTCAAAACCTTCTTATTTTTTCCCTTTTCGTCGTAAAACCATGCAGAGTGGAAGAGACACCTTTTATTAATGTTACGTAATCTAAGTGTGACGTTTCTTTCGGGAGACCAACACAATGCGCATAATACCTGGTAGAGGCCAAGAGACACTTTTTAAAGTTACGTAATCAGTATACGTATACATAATCTAAGTGTGACGTTTCATTCGGGAAACCTATACAATGCATTTATTTTGATTTATTTTCATTGTTTTGATTGACGTGAATGCTTTTTGACCAATCAAAATTGGTTTCCAGAATCGGGCAAACTATAGCAACCAATTCGTTCAGAACGTAAACAAATTAATTTTTAATTTTCCAGTAAGGACGCTTGTGAAACAATATCGTATATACATAAAATTGTTTGTATTGTATTATCAAAAGTGAAAGATCAAGTAAACTGTTTGTTTAAAATTTTAAACTTACTGGCTAATGTATGACGATTTTTTTTATTTAATTAGATCATTCTGTTTGTTGTGGTTGCTGCCCTGTTGATCATTTGTTGATTTGTTTATACGTACAAAATATACGTCAACGAGGTCTCTTTATTTGTTTTTTAAAAATGGTAAACTTAACGGTTTATCCTTTCCTAAGAGCTGTTTATCCTTTGTTTATAAGAACTGTTTATCCTTTCTTTAAAACGATGTTTATGCTTATGTTTCCTATCTGCATTCCAGGTTCGTTTTTTGTACGTTGATTTTTGTGCAGTTTATTTTCAAAAGAAGTTAGTTCTTAGATAGAAAGGTTTGTTGAAGACTATTATCATGGTTTCGACTATTTCTTTTTATTTCATATTAGTCAGTTTGCTTCTGCTTCTGCCTAGATTTTTGCTGTTTATTCACAGTTGGTAGCTATTTCTTTCTTTTTTTGTTATTAGTGTTTCTGAACTGTGTGATGTTTAATATAAGAGGCACTAATAATATCCCTGGCTTCCAAGCAGTTTTTAGGAATGGTCAGTTTGTGCTCCAGCCACCTGATCAGCAGCAAATACGCTCTGTTATTTAGCGACGGCATGCACTTGAGTATGTGGCTGAGGCAAGACGCCGACAGCTTCAGGAAAACATTAACATTCAGCCACCAGATATTCATCATGTCACATCAGAAAATGAACGACTTCGAATCAATAATGCTGAAAGACGTGTTCAGTATCGTCAAGTTGAAGATGACGGTCAAAGGGTAGCCCGGCGAAATGCTTATGTTCATCGCATGAGGGCTAGGCGGGGTGTTCAACGAAATGCTGTTCCACCCTTGCATTGGGCTACTCGGCAAGATGAATTACCTGAGCTACACTATCTTGGTGCCATGGACAAGATCTGTCAATTTTGTGGTGCCAAGATGTTTGCTGCGGAAACTAATTTTAAGTGTTGTCACAATGGTAAAGTTCATTTAGATAACATTTATTATCCTAATGACCTTAAAGATCTTTTAGTAGGTGATAAAAACCAAGCAAAGAACTTTCAAGAAAATACTCGAAAGTTCAACAGTTCGGTTGCTTTTGCTGCCATGGGTGCGAAATTGGCTGTACCACCAGGTTGTGGTCCACCAGTTTTTTGTTTAAATGGCCAGGAATGTCACCGAACAGGTAATTTACACCCACCACCAGGTGTTCCTCCATCCTATGGTCAACTTTATATTTATGACGGTATGGATGCCTTCAACAAGCGAATGGCAAGACCAAAAAATCAAGGTTGCTCCCCTGAAGTCATTCAAACTTTGCAAGATATCATTTTAAGGGAGAGTCCGTATGCAGCTGCATATAAACACATGGGTGAGGTAGAGGCGGAGGAATTGCAACTCGCAAATGAAAAGAATCACCACCCATCTGAGGTAAGTGGAAACAGATATTTATACTTCACTGATCTTTCAACTGCTTTTAATAATTTGCAATTGATTTTCAGGTTAGAATGCACTTGAGAAGTGGGGGTGACTGCCGCCGATATAATCTACCTCATCATGATGAAGTAGCAGCTGTTTTTGTTGGTGAAGATGGTGCACCACCATTAGCTCCAGACATTGTTGTTTACCCTCGAGATAAACCATTGCAGGATTTGCCTGCACAATCACCTAATATCGATCCAATTGTGTATCCTGTATTTTTTCCAAGAGGAGAGTTGGGTTGGAGTTCCGACATTCCTCATGTAGCAGAATATGCAGTAGGTCAGTAACGTCGCACGACCATGCTGCAATATTACACATTTAGGTTTGCATTTAGAGATGCGTTTAGCCCCATCTTAAAAAGTAAAAGATTACTTCAACAATATGCCGTGGATAGCTATTTTAAAGTTGAAGCTAATCGTTTGTATTTCATACGGATGAACCAGGCAGCTCTTCGGGTGGAACAATATCAAGGCCTTATTGATCATCTTGCCAATGATGCGGAAAATCGTGGCCTTCATGCAGGCAGACCAGTAATTCTACCTTCTTCATTTCAGGGTGGTCCAAGAGCCATGCTACAAAATGATCAAGATGCTATGGCTATGGTCACTAAAATGGGAAAGCCAGATTTGTTTTGCACTTTCACGTGCAATCCCAAATGGCGAGAAATTTGGATAATGAGCCAGCACATTATCGACCTGACTTGGTTGCACGTGTTTTTAATTTGAAATTGAAATCACTCTTAGAGGATATTACTAAAAATGGTGTTTTGGGGAAAGCCATTTCCCACCTGTATGTTATTGAGTTTCAGAAACGTTCTTTACCTCATGCACATATTCTTATCCATTTAGCTCAAGAGGACAAACTACAGAATGCTGATGATATTGATAGCTTAATTTCTGCTGAAATACCAGATCCTGAACTTGAACCAGAGCTACATAACATCATCAGATCATGTATGATTCATGGTCCCTGTGGGAATGCAAATCCTAATTCAGTCTGCATGGGAGATGATGGCAACTGTACCAAGAATTTTCCAAAGACATTCTGTGATGCAACCCAAATGAATGCAAATGGGTATCCAATGTATCGCAGACGCAATGATGGTCGTACAGTGAGGGTCAAAAACGTGGACTTGGATAATCAATGGGTTGTACCATACTGTCCGTGGTTATCTAAACAAGATGCCCTACCGGGCAGAAGGATTTCTGCAAGCTTTGGTGCTGAAAATGCCACAAAAATGCAACACTAGCACACTAGTCCTGCAAAACTAAGACAGTCACATCATTCAGCTTGAGAAGCATCAGCATTAAATAAACAAAAATATTGATGCGACTGACAATGTTCGTCAAGAAAGTCAGCCTACCATAACATAAAAAAGGGGCTTTTCTTTATGCTATCGCGGAGATCATTTATGAAGATCTGTTTTTTTGTACGAATAAGCTGAATGATTGTTACTGGATATTTGCCACCCACGTACTCCAAAAAAGTGCATCGACACAATACGAAACTTTAATTTAACCACATTATATATAACGAATCCTATAAAAAGATTGTGTATACTGGCGGTAACCAACATATCGTTTGGGCAGCACAAACTAATATATAAAGTTTCTATATTGATCTCCTCAGAATGAAAAATATAAATATCACAATAATAATTACTTAGAAATTAAAGCTCATATCTAATCTAAAAGTTAAAAATAATACAACATACGTAGGGAGAAAAGAGATAAGCTGATATAGCCAGAATACATCCAAAAATTGCTACTAAATATAGTATAAATAGCTGTATAAAGTGCATATGTTGGTGATGTTGGGGAGGAGCTGAAAGGAAGCTAAGCTGAGCTTTAAAAATCCAAAAGCTTCTAAAAATTGACTTCCAACATGCATACACATACAAAATACACGAAGGTCTTTCATATTTAAAAAGGCTTGGAGCAAAAATAAAACAAGAAATACCTTTTCTTCCACCACCATGTATTGGCACTGTTTTCATATTTTAAACTTCAAGAAAACTTCTTTCAAAAAACAGAATAACCACACTGTAATTTAATTTTGTGAACATGATAACTTCCCAACAGTAATGCAATTCTTTATATAAAATTATAAGCTGTATTAACTTCTTTTAAAGCCATATTTCCATCAAAGAAACTTTTAGCAAACTACACACGTTCTTTCGCTGCCATTTTTAAAACGTTTTGTGGACGATCACATGGCATGGCGAAAATCAGCCAATAAACTATCGCTATTTAAGTGGAGGTGGCTAAATTAGCACCCTTTCGTAGAAATCGGGCATTATGCACCAATGACAATTAAGACGGCTTTTTTATGAACCAATGAAATTTAAGAAACAAAAATGCGTAGGTTTGGACAGTAAGATGAACAAGATGCCCTACCGGGCAGAAGGATTTCTGCAAGCTTTGCTGCTGAAAATGCCACAAAAATGCAACACTAGCACACTAGTCCTGCAAAACTAAGACAGTCACATCATTCAGCTCGAGAAGCATCAGCATTAAATAAACAAAAATATTGATGCGACTGACAATGTTCGTCAAGTCAGCCTACCATAACATAAAAAAGGGGCTTTTCTTTATGCTATCGCGGAGATCATTTATGAAGATCTGTTTTTTTTGTACGAATAAGCTGAATGATTGTTACTGGATATTTGCCACCCACGTACTCCAAAAAAGTGCATCGACACAATATGAAACTTTAATTTAACCACATTAAATATAACGAATCCTATAAAAAGATTGTGTATACTGGCGGTAACCAACATATCGTTTGGGCAGCACAAACTAATATATAAAGTTTCTATATTGATCTCCTCAGAATGAAAAATATAAATATCACAATAATAATTACTTAGAAATTAAAGCTCATATCTAATCTAAAAGTTAAAAAAAATACAACATACGTAGGGAGAAAAGAGATAAGCTGATATAGCCAGAATACATCCAAAAATTGCTACTAAATATAGTATAAATAGCTGTATATAAAGTGAATATGTTGGTGATGTTAGGGGGGAGGAGCTGAAAGGAAGCTAAGCTGAGCTTTAAAAATCCAAAAGCTTCTAAAAAGACTTCAAACATGCATACACATACAAAATACACGAAGGTCTTTCATATTTAAAAAGGCTTGGAGCAAAAATAAAAAAAGAAATACCTTTTCTTCCACACACCATGTATTGGCACTGTTTTCATATTTTAAACTTCAAGAAAACTTCTTTCAAAAAACAGAATAACCACACTGTAATTTAATTTTGTGAACATGATAAGTTCCCAACAGTAATGCAATTCTTTATATAAAATTATAAGCTGTATTAACTTCTTTTAAAGCCATATTTCCATCAAAGAAACTTTTAGCAAACTACACACGTTCTTTCGCTGCCATTTTTAAAACGTTTTGTGGACGATCACATGGCATGGCGAAAATCAGCCAATAAACTATCGCTATTTAAGTGGAGGTGGCTAAATTAGCACCCTTTCGTAGAAATCGGGCATTATGCACCAATCACGATTGAGACGGCTTTTTTATGAACCAATGAAATTTAAGAAACAAAAATGCGTAGGTTTGGACAGTAAGATGAAAAAAAACAAGATGCCCTACCGGGCAGAAGGATTTCTGCAAGCTTTGCTGCTGAAAATGCCACAAAAATGCAACACTAGCACACTAGTCCTGCAAAACTAAGACAGTCACATCATTCAGGTCGAGAAGCATCAGCATTAAATAAACAAAAATATTGATGCGACTGACAATGTTCGTCAAGAAAGTCAGCCTACCATAACATAAAAAAGGGGCTTTTCTTTATGCTATCGCGGAGATCATTTATGAAGATCTGTTTTTTTGTACGAATAAGCTGAATGATTGTTACTGGATATTTGCCACCCACGTACTCCAAAAAAGTGCATCAACACAATACGAAACTTTAATTTAACCACATCAAATATAACGAATCCTATAAAAAGATTGTGTATACTGGCGGTAACCAACATATCGTTTGGGCAGCACAAACTAATATATAAAGTTTCTATATTGATCTCCTCAGAATGAAAAATATAAATATCACAATAATAATTACTTAGAAATTAAAGCTCAGATCTAATCTAAAAGTTAAAAAAAATACAACATACGTAGGGAGAAAAGAGATAAGCTGATATAGCCAGAATACATCCAAAAATTGCTACTAAATATAGTATAAATAGCTGTATAAAGTGCATTATGTTGGTGATGTTGGGGAGGAGCTGAAAGGAAGCTAAGCTGAGCTTTAAAAATCCAAAAGCTTCTAAAAATTGACTTCAAACATGCATACACATACAAAATACACGAAGGCCTTTCATATTTAAAAAGGCTTGGAGCAAAAATAAAACAAGAAATACCTTTTCTTCCACACACCATGTATTGACACTGTTTTCATATTTTAAACTTCAAGAAAACTTCTTTCAAAAAACAGAATAACCACACTGTAATTTAATTTTGTGAACATGATAAGTTCCCAACAGTAATGCAATTCTTTATATAAAATTATAAGCTGTATTAGCTTCTTTTAAAGCCATATTTCCATCAAAGAAACTTTTAGCAAACTACACACGTTCTTTCGCTGCCATTTTTAAAACGTTTTGAGGACGATCACATGGCATGGCGAAAATCAGCCAATAAACTATCGCTATTTAAGTGGAGGTGGCTATATTAGCACCCTTTCGTAGAAATCGGGCATTATGCACCAATGACAATTAAGACGGCTTTTTTATGAACCAATGAAATTTAAGAAACAAAAATGCGTAGGTTTGGACAGTAAGATGAAAAAAAAAACAGACAAGATGCCCTACCAGGCAGAAGGATTTCTGCAAGCTTTGCTGCTGAAAATGCCACAAAAATGCAACACTAGCACACTAGTCCTGCAAAACTAAGACCGTCACATCATTCAGCTCGAGAAGCATCAGCATTAAATAAACAAAAATATTGATGCGACTGACAATGTTCGTCAAGAAAGTCAGCCTACCATAACATAAAAAAGGGGCTTTTCTTTATGCTATCGCGGAGATCATTTCTGAAGATCTGGTTTTTTTTGTACGAATAAGCTGAATGATTGTTACTGGATATTTGCCACCCACGTACTCCAAAAAAGTGCATCGACACAATACGAAACTTTAATTTAACCACATTAAATATAACGAATCCTATAAAAAGATTGTGTATACTGGCGGTAACCAACATATCGTTTGGGCAGCACAAACTAATATATAAAGTTTCTATATTGATCTCCTCAGAATGAAAAATAATAATTATTATATACTTAGAAATTAAAGCTCATATCTAATCTAAAAGTTAAAAAAAATACAACATACGTAGGGAGAAAAGAGATAAGCTGATATAGCCAGAATACATCCAAAAATTGCTACTAAATATATAGTATAAATAGCTGTATAAAGTGCATATGTTGGTGATGTTGGGGAGGAGCTGAAAGGAAGCTAAGCTGAGCTTTAAAAATCCAAAAGCTTCTAAAAATTGACTTCAAACATGCATACACATACAAAATACACGAAGGTCTTTCATATTTAAAAAAGCTTGGAGCAAAAATAAAACAAGAAATACCTTTTCTTCCACACACCATGTATTGGCACTGTTTTCATATTTTAAACTTCAAGAAAACTTCTTTCAAAAAACAGAATAACCACACTGTTATTTAATTTTGTGAACATGATAAGTTCCCAACAGTAATGCAATTCTTTATATAAAATTATAAGCTGTATTAACTTCTTTTAAAGCCATATTTCCATCAAAGAAACTTTTAGCAAACTACACACGTTCTTTCGCTGCCATTTTAAAACGTTTTGTGGACGATCACATGGCATGGCGAAAATCAGCCAATAAACTATCGCTATTTAAGTGGAGGTGGCTAAATTAGCACCCTTTCGTAGAAATCGGGCATTATGCACCAATGACAATTAAGACGGCTTTTTTATGAACCAATGAAATTTAAGAAACAAAAATGCGTAGGTTTGGACAGTAAGATGAAAAAAAAAACAGAAAAACACGGACGATCGTAAAGTATTTCTTGCTTACGCAGAAATCCAAAAAACACGGACGATCGTAAAGTATTTCTTGCTTACGCAGAAATCCAAAAACAAGATGCCCTTGCAGGCATAAGGATTTCTGCAAAATCAGCTGAAGTATGAAAAAAGAAAGACTACAACATTCTTGAAATTTAAGAAAAGTTTAATCTGCAATATATATTTATTAAATTTCTGATCATGTACTCCCCAAAAATCTGGAAAAACATAATTGTCACTATGCAAAACTTTATACCAAACATCAATAAACTTGATATCTGAATGACATAAGTTCTTTATTTTGTTGGTACGAAATGATATTAAGTATTCAGTGATCAATTCAGATAAGACAATGAGTATGCATGTAAGTCAATGTAAATGTTATGAATTCAAATATGTATTGTCAATCTTCCTAACAGAATTTCTAAGGACAAAAAGGAAAGCGTAGATTTTAATGATACGAAATACATTCATATGCATACAAAATCAACATACATAACTGAAACTTAAACTTAAAAACTTAGAAACTTAAAAAAACATTAAATTTTTAATTACGCATACACCCCAGGAAATTATTAAAGCATAGCTGACACAATATGAAACTTACGTTAACTGCCAATAAACTTAATGAACAAAAGAACAATAAATTTAAGATATCACAGTGATTACGTAAGTCTTTCAATATATACGGTCAATCTTCCTAATAACGAAAAGACTTCCCAAACAAAAAAAAGTAAACAAAGATTTGGATTATGTAAATATGTGATTTAAATTAGCAAACATAACTGAAAGCAGTTAAAATTTACAGACAGTCAAGATAAGTTTCCTATTTGCTATCGTAAATAGGGAGTCCCATTCCTAATTAAGGGCATTGATAATAATACAGCCAAGAACTATAAAAGTAAATATGCTAACATAGATAGCTAGAGAAATATCAAACATAAAATGATGCAGGCAGAGGATAGATATTCTTGTTGTTGGAGCTGAAGAGGAAACTGAGCTGAGCTGTACGTATCCAGAATTTAAAAGGCATTACAGCCCACACACAGATGAAACAAACGAGCTCTTGTATTTAGAAAAGCTTAAAAGAATACCAGACATTTTCAAAAACATAAAAACATTTCCTTTTTGACACACACTGTTTCTATAAAACATTGAGAACTTGTTTTTAAAAAAGGAATGAACACAGTAGAATCTTTGTAAGATAATCATAAATTTCTACCCTCTACTGTCGGTCTTGGAACTGTAAATCTATTCAACATTGATCAATCAACTTTTGTTGGAAGTTTCTTCGGTCACGCTGTAGTGTACCATTTTGCGAACGGCGTGCAAATGTTAGTCGAAAAATACCCGGATGATCACATGGTGGAAATTCAAGCCAATAAACTAGCGCTACTAAAGATAATTAGCACCCTTGCAAAATAGTGGCGCCTTATGCACCAATGAACATTAAGACGGCTTTTGTATGAACCAATCAAATTGGAGAAACAAATATGACTAGGTTTGGACAGTAAGATGAAAAAAAACAAAAAAAACAAAGACGATCGTAAAGGCTTTCTTGCTTACGCAGAAATCCAAAAAATCAGAAAAACACGGACGATCGTTAAGTATTTCTTGCTTACGCAAAAATCCAAAAAAAAAAATCAGAAAAACACGGACGATCGTAAAGTATTTCTTGCTTACGCAGAAATCCAAAAATACAATGCTCGCATAAATTTGAAAGCATGTACCACGATAAAAAGTGTGAAATATCTCTTTAAATACGTTTACTAAGGACATGATCGTGCTAATGTTGAGATTAATGAATGTCTGGAGCATGACGAAATAAAAAGCATTTCTAGATGCTCGATATGTCAGTGCACCGGAAGCATTGTGGAGAATTTTCGAGTTCTCCATGAATGATAAATCCCACACTATCAAACGATTAGCTGTTCAGTTACGTAATTGTCATCAGGTTTATTTTAGAGCTGCTGAAGGGGCATTGAAAGATAGTCACCTAACAGCATGGTTTAAGCTGAATGTGGAAGATCCTGATGCTCCACAGTTTCTTTATTCAGATATTCCATATCATTATGTCGTTCATGACAAAAAAATGGCAAAAACGAAAAAAGATATTCAAACCGATTGTTGCTCGGTTATACAATGCCCAGCCAACAGAAGGAGAACATTTTTTCCTTCGGGTTTTGTTGCTACATGTTCCAGGTGCCATATCATTCGAATATCTGCGTACTTTCAATGAAGTGATTTAGGACACATTCCGAGAAGCGTGTATTGCCAGAGGTCTTCTACAAGAGGACGAAGAGTGGCATAACACATTAGATGAAGCGTCAACGTTTCAAATGCCCCAACAGATGAGACAGCTGTTTGTCACGATTTCGACACACTGCGAACCCTCCAATCCCCTTGATTTGTGGAATAGATTCAAGGAGCATCTGTGTGAGGACTACACTCGAACATTAGCTCTTGCCCAAACAGAACAAAGAGCTTTGGGTTATATTGATAATGTCCTGAAACAATTCGGAATGTCGTTAACTCAATTTAACCTCCCAGAGTTGGTTCAACAGATCCCGGAGGAAGAAATGGATGTTAATGTTTACATTGACAGGGCCCAGCAGGTAAGGCAGGTAGCTGTGGCTGATGCAATTTTGTCTGCTGTTTCAAATGTGCGCAACTTGGTAATGGTGAACTGCCAACAAAACAAAATGAACCGGCTAAAGGCTCAGTCTAAATCCCTGATTGTTGCGTTGTTCCCCAAAAGACTTCTATTATATCGGTGATGTATGACGGATTGGAACCTCACGAATATGCCGCCACAGCCATTTTGACACCAACAAACGAGCAATCGTTAATCATTAACAATGAGGTGTTGGACAGATTGCCAGGAAATACAGATTGTTATTACAGTGCTGATGAGGTGGTATGTGACGATAAAGACGAGTGGCAAAATTATCCGCTTGATTTTTTAAATAGCATCACGCCGTCAGGTATGCCTCCTCATTGTTTGAAGCTTAAAGTTGGGGCTATTATTATGCTCTTGAGGAACCTTAATATCAGGAAGGGTCTCTGTAATGGCACACGCTTGATTATCTGTGAACTGTCAGGCAATTTTATTAAAGCTAAGTTTTGACAGGGTCAGCAGTTGGAGAAATCATTTTCATACCTAGGGTTGAACTGTCACCTTCAGATACAGGCATGTCTTTCATATTGAAACGCAGACAATTGCCTATCCGTTTGGCCTACTCTTTCACTATTAACAAGAGTCAAGGTCGAACATTAAATAAAATTGGTTTATTTATGCAGGATCCGTGTTTTTCTCACGGTGAACTATATGTTGCATGTTCCAGGGCAAAGGCATTTGATGTGAAAAATCAAAGTTGCTGCTACTGGGAAACAAGGTTATATCAATGGAAAGATGTATACTCAAAATGTTGTCTTTCCACAAGTATTACAGTAACTTAATTCTGCATATCTTTTCTTTCATCTTTTAATATCCACAAAAGTATTGTTTTGTTGAGTGAGTTACAAAAATACCGGAAATGAAAACACTGCTTTTCTGGTGAGCATTTTGATATCCTCACTCATTTGGAGAGTGACTATCATTGCAGTTGTCTAAAAGCGGCTTTTCGGCTAAGTTGGTATACCAACTCTGTGACATTGTGTTGCTCAACTGTAGTGGTGGATTGAGTGATGCTATTTTGTTAAATCACTCACAATTACTTTGTGGTAGTGCTGAAAATAGATGATATGCTTTTATTGTTACTGAACTATTTTACCTAAAAAACATTTTATTTCTGTATATTTGTTTTTTTAGGTGGAGTACAAGTCCCATTGACTTACGTTCACGCCGTGTACTCTGTTAACATGGGTTGTGCATGCTTTTTATCAATTCAACGGAAACAGATATCATCTTACTTTGGTTTTTTAGAGTCTACTATGAGATAGTACTTGCATGCAAAAACCATGAACCAAAAGTCAGGGCATTCATGCTGTTGTCTTTTGGAAGTGTAATCTTTAGTTTTTATTTATTTTAGTGAATTAATATTATTAAAAAAAAAGCAAAAAAAATGGCTGAGTCGGCACAAAATGGTAATAATCTTTCTGCTTTTTTTCATTTTGAAATAAGAATGAAATATGATTTTGTCATATTATGTTTTTTGTTTTATTTTAGTTTCTAAAAGCTCAGTTGTGGTAGTAAGTATTTAGTTTTTTTCATCATATTTGGGATTATTAAAGAGGTTATTAAATGTCTTTGTTATTTTAGTTGAAGTTGACGGTGAAGAAGATGGTGGTAAGTTATCAAATGAAACTGTTAATATTCCACAAAAAATAAAGGGTTGTTTATTTAAAACTACTTTCTTTTATATTTTAGTTTGTGATATGTTTATACTTTTCCTTTCCTTTCAGAAGAAGAGGATTTATTAAAAGAAGGTAAGTTCTTATATTCTTTTTGCTGTTTTTTGGATATCACTGTCAATCTATTCTAATTTCGTTCTATTTCATTCATAGATAAGGAGAATGGCGCGAATGGTGGTAGTTTTTTATTTTCCTTCTTAACATGCATTTTCTTTCTTCAATAGATGTAGTATTTACACTGTTTGTCTTTTATGTTATAGGGCAGTTAGTCCAAGGGAATAGCCAGAGTAAGTGTTTATTTTCACTAATACACTAATACATTTTTTATTATTATTTTAATTTTATCTTTCTGTTTAGAATCACAAGAGACCACGTGTTGTGAGTTGTGAAGTTTTTCGTATAAGCCATACTATTTGGATTTTATTATCTTAACTAATCCTTCACTTTCTAACATTTTATTATAGTGACACGACAAGACTTCGTGCAATACAGGAAGGCCCATCCTGGCTCCAAGTCCAGGAGGGCCTTACAAATATGGAAGAAAAATGGGGGCCGTGACCGAGAAGGTTACGTGGCCCCACAAAAAAAACAAAAAAAAAATTATATAAATCATTACGAGATGAAGTATAAGGGGTCAGTCCTCACTGTTTTTAAGTGAGGGCTGATCCCTTATATGGTATGGAGTTACCATACACTCAGGTTCAGATTTCATTAAAATTAGTTTTAAAATGTCTATAATCAAATTCTCGGAATGAAAAATAATCAAATGAACTGAACCAACAAATAAAATTTTGACCGTGAATGGCTGATTAGCGCCCACTTACTTGAGCTTCCGAATAGTTTTTCTGATTTGTGGTTTAGGGAATAATAGGGTGTTTAATCAGTCATTTGTGGTCGAGTGTATGGTAATTCCATACCAAAGTTTATTTTAGTTTATATTTTAGTTTATTTAGTTTGTTATTGTAGTTTATTTAGTTAGAAAATATGTTGTTATATACGGATTAATCTTTATTTAGTCGTTACAAATCACTTGCGAATCTTATTCTATAAGTCTGTTGTTATCTAAATGAGAGTTTAGGTAGAGTTGGAATAAAAGTTGTTACATACTTCCTTTGATCTTTATTTCACTATATTTTGTGAAATGACATTACAGAGAAAACCTCTTTGTCAGTTTGAGAGATTACTATTCTTTAAAGTTAGTTCATTTAGTTTATTGAGGATAAAGAGGTTATTGTCTCTGTGATAAAGATAATGAATGGAATATACTGAACAGAAATAGAACAATCGAGAAATTATTAATAACAAAGCGAACTGTAAATAAATAAATCACATCTTCTTTCCAAACTAACAAATTCGATTAACTTAATTCATTATCTTTAACTTATATTTATTCAGATTCTTTAGATTTATAGTATAGTATTGAGGTCAACTTGGTGTTGGTAGTTCATGGGAAAAACCTTTTTTGACAGTATCCTATGGATAACGGTATCTACTATAGTCTAGATAGCATTGCCAAGGTAATTGTGAATGAAAGTTTAGTTCGAAGATATATTGTCGGCTGCACATTTCCGATTTTAAATTTAACCTTAAATTTATTTATTTATTTTTTTAGATTCTTTGGTTTCTCTTACGAATGATATGTCATCAATTTTTAAAAATTCACTTTTCGGAAGATCCGATAATTCTAATTGCATGCGTACGTAGATGCAATCCACTCTGTATTCACCGAGAATTATTATTTCCAAGAATAAATGGACTAAACCAAAAAACGCATTGGAAGACGATTAACGAAGTCGATATACACTTTTGCAAAAGTGATTAAAGATAGCCTTTATTTGGTTTATTTATTTATTTGTTTGTTTAGGCCATAGTTATTTAATACTTCGTTCAGCGTAACCCGCCCGCATTATGATTTTTCGGACAAATAATGCGCATTAAAATACATTAATTTTACAACTTAAAGCATCTTTAAAAAACTCAACTAAAACAAAACAAAAAAAAAACATTATAGAGGAACGTCACGTACATTACGATGCTTATGTGAAAGGTACCTCGCCATTGATAATGTTTTAATACATATTTCTATTTAATTATGACTCCTCAGAGTTTTATGCCCTGGTTTTGTAAATCTTTCCTCTGTCGTTGCAAAAGGAATTGTAAATAGATCTTCAAATCAAATTCATTGGAACAACCGTGGAGAGATTTACGAAATACTTATTTCCTCGCATAGTTTGTGTTTATGAACATTCATATCACAAGCTTAAATAGAATCGCTATCAATCGTTAGTCTCTCCACCATTTTTCAAAAATTTTTATTTCATTTTTCTTTTTTTTTTTTGTATAACCAGCAGTTTTGATTTTTTTACATGTTAGAGACGTATAAAGAAATCGAAATCGGCACAACAATCTATTATAAAGAAGAAATAATATTTCTTTTATGAAAAAGAAGAATAAAACTTTTTTTTTTTTTTTATTCTTCCTAGTTTCATTTTTGTCATTTTATTTTATTTGCTTATAAGTATACATAAGGTCAACGAAAATATTATGATGAATATATTATTGTATACTTATAAGCAAATAAAATAAAATGACAAAAATGAAACTAGGAAGAATAAAAATCAGTCGTTTTGCTTGGGATGAAATCAACAAAATAATTAAGAATAAAACTACGTTTTAGAATAATATAATCATCTTGAACATAACGTCACAACGTGACTTTCTTTTACTTGACTGTCTAGACAAATGTTAGTATATTGTGAAGTGAAAAGGTCTGTTCTAAAATCCGCCTTATAGTACATTATTGTTAAAAAGTGTGCATTGTATGTCATTATTTCGTTTGCAAAATAATGCATAATGAATAATGCCCGCATTCCGCATCGCTATTTTTCTTAAGTCTGTTACGCTGAACGAAATATTAAATAACTATGGCCTTATGCTATCTTTGTAGTATTGTCAACACTTTTTCATGAAAATTTATGTTTCTGCTGAACATTCTATGACATTTTTTGCTCAAACTTATAGTCAACATTTCCGAAATTAAAACCGGCATTAATTTTTCGTGAACTGGACGCATACTGAACATGGGTGGTGAGCGACGCCACCTGGGCGGCTAGCTGTCAAATAATGATTTACATAATGATGCAAATTCCTTCTTCAACTTAAAAGACATATCGGACAAGAGAGAATTATACAGACAGTTCTGTGCATGGAAGCTTGGCACTTGCTCCATACTGTTAAGTAATCAAATGATTGAAACTGAAAGTCTAACAAGATTGCCTAATTTCAGCGAATACTGGTCAAACGGTTATCCAATTGCGATAGTTTTAAGACAGACAACAGGGTTATCTGTACAACGAACTCGAGGGACTAAATTCCAGCATCAGTAAATTAGTTACTGGACTCGTAATTTCTTCATCAGCAGATACAAATTACACCATTACAGCTGTTGGAGAAAGCATAAACGGAGCATTCTTTAAAAACGTTGATCGCAGACAAGAGGATGATAATAATAATTGTAACATGTATGTTATAATCTACTTATACTAATTCGCAATGTGTGTAACACATTTAAGAGTGTTTTGCTTTTCTAAATTTACGGTCAAAATCTTCTTAATCGTGGTCATATAGTGGCAGTTCGACCACGCAAGACACATTCAAGATTAGTATAATAGCACGTGGCATTTGACGTCAGATGTTTTATGATCACGGGGAATCATTGCATTGCATCCCCAATCGAACGCGACATTTTTGGGGAAATATCTGGAGAACCAATAAGGATAACTGACGTTTTTAGGGTCCGCGATACGGGTGATAGGGTGACGCATCATTTGGGCCTAAATTTAATTTGGTACTGCGGATATGACGTCATTAAAATCTTTAATCCACGATATCTCGGCAACAGTTGATCGTAGCAAAACGATCCCATACATTTTTTTGCTCAGTTTTTCCAGCTCTACAACATGGGTACATTTTCCAGTCCCGATTCCGTAATTGAAATTTTCGTCACGGGGTACACACACGGGAACGCGTCGTATTTCTGCAGATTCTTTTCGAAATTAAAGGCGTAAAAAACTTTTACACGAGATACTAGTTTATATTATTAATATGATGTTTATAGGACACAGTATGGTCAACGGGTACTCAAAATTGAATGGAGGAGTGCAAGGAGGAGGAGGAGACGAAGAAGAATGAGAGGTAGTGGGGGTAGTGGGATGAAGCAATTTAAAAAATATGTGAAATTAGGTGAAATATCTTTGGGTAAAGCAATTATGAAAAACGCAAAAATTTTTGGTATAGACACATTAAAATTATCAAAAGCAAGTGGAAAACAAAAACAACATTACTAGCAGCTACTGCAGGACCATTATTTAAAAAAATATTGTAATTCAAAACAAAAGGAATTTTGGCATGACATTTAAACAATTAATACAATGGCAAATGCGCAAATAAAAAGAAGAAGAAAATTTAAAAGTAGAAAAGATACGGAAAGAAACGAAAGCAAAGAGGTGGATTTGTAGGTGCTGCAAGTGCAATTGCATGTGGTCTTTTTTCTTCTATAGCTAGTTCTGCAATTACTCCATATATTAACAAAATACTAAATCCTATTACCAAGTAAGCTTAACCATTCATCATGGCTGACGATACAGGAATTCGTATACTGGACAAATAAATAAATAAATTTATCACCCAACATGGGTGAAAGTACATGAAATTTAAACATACAGTGACAATCCCAGTCGATGAAATGAACGAGTATTTTGTTTCACATGTTTCACTTCAACATGTGGACATGTGTGACGAACCTTATCATCTCATAAATCTCACGTACGACAACCGAGTAAGAATTTGCGAACAATGTATCTACTCAATTAACCAACAATGACGATGTATACAGAAAAAACTGTAGTAGGAAACTACTGCAGCTCACAAGGACATTCTTGAAAGAAATTTGTGTGACACGTGCAATAAAACAGATAACTGATTCTACTGTATTTGTGGGAAGCATGACAACAAAGAAAAGCCGAATGAATATCTATGAAGGCATGTGTCATACAGAAAGCTTAAAGAATTATCGAAAAAGATCTACTTGTGCAACGATTTGTAGAAAGAACTTTTAATGTCGTACGAAGTAAGCGAAGAAACATGCAAGGTAATAGAGAAGTCAGAAAAAAGGCATAAATAAAGAACTTGATAATATCAAATAAACCAATGGCAAATATTGAAGAATTAATTTGTAAGATCCGTCGGTATCGAATAAATGCAGAGATAAAAGAAGTGTTAGAATTTATGTTGTCATTATCTTTAATTGATCCGTGTATAATGCCAATTACAAACAGACTGGAAAGAGGTTAAGTGGCAAAAGACAAATAACAATGGAAATAGTATTACACAGAAACAAACATAACAAACTACTATATAACGATGTAAAACAACATAGAAATAAATGTCAAAAACTGCTAAGATCACAATTGTGAAATTTTTTAAAGAACATAATGATAATGAAATAATGAAAGAATAGAACATGAAGAAGCAGAAATCAGACAATAGATTTTATTTACTTGGGAATCCTTTGTTTTCGATAAAAACAGTATCCTTTGAAGTGAGGTGTGAAAATTGAAAATAATGGAAAGTAGTTTTGGTAGTAACCTCTAAAGATTGCCACTGACCTTGACACTCATCAGCAAAGTTATAGTACTTGTAAGTTTTGTGAAAGTGATACAATGTGAATTGTCATATTTATTTCAACTAAATTGATTTTACCATCTGGGTGTAATCCACATGAAATGATTTAAATTAGAAATTGCGAAAAACAAAAAGAATATTCGCAGTACATTTAGTGGTATAACTAAATGTCAAGAACCATCTCTATTCAAATACGTGCTGTGCATCCAGTTTTTAGTTTAGAGAGTGAATGGGTCGTTTTTCACGGTCAAAATCTTCTTAATCTTGGCCATATAGCGGCAGATAGACTGCGCATGACACATCCACGATTAGTATAAGCGGAAACCCTCACAGTGCAAGGTCAAGAATCAATAGCGTTGACGTTCGTTTGCCAGCAAATTTTCATTTGCTATTTTGAAAGAGGTAATGAAACATACAAGAGTAAGAAATCTCAAGACAACGAAGTATGTAACGAAAGTATTGCATGAAGATTTATTAATGTTTTTAGGGTAAGCACGCTCTTGAACTTTTTTTGTTTTGTTTTTCTTATAATATAAATAGGGTTTCTGCATCATTACTTTTCCTTTAGGGAGGACACATAGAGACAATATATACGCGATTGAAGAAATGAATCTCATGGTTTTAAATCATGACGTTCTGGGTTGGTGAAGAACAATATATGGTGTTCAATCTTAGCTTCGTACAGAGAAAATCACTCGAAGGTATGAATTTGTTTACAATGCATATTTTGACTCGTTTACGACTTACGGGTTTGGCTTGTTCTCTTAAACCTGTTTACCTTGGATTATGGGTTCCATGAACAGTTACAGCCATCTTTCTGTGGTTTTCATGTGCGCATAATTTAATTCTATATATCGTGAAAGGATTTAATATGAGTATTTTTTATGTGTTTCATAGTAAAAAGATGATTATGATGTGCAGTGTTGATAATCATACATTTCATCTACCGGTTTCAAACCAGCTAATCTTTATGGTTAAAACCTTGTTAAATTTGTTTGGGATGATGAGCATTTGGTCACGTGATGACTCGTTCTTCCAAACGCTTTTGAGAGAGTTTTCACCGAGAACTTTAATGGTTTGAAACCGGTAGATGCATACCCTCTAATGAACCTGGTATAATACTTTATCTGGAATACCTACAGAGTTTTTAATTTAAAAGGGTGAGGAGCATTTTTTTCGTTTCGAAAAAACCATTGCATTGCATCTCGAATTGAATAATGTGTTTTTAGGAAGATATCTTGAGAACTACATTCCATGATTAAAATTTTTGTAGCCATCTTTTTTAAGTCAAAACCTGTAAAATGTTTTACACGGGATGCAATTTATTTTAGAGAGTGAAAAAAGCAGATTCACAGAGCGTATTTTTTATTTTTGATGGCTTTCAAATCTTCCAAGTAAAACGACTTTTTTTTGTTCTGCGCTCCAGTGTTGATAGCAAACTTGGAAAAATTTTTATCTAGGTTGTGTCTGTTTAAGCGAGTCTTTACAATGAGAGGAACCATCGCATTGCTTCCTAAATTGGACTTGAAGTTATTTGGAAAACATCTTTAAAACCTCTAAGAAAATAACTGGTATTTTTATGGTCCATATTATTGACGAAGGGGTGACTACAACACTGACGTACTTTCTGTTTGTCATTTTTGAGACATCAACCCGTAGAACCCGTAAAAAATTTTTACACAGGATACTAGTTAAAGATTCTAAAAGCAGCAGTTCTCATCCTTCACAAGCATCAAAGTCTTGAAGCAAACAACCATGTTTCTAAAAAGTAATTGTTTTCGTTTTGCAAATTGTTTTCTTTCCTGTCATATTGATTTGCAACAAGACTTTCAAATTGTATGGTATTCATTGCATTGCCAGAGCCATGGAGTGATCTAGAAAAAGAGCTCCTTCATTATCTTTTAAATGCCTCCTTGACGCAACTTCTAAATCTGATGTGTTCTTTAGGCACATCATCTCCCCTCTAGCAGCAATTTAAATATATTTCTTTGGTACCAAATTATCATAAATGCGTTTGGCGTGGAGAAAACAATTCAACTTTGAAATTTGAGCAATGTTTCTCCACATCATGATCACGTTATCCTGGATCACCACGTAATAGAATTATCCAAGCAGTGAATTTCAGAGCAAATTCGAATTTTTTGGTGTTTTCAATTAGTAAAGCTTTTTATTCTCACCCTTGCCTAATTCCATATCAACTAGTCAAGCAGTATCATTCCTGTTTAAATAAAGAAAACTACACAATGATCATGTTTGAATTGATAATAGGCTTTCCGAACTTATTTTAGTTAATTACCAATACTAGTGCTGATTAACGGGTCGTGTTCTTGAGAGGAAAGTCTGATCTCAGAAAGTATTCTGTTGTTGTGGACGAGTGTGCTGAGATGCCGAGTTTCTATATTCACAATCGCCAATACCAAGCGAACAGTTATACGATGTCATTCTTCGTGTTGCAAGATGAGAAAAGGCTACAAGAGGAAAATCCAGTCCTTGCTAAAAGAGTCGGAGTTATGCCCTCATTTATTCTTCCTGAATAATCGTAACGATTCTTATCTTGAAAGTCATGATATTTACACGTTTCTCCCAGAGAACAAGGTAATGTTTACTAATTAGTCATTAATAACAATGCTGCGCTTAGTAAATAGCAGTTCACAGCAGATGGACCTTGATAATCAAACTACATTTTATTTTTTTTCAGTGGGAACAAGTGTTTGATGTTGACTCTGCTTTGTGGTCATTTGGTAAAATTCTCCAAGTACACAAATTGTTTCCAATGATTGATTTGACCAAGCTTTAACAAGAAATGTTATTGTGCATGATAATTTCAGTAATGAAGAACTAATAATGTTCACACCTCCTGCTCCAGATATTACTTGTAGTCGTATGGTAGGTTTTTCGAGCATTATACGAATTCTTCTTTCTAGTTATAATTTTTCTGGTTATAAAAAGATTCAAAGCTACGGCTTTCACATCATTCCAGGCAGTGAAGGACGTAAAGATGCCAGCGCAGCTCTTTAAATGCATGCGGAAATTTTGCCATCAGTTGTTTTTTATGATCATGCATGCAGTTTATGTGAATACATGAAGAACTGTGAATCAGGTTTCTTTCAGCATACCCGATTTTACACACAAATGTACCGGGTGGGCCAGAAAAAACGCATCCAAAGTTGGATTTGTTATAATAGGATATTGTCTTTAGATAAGTAATAAATCTTTTAGAGGTAGATTCTACAAGGTAATGGGGAGAAATAGGCAAATTTTCAATGAAAAAAAACAAACCGGTTCAAAAGAGGGAAGGATTTTAGGAAAAAGTCTGAAATTCCGTTTTGTATAAAGATGTTTAAAATTGACGTTAAAACATTTTTTATACAACTCTCTTAAACTGTGCAATTTCCATACCTGCTAACACCTAATGAAAAAGTTAACAAAATAACAAAAAAATAAATTCAACCAATTCTCTAACATAAATTTAACCAAAAACCATTTTGGTACATTGACCGCCCTTTTCATTAACAGCTTTCAAACATGGAACAAATTCTTTCAAAGCTTTACGAATTTCTTTAACGTTTGTTGAAACTTCGGGCCAAACTTTTTTGATTTTCCTTTTTAGTTCTTTTTCATCTTTAAACGATCTGTTTAATCTGTCTCCATATACTTTCACTTTCATTTTATCCCAGAAGTAGTACACTAGTGGACTACAGTCTGGGGAGGCGGGTGGCCATTCGTTGTGCTTAACGAAACGCTTTCTCAGTTTTTCTGTCAACAGATTTTGTACAATGTTTGAACGATGTGACGGTGCGCTGTCTTGAATAAATATCCAGTCATTTCTATTCAACAAACTGTCAATTTCAGGTAGCAGTTGTTTTTCTAAATGTTTCTTGTATGTTTTAGAGTTCACTTTCAATCCCTTGTCATTCACAAAGAAAGGTTTCGTTGCCCCTTTCCACGTTACACAAGCCGAGACCATAACTTTTTTTGACTGCTTGTTCGTATGATGGAAAAGTCGTGTATCTTCGATTTCGTCTTTGCTACCATCACCGTAAACTCGACTATTCTGTGGATTAAGTGGAACTTCGAGTGTGAAATTTTTTTTGTCTTGCCAAACACATCTCTCAATGGTTCTTGTGTTGGATCCAATCTGTTCAGCTAAAGCGCCGGCACGTTCCGTTCTTCTTTCTTGTGTTGCCTCGCTCCTACGTGGTTTTCAAACGTTTAAAGGACTTCATTCCTTTTCTTTTTATCATTGTTCTAACAGATGATCGACTTAAACCTGTGTGATTTTCAATTTCTCTTGGCGACAAATGTGTTCCAGGTTTTTCTTCTTGTGAGCAAATCAATTCCTCGACCAATTCTTCATTTTCAGGAGTTGTAACAGTTCGATGTCGTCCTGAACCGGGTCTTCTATCCATAGAACCATGCGTTTTGAACTAATCCAGAAGGCGTTTTACAGATACTCTATTCCAATTTTTTGTAGGGTGTTCTTGACAGATGCGGTATGCCGACCACTGCTTTTCCAAGTAGTCATTCTTTATCACTGCTTTGTCTTCGTCGGAAAACACCATGATTTCATTCAGAAAAAAAACTTCAATTGTTGATTGGGCTAGTTGAAAATAAATCTAACGGAATTAGGAGCAATGTAATGGTAATGAAGACATTGGAGTGTTATTTTAGAAGCTAAAAAATTGTTTGTTGTTCACTGGTTCATTACATACGTAAATAGTACCCAACCAAAACAAAAAATAATCATCCTTTGCGACGTCATTTTTAAACAAATCAAAAACTGCTATTCTCACTAAAAATAATTTTTCAAAAGTTCTAGAAAAGATATGGAAGAAAATTTTGATTTAAATAATGTCAAATAGCTGGTTCTAAAACCCATGGAAATATGATACATAAAATGTGAATCATCATAAAGAAATATGCGATTGAATTTTGGATGCGTTTTTTCTGGCCCACCCTGTACTTTCGCTTTCCGTTCAAGTTCAATTCCAGTCTTGAAGATAGCAATACATCTGTTTTGTGACCAGTTTAACATCAATTTATATTGAAGTTTATATTTATACTAGCGGCCCCAAGGTGGTGTCCCTCACGCCCCATGTTTAAAATTTTTTTACGGGTTTCGAAAGGGTGACCCTAAGTGCGACCCAAAAATAAATCACAGAATGGTAATATCTGTTAAAGGTGTAATTGATGAAGAGAAATATAAGGAGGTTGCATTAAAACTATTGAAGTCATTTGCAGTGAAAGATACAAGATACATAGCACACTTTTTGTTATCTTACGAAGACTGTAAAACTAAATTGTTCACCAACAACAGATGCTGGAGAGAAATTTAAGGTGCTAAATAAGAATAAGGGTATTAAAATAGGCTGATTATGTTTTTTTGTCCGTTCCGATGCAACGCTAGTAAAGTTAGACTTGTTTCCACGCAATCACTTCTTATCTGCACCATTTTCCTTTGCGTCTATGTGTTACTACTCTATACCTCCTAACTTCAGTATCCTGAACTGTCTTCGAAATACATTGTGCTTTAACTCCATTGCAAGATTAATTTCACTTTACTTTACGGTACGTTTTTGCCAAACTGCATAAACTGCATGTGTTTATGTTACTATATTATCATTTTTTTATTATTTTACACAAGTTATATTAGTCATAAAATACAGCTAAAACTAACTGGATGTTAAATGTTGATTGCTTCTTTTCACACATTGTTTGAAGTTTACTTCAGCTTGAACTGTTGTAATACACAATTTTTTTATTTAAGCAACCCCCTTTATAAGCAACGGTACTCGTTTTGGTAAGTAAATTAAGCAACACCAGTACTGAGAGCCTAACTGGTTAGGGTTATCTTCCTAGTCGCAAAGCATACTCGATGCGCCCAGGAAGGTACTATAGGAGCCATATTTTGGCCAGGTTGCCTCTTTTCCGATTTTGTGGCATTAGGCAACCTCAGAGGTACTATAGGCACCTTTTTTGGCATGAGGCGCCTTTTGGTGCGAGCTAATAGCATAAGGTGCCCGGAATGTACTAGACGCGACCTTTTGGCATGAGGCACCGGGAATTTGAGCTAGGCAACCTGAAAAGGCATTAGGCGACTTTCCATGAGAGTTAAGTCATGAAACTTGACATGGTTATAGTTTATTGTGATGGCTTTGTGCACAATGAGAAAATTTGCAAAATTACTATGTCAACCCAACGGTAATTTATTCCAAAATGATCTAAGGACAAAAAAATTCAGCTTACTAGGGTTAGATTTGAGGATGAGTTAAGCACTTCCCGTTAAAACTCGGACGTGAAACTTGGCCTGAGCATAAACTGTAGTAATGACTCTGTGAGCAAAAAGGTTTGAGCAGAATAGTTTGACTTTTCCGGGCGATGTTTGTTTTTCAAAAATGTGGCGATCATCATATCTTTTGTAATTTTTGTGGGTTTTATTTGTTAGGATTTAAGTGTATCATATGCGCCTTTGGAGGAAGGAATAACAAATTTATATATCAATTGTATGTTCTTCAAAGATAACAAATCCTAACAAAATACCAACAAAATAATTAAGTCAAAGTCACAAATCCTAAAAAATACCGAAAAAATAATAAGTCAAAGTCAATGCTCTTGAAGTTCACTGTATATGCGATACATCTCCATACCTTCCTTCAAAAAGTCTTTGAATCGCACGTGGGATATCTCATCCCTGTACCCCTTTGTCATGCACCTGATGATATTTCTTAATTTTTCCCTTTTCATTGCTTTAACTTGTTCCACATATAGAAATCCTGCATCATTTTCGTTTCTTATTGCTTCTTCCAAATTGTAAAGGTATTGGATCATATCATGTGTTGGCTGATACATGCTATGGCCAAAATTAATCTCCGCTTCACATAATCTCCCCCACGCACCCTGTGAGGGATGGTGTGTCAAAGCTAAATGTAAAGGTATACAAAGGTTATTACAATTGATATATGCTTCAGTGATCAAAGTAAAGATATTAAAATCACACACCTCTCCATGTTCTTGATTCTTTTATTCATTGTTGCCCTTCCATTTCTTCGATCTTTTTTTCAACGAATACTTCTCAACCCTAGCAGGTATTGGTAATGCTCTAGAGATTACTAGTTTAAGTGATTTCTCTAAGGTCATACAAAACACAGCGTCAGAGAGACTTCAGAAGTGAGAATTTATTGACTCTTTGTCACTTTTTACAAGGAAGAAAAGAAAGAAGAAAAATTGCAAAAACTGAAAGAATTGCATCCTTTGATGCTGTTGCTGTAAGCACGAAACAAGCATGTGATATCAGAAACCACCTTCTGGTGTTAACATGCTTGGTAAATGGTGCCAGGTCATCAAACCTCATTAGTTTGATAATGCGTGAATTTAATAATGTAACTGAGGATCAAGAGTTTCTAAATGCCAAGGTAACCTTTGTTTGTTATGTATTAAATTCAGGGGTTTGGCACAGTACTAATTGCTGAATAATATCAATGTATAGATCATAAAAAGCAGTCGCTACAAGACATCCTTTCTGTACGGAGGTAAGATCATGGTGTTTTCCAATGAAGTGTATGAATACATACAGGTTAATGTAGCACTGACTTATCTTTATCTCAAACCTATTATTGAAGGAAGTGAATTAAGCCGTTTCATTTTTTTTTTATAGACCTACGTTAAATGTGTGCGACCAATTTTCATCACAGATGATGAGAAAAACCCAAGCGACAGGTTTTTGTTTGTTTTGTCTCGTGGAAAGGAGGCAAGTAACCAGCAAATGAATCAATGCCTTGTTTGCAAGGGGTTAACAACTGCTTTCACCAGAAC
The DNA here is from genome assembly GCA_027922465.2 of Turritopsis dohrnii. NCBI lineage: Eukaryota > Metazoa > Cnidaria > Hydrozoa > Anthoathecata > Oceaniidae > Turritopsis > Turritopsis dohrnii. The sequence goes on along the minus strand of BQMF02000448.1, from coordinate 168,832 downwards.
GAAAGTCCTTTCGGGAATGGACGAGAAAGTTTCAGCGACACGGATACAGTATTACACTATACCATTTAGTTATTCTCAACTATCTACTAAATCATTTAATACATAGCAACACTTCTTTTATCTACTTTAATAGGGAGGGTCTAGCTACAGAACTCGCTGGCATGAGGGGCGAAGATGCCGAAAAATTAGCTATTCATTTTCTAAAGCATCGTCTGGAGACATGCAAAAAATTTTACGTTAAAAGTTGGGCCAACAGAGAAGCCCTGAGAATTTCTATGTCGGTAGCTAGCATATTTACAAAATATGAAAAATGCTTGCCACATTTAAAACAGCGAAGCAGATTGGAAGCCCTTAACTTCATTCGTCAGGGAATAGGAGTAGATACAGACTATGAATTGGAAGCATATGTGAAAAAACATTTCCCTGGTTTGTAAATTTAACAACAAACACTTGATTTTATTTGTATTTGTATTTATTTCTTTGTATTAATTTTTACATCTTTAGAAACTAATGAAGATAGAGCAATCCAAGCAGTATTCTGAAACTCTGAAAATGATGAACATACGATAGTAAAGGAAACACTTGAAAGTCTGTTGACATCTGCTGAAAAAGCTGTGGTAAGTGTTTGGTTATATCTAAAGATCTTATTTTTGAAGTCATAATAAAGCAAAAACTTTTCCAGAAGTTTGTAACCTTTCTAAATATCTATTTTCCCTTCTCATTCACGAAAATTTTTTTAGTCCGAATGTATGGTGACACCAAAAGGGAATCTGGGCATGATTGTTCCAACTATTGAAACTATTGAGGTAAGAGGTGCTTACAGTTTAGAATGCTACACTTTGGAATGTTTGATCTACTAATGTTTAAATCAATCATTTTTTAACACAGAGATTGAATGAAAGTACAGACTTTTCTATAATTAAAGAAAACAGTACAGTGCCGTACCCAGACGTATTTTGCTACCGTTTGAACGGTATGGGCGCCCAAACTATGTGCCCAAATTACTTTTTTTCAGACACAAGTAAAAACACGTTAATTCCTCGCTTACTAACTTTCTTTGAGTTATATAACACTTCAATGAATATGATTATACTTTGATCAAAATACTTTGAGCTTTTACATACATTATAAACAATGCTTTTGTTTTTGTTTCATTTTGTATTCTACCATATTTATGTTCGTAACTTCTTGAATAATTTATTGAAAAGTACATACAATTTTCGAACCATGAAGCAGGCTAACAAGTTAAACTGACAGAGTCATCTATTGATAGACGCTCAGTCTCGTGTTTGGGGTTCACGAGTAAAAACGTCCCCCATTTGTCTGCATCTTTAAAACGTCCCATGTATGTACTAAGTTGCCCTGTATAAATATAATTATCATTCATCGACTTGGTTACGTTATTCTGACTCTGAAATTAGTAATCAAGATTACTGAAAATTATAAATAATGCTCAATTAAAGCGTTTATCTTTGGCAATTCTTACCTCGTTCATAACACGGGAAATGCATTTTCCTGCGTTCGGGAAGGTCAGAAATTCAAAATTTTCTGGGCCCTCACCGCCCATCATGGGGGCGCTTCGGGTGTCACTAATTACATTACCAACGTTATGCATAAAAAATCTCCGGGTACGGCACTGCAGTAGGTCTTGATTTAGCTGCTTTTTTACTTAGTAAACACATTTTGATCACTTTGAATTGATGACCTCGATTTTCTTTATACTATATAATCATTTAGACAGAAACTTCATCGAAATTATCAAAGTCAGATGACATTCCAACTATCATGCTCGGCGAAAAAGTGCTGCCTGACTCAGTATTAAGTAACTATTTAAGAAGGTAATTGTATTTTTCGAGGCCGGTCATTGCTGCAACGATATTTTCACTATCTTCAGGACGTTGACGAGGAAGGTGAGTACGACCAAGAGTATGATGGGGAGCTCTTAAAAATACTAATAGATGTCATTGACGTGGTTGATTTGAAAAGAATCATTGATGAAGCTATGACACCAACGAATCCGTTGCTGCTTTCAGCAAAAATAAAAAAAGTTGGAAACTTACAAAACCAAGAGCAAATTTCTCTGGCCGCAGAGGCCATTGAAAATGCGTATCATCCAGAGTATTTGCCGTGCAGGAAGTTAAAATTATACATCTTTGCAAAAGTCAAAACAGATTTTAAGAACATGCTACTTCTTCGTCAAGGCTTATGTGAGATTTATGTGCTCCATATTATTCAGCAAAAGGCGATACATTCATCGGAAGGTATGTACAAGGATAACATTTTTTTGAGAGAAACCCGTTGATTCTACATACGAGTTGGAGGCAGATTTACAATTTCCTAGGGATTTGCCTAGGTGGATAATTAGATTTACTTTTGAATAACTGACATTATTTAAATTCATTATTTGGAAGTCATTTTTCTACCTCAACTGAGAAGCAAAACACTTCATAAAAAAGGTAATTTCATATGTGTATTTACTTCAGTTTCTGAGAAAAGTCTTCAGAACGAAGTAGTGAAATGATGATGGTTGAAAAGGAAGTCAAACAGAAAATTTGTAAGTTCTTTTAATTGTAAGTTACCTCAATTAAGAATGATATTGGTTGTTAAAGATAATTATCTCTAGATAGTAATAATTTGGAAATTGCAGACACATTAAAAAAATAAATAAAGACTTACTCCAAAGTTCTTTTCATTTCGGTCATTCTCAGTTTGATTTTTTGTAAACTTCTCTACTGAGAGTAAAATTCAGCAAAATTCCTAAGCTTGAAAACCTTAAGATAACCGTTTGTGGCTTCAAGTGAGGTGTTAGCGCAATAAGCGGTTTCTAAAGAGATGCGATTAATTGTTTTCATGTGAGTTCATCATTATCAAGTATGTAGATAATGTTTTTAACAGATTAATTATCTTGGAATTTTCCCTGATTTCTTTAAGCAGTGGTGCAAAGTACGAATCTTCAATTTCGTAAACAGTAGCGAGTGCGTTAGGGTACAATACAAATTTATTATCAACCGCACGCCAAATACTTCGAACATTGGCTGAAATAAACCAATATAACAATATAATACACTTAGTTAATTTCATTTAATGTGAACTAAAGTTCACTTACTAACATGTGTGTCTGCATTAGACTTACTTGATCCAAATGTGTTCAATAAATAGTAGAGAAAATCTTTAAAAAGATCTTCCGGATTTTCATAGAAATGAGAAAATTGTGCGGGATCAATAGACCATTGTCTGAAAAAGGCAATAGTTATGGTAAAAATGCAATGAAATTTTATAAATGCGCAAAATTAATTTCATACTTACTTTATCATATCTCCAGTAAGCCACTTCATGCGGTATATCGTAGATGTTTTCCCATCACTATTAAAATTTCAAGGCTTGAAGGGTTGCAACAAAGGACGTACTTTGGCCTTATCTTCCAGAACTTCTAATGGCTATACGTTTTGAAAAAGAAATAGTTGTTTTCAATGGAATTAATATTTCTACGAGACATACCACACATTTAAGATGAAAATATAGTTAATTAATTCTCACCTTTGTCTTTGCATTTAATAAGGCATCTTCAAAAGCTTTGGAGCCTGATTCGTAACCGTGCTTAGTTATCAGATGTTGGCCATGCTACCGTATCGCATGTTCTTTTTTGACAGATGGTACCTTTACTTCCAGAATGTTTTCCTATGGAAGCGCAATAGAGCAATGAAATATGTCAAGAAATAATCCGTCTTACATAACAAAAGATTGAAATGAATTAACAACTTGTTTAGTTTTCGCAACCGATGTTTGCAATAAAGTTTTTTCAGGCCTATAAATGGACAGAAAAACAAACAAGGATATAGCAAAAATGTTAATAAATGAAAAGATGTAATCATAATTTTAGACCCCTTGCCAATATTCTTCTCCATTGCCTTCGTTGCTTGTGATACTCTCATTTGGATACTACTTTTCCAGTATATTGGCTTCTTCATCTTCTCCACGTCCAAGCAATATTGGCGTCCAAGCAATATTGGCTTCTTCATCTTCTCCACGTCCAAACGCAACTCGTCTTTGTTTAAAACTTTTAATCTTATATTTGTTATTTTCTTACGCATGCTTTTGAACAAGCACACAGAACATAAACCACTTTCTTTATCTTCACTTTTCGATATTCTTTCTATATTCGATATTCTATTTTCGATATTCAAAGGTCAAAATCACATATGTTGCTTTTTCCTTTACTAAAAAAAAACTCAGCTCATATTTTCTGGTGCTCTATTATGAAATTGATCAGCAGCTGAATCTTTAAAGTTAATAAATAATAGACCATTGAAATAACTCATTAATTATTCATTATCATGCCTGGACTTTTCGACATGTGAATGGAAACTTCTGGAAATTGTTTCACTCTCGCATGTAGTAAACACCTTTAAGTTTCGAATCAGCCATAATAATTAGACCAAACACGTGAAGGTCTTCACCAGGTAACTTTTCAAAGGCTATCCGGTGCCCGCATAATTCAAGCAAAACCGGGCATGCACAATAAAAAAGATGCTAATATGACTAGAATGAGCTGCAAATAGACAAAACACATGAACATCTTTACCAGTTAACTTTTCAAGGGGTATCAGGTGGCATCATAAGAAAAGCAAAAATTGCGCATGCGCGGTGAAACACGCCCATATTATGACAAAGACCTGAAGGTTTTCAAAAGGTAACTTTTCAAGGGCTATCAGGTGACCGCATAATTAAAGCAAAACCGTGCATGCACAGTAAAAAAGACGTTAACATGACCTGAATGAGCCGTAATTAGGCAAAACACATGAAAGTCTTTACCAGTTAACTTTTCACTGGGGTAATCGAAAATTGTGCATGTGCAATGAAACGCACCCATAATATGACCTTGGTGAGCTGTAATTAGGCAAAAGACATCAAGGGTTTCATCACATAATATTTCAGGTGCTATGAAGTGGCCATATAATAGATGCAAATGTTGCGTATGTGCAATGAAAACACTTCGAAATTTTGACCAATTTTGGTCATATATGACACAATGAGTGTCAAATTCGAAATCACCTCCCTTTAATTATCTTCTGTGCCAATTTTCATGTGAATTGAGGAACTTTCGAAATTTGATCCAAATTTGGCCCAAATTGACCAATTTTTTCGTGAATAACAAAATGAGGGTCAAATTCTAAATCACCACACTTTAAATGTCTTTTGTGCATATTTTTATTAGAGTTGAACAACTTTGTAGAAGTTTCGATTAATATGCCGAAAGCCGCATGCATGTGGTAACAATGGTCTTTCATAAAAATTCAGCTGCCCTTCCGTTTAATAAAAGAGCACCAGCTAATATGAGTTGCGTTTTTTTCCTGGTATGTTTTAGTAAGATTTTTATGTACATGATCACAAATTTTTTTAAGAACATTATTTAAGAAGATTACGAAAGGTGAAAAAGATATATAATTAAGAAGACATTTGAAGGGCATATATTGCGTTTGTATTTGACTGGGTTGTTTGTATCTTGCGCTTGGTTTCATAATATGTGACGATTTAAGGGAAAAGTTGTTAAGTTGTTCGACGGGATTGCTATTCTTTGAATCTCTTGGGAGAAAATGTGGGAAAATGTTAACATTATAATTGACAAAAAGACTTTTCGAAATTGATCATATCGTCACGATTTTAGTGATCGTTATTGAGTTTTGTAACTTCATTACGATAATGTTTTTAGGTTCAACATTTGGACGAAGGAGAAATGCAGGAGGAGACAAATGAAAACATTTTAACGTCGGTTTGACGAGTTGCGAGAGTTCTCATTTGAAATACTCACATTCGCTTAAATAAAATAATTCCTGTTTCCATCAGTTTTTCATCACAGGTTTACGTGGATGATCGTCTGAAAGCTGTGTTTACGCAGGCCTCCGAAACTCTCCCATGCGTGAGTGCGTCCAATTCTCGCAGTTATCAATGGGAAAAGCTACGCAAGTTTCTTTTATGGAAATCCCGGTTAAGCTTCCATTTAACAGTGATATTGTAAAGGGAGCTAGAAACTAAAATGCTTTTTAATTTCACTGAAATAACACGAAAACGAGTCTAGTACCACTTAATGTTTTCATATTCTTTCGTAAGGTGAAGAAATGAATTCGTATAAGGAAGGGTATTCCAAATTACCTTAGCAATGGTGGTCGTTCTCCCTAGCAACAGCAACTCTGGGAATGATCACTTAATATACAAGTTATCAATATGGCTCAGAATATATATCTACATGCAGAAGAGAAGTAACTTTTGTGTAATAATAGCAAAAGCACAGAACTGTTGACCCAGACATACAAAACATTGAATAACATTACGAAATGTGAATTGAAAACCAATCGATACCTTCCAACTGTGTTTCTTTTGTGTCAAAGTTACATTGGTTAGCAACCATTAATGAATTTTTGAAATGATAGTCTGTTCTTCCCAAAACCATCAACATCATGATAAAAACCATGAGTTTCATTTCTTTAACGGTTTACGTGCTTTTTTATTATTTATCTCACCTACAAAATATTTCAATTGTATAAAAATGCAGAAAAAGATAATGATGCTATGACATGGTTGAAATAAAAAACAAAAAGTAAATTTATGTACGCATCCTAAAAATAATTATAATTAAAAACACAAATTCAATGACAGAATTTGTAAAGCTTTTGATTGGAAAGTCTATAAAATCAACCAATACTATATGTTTATACGGGTTCAACACTCAACACTGAAGCTAAATTAAATAAAGACTTTTAACGTGGGATACACAACCAAACACCAAAATAATAAAAATAATTGAAACAATGAAATGCCCTAGCCATAATTTAATACCGAAAAGATAAAAAGTAACAGATAAAAACATAATGCCAAACTTGTATACCCATGCATAGTACATAAACAACTACCATAACACAAAATAATGTGTAATCATGACAAAATTTCAGAATCCATCCAGCAATGCAATACTTCTTATTTGTAGTAGCACAGTCTTATCACATTGCACAGCAATAATTAATGAATTTCTGAAATACATAACTAACTAACCCTCAACTAACCCTCACAACATCATAAACCATGTTCTTCATTTATTTTATGGTTTATATACAATTTTTGACCTAAAAGAAAAAGATTTCAGTGAAGAACAGCTACCAATCCACACTACTGCAACAACCATATTGAAGCAAAAAAAAGCAAAACACATAAATGACAGACAGGCAAGAGAAACAAAGCACCAAACATCGTATAAAATATACAGGAAAATTTAAAAAAAGCAGACATGGTTGAGATGAGATAAGACAGCATAACACATTCCTATTTCCACAGTCATGAGAACCATTTTTAATTGATCTGTGAATAAATAAAATCTTCTTTGCTAACTAATGGCACGCGTTACCAAAACAAATTTTTATTGCGCTCCCCCTTCGATTGAATTACGTTTGACTCTTACACTCACACATTAATAATTCAAAACAAACTTAAAATTGAAATTAAAACCATTCGTTACCGTCGTGTAAATAAACATCTTTTTGTTCTGCATTTCTTCACTGCACTTTCTTCTGTATAGTGATATTTGATAACTAAAACATAAACAAACATTAAAATACATACATAACTTACTTACCAATGTGTCACCTGTTCTTTTATTAATGATTAAAATAAAAGTTTTATAATAATACTTTCGTACAGACCTGTTCGTTCATTTTGCACAGCCAATTTTTAAAAACTTCACTGCACTTCTTCTGTATTCCCACTATGCTTTTACATTGTAAACGAAGAACTAATCAGTCACTTACACATGTTCTTTTATTAATCTAAAATACAATAACAATAAAAGTTTAACAATAAACAGTTTCATAAGCAGCACGTATACAAACCTGTGTTTCTTCGTGAAAACAACTGCAATAATGAAAATCGGTTATTAACGAACTTTTTTTTGGAAATCGTCAACCAATCAAATTGGCGAAGAAATAATTTCTTGCGTTTTGATTGGTTTAAAAATTTAGACATCACACTTAGATTACGTAACATTAAAAAAGTGTCTGTCGCCGCTGCGTGGTTTTACGACGAAAAGGGAAAAAATAAGAAGGATTTGACCGTTAAAGAAAAAGTAAATATATCACTCTCTAAAATAAAAGTGGTATGCACACTATGCGATTAATATAAGTAGATAATATGGAGCCACATTCTTTAACAATAAGCTACCCTGAAGAGACTACAATCCAATTAAAGAAGGCGCAAGGTGTGGGCACCTATAATCCTAATGTGAAGGTAGGGAAAAATGTAGGTGTCGGAAACAAGACACTTCACATGTATGATTTTGCGCGTGCGACAGATAATAAACACGTGGCGAGATTTCTTTGTGAAAATGACAGGCTTCAAAGTGAATTTACAGTTTTAAGTTTTAAGTTTTCTTTACGATTTCGGAAAATTGAATAATTATAGTTTTGCAAATGAGAGTGAATTTAGAGATTATCTAGGTGAGAATCCAATGGTAACTAGCTTGTTGTATCCTGACAGACCTCTGTTAAAGCAGGATCCGGGAGTGTTTCCTGAAACTCAAACTGTTAGAAAGCGAACAGATTTTCAAAAACTTATTCAGTCGCTTAAGCCCGATTTCCATGTGTGTGTTTCCAGCGGGCGGGCGCACAAATTACGCTTGTATGACATCATGCGCATGCGCTTCAGGAGATTATTTTTAAATTCCCAGCGAACTTGAGCGAAAAAAGCAACGCTCGTGAAAGTTAAAATTTTCAAACTTTTTTTGTGCGCTCAGTGCGAATAGCCAATCAAATTTAAAGATTTTAAAACAAAATGGCGTCTGAACAAGTAGAACCACTGACTTCAAATGAAAATGAAAACACTGAAGTACCAAGAGCTGTTCGTGAGAAGTCCTGTGAATTGGTGGATAAGGAACTTCTTATAGAACTTGTGAGAAAGCAACCCAGTATCTGGAATATGAAATCGCCTCATTACAAGGACATATTTAAAAAGAAGGTTGCCTGGAATTTTATAGCTGAAGCTATGGGCACCAAAGATCAAAGTAGGTTTTCTATTTTTTAATGTTTATTTTAATGAATTTCATATATACATGCAGACATAGATATAGATATAGATGCCTTTTGAATTTTTGTATGTAGCTATCAAGTAAATTACAATCTTTAAGTAGATTATACAAGCATGAGCGAAGAGTGTAAACAAAAGATCAAGTGTTGTTCAAGTAAATATCTCAAATATATACAGAATTTATATTATAATGTGAATTGTTGTTATGCATTTCCACCATGACCAAATTTGAGATTTTTTTCTTTTCTAATCAAATAAACAAAAGAAATTTGACTTATTATTATCTTTATGGATCAATAATTTCAGGTCTTTTTATTTATAATATATATACACCAAAAAACCTTTTCATAATGATGTGTTGCAATGAAAAGTTTTTGTACTGATGATGTGATGTAGAAGAAGCTTGGTGATATAAAAATTATATTTGCCCATGTATACATACTATAAATACATATATATTAGCTACTGAAAAACTACAACAAACGAAATCAATTACAACACTTGATTTAGTGAAAATGACTAGTTATTACTGTTTCTTTTGGTTTTAGTTCCAGAACTCAAACGCGATTGGAAAAATCTTCGAGATGCTTTTGCAAGATGTAAATCAAGAAGGGACGCAAAAATAAAGAGTGGATCAAAAGCCTCAAGATTACCAACATGCAATTTCTTTGAGGAACTCTCATTTTTAAATGATACTGGTGATTCTGCTATGAGGGAGCATGTTACGAGTAACATTCCTGAGGTCATGCATGTGGAACTTGAAGAGTCAATTGTTGGGGAATATGTTGACGAGGTTGATGATGAAAGCATTGAGTTTGATAAAAGTATTTCCAAGAAACTTCGATCTCCTCGTGACCCATTTGAATCCAGGAAAAGAAAGAAAGCAAATGACATGAGTGAAGTTGACAAACAACTACTGAACGAACTTTCCAATGTTAATAAAAAGATTTTTTCTGAAAAAGAAAACTTGGAACCTGAGGATTCTGATACACACTTTTGTAAAAGTTTGATTGAAGTGATGAAAGGTTTATCAAGTGAACAAAATATGCTGGCTAGGGCTAAAATAAACCAAGTTTTACTTGATATCAAATTTGGAAATTGACATATTTTCAAGTGAGGTTTGTAGTAACCACAGAATCCCATATCATATGAACATAACGTTTTATGTGATGCTGAAATTACAACTGTCCATTTTTCAAAGATTTTATTCAATATGCTTATGTTTTCAGTATTTTTAATATCAACTTGAGTATGTCAAACCCCACTTCCCTCCCACTTTGCTCTTATTTGACACTGAATAATTTCTGTTGATTATTTTGTTTTATATATATTTTAATATTATATATATATATATATATATATTATGTGTAAGAAATGTATAAAGATTCAATGAGGTTTTAATATGTCGTATTGCCAAGGTATTTCACCACTTGGAGAGTTAAAATAGTCACGAAATAAATCTCGAACATCTTTAGCGAAGTTGGTAGAATTTTTGGACCCTTGTTTGCATATGTCAGTTAGTCCTTGGTTTTCTTCTCTACACATATCTGATGGATCATATTGGCAGTGTAGCCCATTCTTTTCCCTCATCAAAAAGTTATGTAGAGCAACACAAGCCTTTGTTATGTTGATAACATTGTTCACGTGTGCAATTATGGGTCGACGAAATATTCGGAATCTGGATGCCAGAATTCCAAAAGTGTTCTCGATAACCCTTCTTGCTCGAGATAGCCGGTAGTTAAAAATTGCTTCTTTTGGATTAATTCTTTCCGAATGTTTTGAATATGGACGCAACATGTTTGGCTTAAGGGCAAATCCTTCGTCGGCAACAAACGTGTATGAAAATAAAATATCCTGTGGGTAACCTGGCAGATTCCTTGGATCAGGAAAATCAAGCTGGTTCTCATCAATAGCTGTACCTAGTGCACTTGAACTGTAGACACCACTGTCACTTTTACGACCTGCTTCACCAATATGTACTAAAGTAAATTCGTAATTCGCATTACAAACTGCCATCAAAACAATGCTGAATGTTTTTTTATAGTTAAAGAATAGAGATCCACTATTCACAGGTGCTTGTATGTTGACATGCTTTCCATCAATTGAACCCAGGCAGTTTGGAAAATTCCATAAGTCGTTGAAGTTGTTGGCTATATACACCCATTCTTCCTTTGATCTAGGTGCACGCATATAACCTTCCGCGCTTAAAACTTCCCATATTGCACATGTCGTTTCACGAATAATGCGATGAACGGTTGTAGGGCTAACCCGGTAACTGGTGGCAATTGTAAACTGTGCATCACCGGTCGCTAGATAGCGCAAAGTAATAATCAAGCGTTCCGCTGGCGATGTTACAGAACGTCCTGACGCACTTGACTTACGACAACAGCTTTTCGAAATTTGTTGGATCCATACGAAAATTTTTGTAAAAATACTGCTTGTCAAAAAGCAACAAATCTTTCACTAATCGTTGAAATTCTCCATGTTTTTCTCTTTCCGAGAAGATTTTTCGTACCCACATTCTTTTTGTCTTTGTTTTAGTTTTTTGTTTTTGTCTGCCTCTAATCATAATCATCAAAATGATGACTTTTTTATAATGGAGAAGATTACTCATCGACGCCATATTTGTTTATGTTTTTATATTTTTCCCGCTCATTGATTGTCCGCTTCTCGGAGTTTGTGCGACTGCAAATCATACGAAATTTTTTCGATAAGCGAATCTCGAGCGCCCGCCCGCAGAAATTATACGCATGGAAATCGGCCTTTAAAGAAGGCGAAAGGACATAAAATCACTTGTGAGTAAATTTGTTGAAAGTGAAATAGTGCCTAAAGGGGGTACAACACCGAATAATGCACAATTGGAGCAGGCGCTATTTTCTTTAACGCAATTAACTGAGAATGTTTACAAGGCTGTAGAAAAAGACAAACAAAATAATAGGAAGAAGAAAACTAGAGAAGAAATTTACAATAGAGAAGACGAAGGTAGTAATTATGAAAGCGCGCCAGAAAGTGTTGAGAGTGATGAAGACGCAGAAATTGAAAGTGAAAATGAAAATGAAGAAGAAGAGGAAGAAGAAAGTAAAGTCTTAAACATGGAATATGATGTTGAAAAAAATTATCCAGATAATGATGTAAAGGCTATTGTTAAAGCAAGTCAAATTAATCCAGATGTGCGAAATGCTTTTAATTTGCAAGAAGAAAGAGGTGATGTTTTACAGCACTGTTTCCCTCAATCTTTAAAAAGTGAAAAAAGTGATCATATCAATATTGTTACTGCCGTTGACATGATTATGGAAAATCACGTATTTAAAGAACTTCTTCGTTTAGAAGGATTGACTGTAGACCAAAGCGGAAATGTTTACTTTGAGAGTAATTTTACAAATGAAAATCTAATTGAGTTTATGAACATTCTTATGGATGAATCGATGAGGACATACGATAGTGTAATATTTGTTGATGTGAAACTAATTCATTTTTTAGCAGTTTTAGCGAAAGCTCATAACATTCCTGATGAAGAGAATAAGCACTTTTTTTATACAAAATTCCTATTTGCTAAAGCAAACTCGTTGTCACAAAGTGGAGGAGATCCTTTCGACGTTAGATTGAAATATTTTTTTGAAAACAATGTTGAAGGAAGTTTAAGAGGTATTACATGGTCAGACTTTCTCATGCATGTGATCGACAGAAATAATTTGAGCTTGGACCATTTTGACAATGCAATGTTTACAAAAAATACATTATCGAATATTTACACAAACAGTTCACTTGTTTTTTCAACATATTCAAATTTCTATGTGAACATTCATCATAAAGCTAATTATATTCTGCTGGAATCCGATCTCATAAAAGTTTCTAATTTCTTTAACGAGCTAGCAGGAAAAGTTCCACACGGTATGATAGCACATGTAATGGAACTGTCAAACGGAGTAAGGCAAAAAAAGGAATTAGCCTACGGAAGTAACTTCCTATTTTATGTAGACTATTATTATGCACATCAGACAACTATAACATTTTGCCCTTCGCTAAGAACTTATCACGACGTTATGCCGAATTACAAGATTGATTACGGATATACAGATTTACCAAATATGAAATCATTGTTTAACACTTCAATGAGCAAACAAACTATTAGCAACTTTTTTTACTTTGTAATGTCGGCTATGACATGTGCCTCTCGTAACATTGAAGGAAGCGATATAACTGTTAAAACATTATTTTTTATTTTAACTCCTAAGATATTAAATGAGGGTGCTTTAGAGATAAATAATAGCGACATTGAGCATATGCTAAATGGATACTTGAAGTACATTGCAGACTTTTTTAAGAAAGATATAATAACCTCAAATAACGGTTTCGATTACCCAGCTAAGGAGTCTAAATTAACGGACACTATTGATTTTGCAAACCAATTTATAGAATCAAACTCAGACGATTATTATTATGATGAAGACTATAACGTCAGCGTGCCTATTGAAAGCCCACTTGTTACAGATACACTTAATCAGGTAGACAGCACAAGCATCTATGAGTCTTCAGGCTTTAATGCGCATACTCAAGCAGCGGCAATAGAAAATGCACTTACAATTGAAGAAGAAGGAAGGGAATGTGATTCTATAAATGAGAAACAGGCCCTTTATGATCTTATAAAGATACATGAAGATACTAACACCGAGTTTAGGCTAAAGATAGATAAAGCTGCTTTAGAAAATGAAAAACTATCTAATGAAAAATATCAACTTGAATTGCAAATGGAGGAGATATTGAACAATCAAAAGCTAGAGGTGTCAGAAATAATGAGACAGAGACGGTTAGAAAATGATCTTAGAAATATAGAATGGCAGAAAAAAATAATTGAAAGTGAAGAGAAACGAAGAATAAGTGAAGTTCATTTAGACACTTTAAAGAAGCAGATGAACCATGTAAAAGATGAAAATATGAAGATTAAATTATTAAATGAAGCTAATGAGGTTAAACATAATGAAGAACTGCGTCTAAAACAATTGCAACTTGAAAAAGAACATGACGAAAGCGTTAGGGAGTTAGAACAGGTACAAAATAATTTTTCAAGAAAAAAGATAGAGATTGAAGAAGAATTTGCACGTAGTTTCAACAGTGAAAAGAGAACACTCACTGAGAAAATTAACCTGCTCGAAAAAACTGTTCATGAGTTACAAGAACAAGATGAGCAAATGAAAAATGCCGTACAGAATTTTCAGCGGTTGAATATACTTAATGAAGATCAACTTGCAGGTACGAATAAAACAAATGAGCAGCTAATTAATATTCTTCGAGAGCAGCAACAACAATTAGTTGAAAGTGACATAATTAGAATAGATGAACAACAGTCGCTTTACAGGCAAATACAAGTGACAAATGAGTGGGTAAATAGAAAAATTAAAACAATAATAAATTATTTTAATAATTTAAACGAAGAAAAAATTGCAGAAGAAAAAGCTGCCAATCGAATTAAAATACCTTATCGGGGAAAAAAATGTCGGGGAAAAGTTTCGTCCGGGAAAAGTTTCGTCACTTGAGATAATTTCGTCACTTTTCCCCGACGAAATTGTAACTATTCATTGATTGAAAAAATCAAGGATGGAGGAGCGCATACCACAAAACCGGTTTCAACAAAAATAGAACGGTTTTTATAGACTTTTTCATATCTTTTTTGTTCAATTATAAACTGTTATATAATCTATTATTGTAAATATCTAATCCAAAACAATTATACCATTGTCTTCCGCTTTTTTGTCATCATGGTTTGTTTGAACAGTTTGAATTTCGAATTCTAAGTCGGAGTCATTCTCCTCCTCTTCATTATCTTTGCCATTTTCCACTCCAGTATAATTCCAATCGTATAGGCTCTTCACAAACCCATTCATCAGATTCAGTTTGAATTTATCGGCACACGTGAACGTAAGTTCCAACGGGATTTCTAAGCCTCCTGATGGTATGGGAGAGGGTCTATAAATCAACGATTTGACATAACCAGTAACCTTCCCACCTTCAGTCTTGATAAAAAAGTGAACATGGTGTGATATTTCATGTGGAACATGGCCTACAGTCATGAAAGTGTCGAAGAAACGATTTTTTATTTTAATGGCGCAGGCATACGGATCAACTTCCAGCGAAGATTTGTTTGTTTCCATTTCCACTATTACTTTCTCCTTCAACTTCGCATTTACCCAAGAAGTATGTTTGTAAACATGGTAGCCTCTTGAAGCAACAGTTGCAGTGAATGAATGAGCCATAATGATAGTGTACCTCTCTCAAGGCCCTCTCAAATACGAAATACAATAATATTCTCTAAGTGGTTTGATAAAAACTAATCTTCTTGTTTGAAAAAAAAAAACTCTCCTCCGCATATTAGATCGGAGTTTTTAATGGAAACTGAAGCCAAAAATATGTGTGGAGGAGGGTGTCATTCGAATGTCGATTTCATTCTATTGAAATCGATCGAATTTATAGTGTTTATTGCGTAGATTTCATTTCACAGATGTTCATCTGTTGACTGTAAAGAGAAGATTTGTACAACACGAAAGTCGTTTAGCAGCAATGGAGAAAGTGACTGATGCTCCAGCTCTTATCACAAGTGCAACTGAAGATGTTTCACATACCGAACTAATGATGGTTGAAAATGAGGTAAAGAAAGCAACACAAGTCAGAAAGCATTATAACAAAACTGTCCCAGAAACAATTAGAAAAGAGGTTGGGAAATATGCCCTGATTCATGGAACCAAAGCAGCAATTGAGCGATTCAATAAGGTTTATCCAAAGTACAATTTTGCTAGAACTACCGTCAACTCATGGAAAGTCAAAATGGAGAAAGAAAAGAATGGGAACTTAGGCTTTAAAAAGAACGGACGACCAAACTTACTTTCAGACGATTTCATGAAAAAGGTAAAGACCATTATGATTGGAACACGGGCTGCTGGAACTGCCATAAGTCGCCGCATTGTAATGGCTATCGGTAATGGAGTGGTGAGGTCAAATAATCCAACTTTGTTGAAGGAAAATGGGGGACCTTTAGAATTAACGAAGATTGGGGACGCGGAGTTATCAAGTCAATGAATTGGACGCAGGATGAGCAGAAGGGTCTTGTTATAATGGACACCTTTAAGGGGCAAGACAATGACGAAGTAGCTCAACTAACTAATAAATTTCAACCGCTTGATATCGCTGTCAATAAGCCAGCTAAAAGTTTTATAAAGGACAAATATAATAAATGGTATGCTGAACAAGTTACAAAACAACTCAACGAAGGTAAAACACCAGCAGACGTGGAAATTAGTTTAAAGTTATCAGAAATCAAACCATTACACGCAAAATGGATCTATGAGATGTACGAGTACTTGCAAGGGCGCAGTGATTTGATTTTGAATGGCTTCAAATCAGCTGCGATCACAGAGGCGGTAGAACAAGGCAATGAAGTCTCTCAAAGAGTTGAAAACCCATTCGTTGCTTCTAGAACAAGTTAAAGTTTTCATGTAAAGAATGTAATCACACAAATGCTATTTTTTCACAAAATGGCGCCCCGTCCAGTTGAACAATTAATTCTTAATTGCACTCGTGAAAAATTCTTAATTTTTAATCTCGAAGAAAACGTGTTTCGATTCATCGCAGCACGATGAAATCAACACGATGATATGAACATGCTTTTATGATTGGCCAATCAAATGCTTCTAAATGTAAATTCGAATGTTTTGATTTCTGAAAAATGTAAAAGTATGAAAAGTTAAACATATAAGTTTAATGTGAAGCAAAAACGAATGAAAAAATAGCATTTGTGTGATTATGGCATGGTGACTCGTGCAATTAAGAATTAATTCCACCAGTTCTTTCTGGCCTGGAAATTTCACGAGTCCAAAGGACAAAGGACGTTAATCACCATGCGATTGCATGTACTAATTTTTTGATGTGTTTATATTTTTGTACTGTTTTCGGATGTTACTTCAATAAAGTTATTGTTGCATTCATATCATTGCTTGTTATTTTATTTTGCAATTCTTTTACTAATTTCGTCTGCAACTTTTTATTTTGTAATCTAAACTGCCTTCCTGGAGAATTTTCAAAAAAAATTTGATTTAATTTTTTTGTCAAGAAAGTAGGGGGGGGGGGGGGGGGGGGGGGGGGCGTTCAGGGAAAAATCGGGGAAAACTAATGGCCGGGGAAAAATATCGGGGAAAACTTTTGGTCGGGGGAAAAAATATCGGGGAAAACTATTGGTCGGGGAACAAAAATATCGGGGGAAAATTTCAACGGGGAAAAGTTTCGTCACTCACCAAAAATTTTGTTACTTTTCCCCGACATTTTTTTCCCCGATAAGGTAGAAGGTATTTTAAAAAGCAACCAAGAAAGTCAAGAATCGATATTAAGGGACAACAAGAATTTGTACGATCAGTTAGAAATCAAAAAAAAGAGAAGTAGACGAACAGCTAGTGAAATTAGGCGAGATTCAAGACATCCAGTCAAAGGCAGAAAAGATTGAAGAATATAATAACAAGCTTCTTGAAGAGTTACAAAGAATTCAGGAAATTAAAAAAGAAGAGGAAAATGAAAGTAAACAAATTCCCATTTCTGACACAATTAATGTCACGCCTCCTGAACAAAGAGATTCCGCTTTTTCAAGCAAAAAAAGAAAGTTAGAACGCACTGACATTCTCAGAATAACTGATCAGTTCCGTGATGCTACCGATTACTTGCACTGATTTCAATTTCCTCCTCGCGAAACAATAAGCATTAATTTAAAAGATGCTGCTTTTAGTACTACAGAAACTAACTGGTTTGATGAAGATAATGATTATCAAATGAATGAGATAAAAAAAAGAAGAGATGGTTGACGATGAAGAAATCATACCCGAAAAAGGACTATCAGCAGCTGACAAAACTGTTAATCATGTTGTTGATCAATACGGACACTTAGACTATAACAGGTTTATTAGATATCGGGAAAATTTTCATTTTCGAGATGAACTACTTCGTAAAATACAAAGGCTAAAGAAAAGAACAAACTCAGTAGCTAAAAAATCTCAATATGAGCAACTGTACGATTTAATAGAACGTTTTGACAATACGTTAAATATATACCAGGCTGAATTAGCTTTATATTTAAAACATAACACATTTGCACCGCGTAATGTAGTTCTTTTCAGGCGGCTAAATTCATTAACAATAAGATTCATAGAATTATTAAAAACAAAAACAAGGAGCGAGTGGAATGCAGAGGACAAGGAACTGTTTTATTCTTTCATTACGACGTATACAGAATTTTCACAAATAACAAATCACTAGTAATATGGATAATAAGCATGAAAAGTTTGAAGAAAAAGCCGTAAAGTTATTAAAAAAACAATTCACGACTGCCGACAGTAGTGTTTACTTAGCGGACGATCACGTGTCAATAAAGAAAGTACAGAAATCTGTAAACGATGGTGATAAACAATTGCTTAGATATATTTATGAACTGTACAAACCTAAAGTTCCTACTTTAAAGGAAAAACAATCTAAAATAAATGACTTATTTGCTCTGGCGCGAGGAAAAGACAATAAGAAAAATAAAGTCTTTAAAAAGCAAACAAAAAATATTGACTATGATCCGGTAACACTTTATTCACTTAACGCTGCCTTTCAACGTATTCAAGCAGATTTAGCCGACATTAGGTACATGAAATTACCATCAGTCAGCTACATTCTTGTCATCGTTGAACTTTTCTCTTCGTACGTGTATTTATACCCTATGAAATATAAAAGCTCTATTAAAAAACACCTTAGTACTTTTTACGATAAAATTAGAAAGTTTAGGCCGCTTGATGATAACATTTCTGTCGCTGATATTAAAAAGAACAAAAAACAAAAGGTTGAAGGAAAACTAAATGTCATGTTTCTTCAAGTAGATCAAGAATTTTTTCAGAATGACATCAAGAAATTAAATGAAGAGAATAATGTTGAGATGTTTCATACAAACACACATGGTGGACATGCTTTTGCAGCTGAGCAGAAAATCAGAGAGGTTAAAAAAGTCCTTACAAAGCAACAGAAATTGAGGGACATAAGCAATAAAAAATTTAAAGACATCGAGGCAAACATGAACAATACTGTCAGTGAGAAATACCGATTCTCTCCATCGCAGATATTAAAAGAATCTCTTTCAGATGAAGGCTTGCGAAGCTACTATAACATGAACAGAGTAGGCTAGTCTCAAAAACTGCATGTAAGAAATGCACGATATTGGGCGGCAAAAATTAAAAAAAATAGAAACGCTGACGATATAAATGTCGGAGATAAGGTCCTAATTGCTAGTTACAGGGTGAAGAAGAAATTGGATCCTGGCGTTTTTGCTAAGTATACAACTCAAAAGAGGCCTACTTTCAACACCTACAACGAGTTTATTGTTATAAAAAAAGAGAGAATGAAGGATTTTCAAACAGAAGATTACAAAAATTATTATTATATATTGAAGTCAGCGGACAGTGGAATAATTAAAAAAGAAAGATTCACGAGGAACGAGTTGTATAAAATATAACATATATTATGGGTTCGAACGATCGTCACGCAGAAAAGTATAATGTATTGTTTTCTCATAAAAAATGTCCATTAGACATTAATGGTAAGTTTACACTCAACATTACAGATAAAGATAACACTTTAGATTTAAAAATGGCTGCGGGTGAAAAAATAAAAATGTTATCTGCACATTTAGATTACAGTGCAATTTATAAAGGCCTTACCGCTGAAGAAAGAAAATACTGTGACAAAATGACTAAAAATGTACAAATTGACAATTCACTTGCAAATGCTATTTCTTATAAATTAATACTTAATGCAAAATTACAGTATAAGGTTGTATCACTACTTGGAAAAGGATTAACTAAAGATTATGAGCTGTCTGAATCTAAAATTGCAACATTTAAAATACCTGAAAAGGATGTTTATAAACATGTAGAAAAAGCGTCATATTTCAATCCACCAAGATATGCTACTCCTGTTTATGGAAATTTTTTAAATACACAAAAAATGCATGCAAAAGGTAAACCTCAGTCAGCACCATTTGTTAGCATAAAAAAAAACAACGTTACAATAACACATTTTATCGAAAATGATAGATTAAATGTTCAATTTGCTCCAGACACTTTATCCAAATTAAAAATAACAGATACATATGGAATGTATGATATTTATATAATTGATGAAATAACCACGCGAGTATCTGTCATTAATTTGTTAGATCATGCAATTAAAAATAACATGTTAGGTGAAACTGTACAAAAAGATTTTTTTAATACCCATCCTCTTGAACCGTTCATTGGTACAAAACAGACTAAAGGAGTTATTTACCTTCAGCAAACAGGAAATGTTAAAATTGGGCCTGTAAAAAATAAAAAAATTATAATGAACAAAAGGTATTTTTATTACATGTTAAATACATGCCCAATAATAAACAATGCTGTAAAAAATCAATTTCTAAAAGCTGAAAATTATAAAATTCGAAATTATATAGCAAATATATCGAATACTTGGAAAGATGAGGCTAACAAAGCTATATCCTGATTAGAAAACATATGAAGAAGTTGTTGAGTTAAAATTTCCAAATGGAGAAAGTATTCTTACTGATAATATTGGCCCTTCTAAGACTTTTGACGGGCTAGTATTGTACTTAAAATCTGTAAATGACAATGTCACGCTGTCAGCAGCTTCAACAGCAGATAAAATATACAAAACTTGTAGATTTAGTCGCAATAAAGACTCAAGTATTGAGAGGATATTTTGTCATGATATAGTAAACGATCCAAAAGTTTTTAAACTAAAAGCTGTTCCAAATTCTTCAAATTCATTTTATATTGAAACGTCATTAATGAAATATGCACCTCTTAAATTACGAGATTTAGTTAAGCAAAAAACATTTAAAAAGGGGGAGAAGCCGTCAACAATAAAAAATAACTATTTTCTATATCAAAACGCATCAAACCCTTCCATCTTTGTAAACAAAAATGGAGGAGGTATTAAAACAAGGGCAATAAAACAATTAAACACTATCAATCAGCATGAAAATCTAAAAGAAATAAACATAGTGGTTGACCCTTTAGAAGAATCTGAAATCTTACATACAACAGACAGATTAAATTTTTCATATCAGATATTAGACTTTAGCGGGAAACCAATAATAGCACCTGATAATTTAATATCTAGTGTGCTAGTTGCATCAGGTAAAAAGAACTTATTAGAAGGCATGGAAGTTATAGATTCAACAACACTTAGGTATCAACCTAATATAATTGAAAATCAGCCTTTTATTAATATTGACTTATCTACAAATAAGCTGGTAGATTTCTTTGAGAATATAGAAAAGACTGGAAGTGGTTACATACTCCAGCTAGCTGGATTAACAGGTCCTTACAATGAAGATATTGTCAATAATTTATTATACGTCGAATGTGAAGGCTTATCAACAGCACAAAAAGCAATTGTAAAAGAAAACGATATTCAGCAGGGGAAAGAAATTCATACATTAGCAACATTTCACTTTCAAAAGGGGTTCGATAAAGACATTGATAAAAGTGGATATTACTACAGATTTAAAAATCACTTAAACAAAGAGCTAGACAACCAATCGTATCCAGTACCGTTTTTAGTTTTCAATGAAGTTGAAACATTTAAAATTTATTTTATGTCAAAAAGCGGCAAGAGGTTAACAGATTTTAAGCCGACAGTTTTCGAATTTCACATTTTAAAATTAAGATCGAAAGAAGATTCAACACCTTCAGCAAAGAAAAGAAAAGTTGCCTAAAATAACAATGAGAAGAAATGATCTTTACAAATATTCACAAAACGATAACACGAGTCATTCACTTGCTGCTGCAACACTAAATAATTCAAAGATGGCCTTGAGACAGCATCAAAAAAAATGGAACGAGGCGTACACAACTTTATATAACAAGTATAATCAGCTAAATAGCTCTCACGCTTCAACAGTTAAAAAATATGAAGAAAAATCGCAACAGCAAACGAAAAAGATTCAAGATACTTTAGAAACTGTCAAAAAGAAAATGGATGATTACGCTTTAAACGATAAAGCTCAACAGATACAAATTAAAGATTTGAGAGCTCGATTATTAGCATCAGCTGCTAAGTGTAAACAATCTAAAAAAAATTAAAGAAGGTAAAGAAGGTAAAGGAAAATACAAGCATAAAAGTAAGAAAAGAAAGAGAGAGCATTCAATGAGCGAAGAAGATTCAGATAGTGAGGCTGAAGAAAAATCAGATATTGATAAATATTTTTAAAGTAGGTTGTATTTATAACAGTGTAATATGTAATTTGTATTTATTAAAACAAAAGAAATATAAGAAATAACACAAACAAAAGACTTATTTATTAAAAAAAATGGCGTCAATAGCGAAACCTGACACAGTAGCGGCAAATAATGTTGATTTACAAAATCAAGACACTTACAATCCACTCACAACACCTTCTACAGTAGCATCCATTGAAGGCGCACTTAATGGACTAGAAAATACATTTAAGAATGGAGTTGTCAATGCTAACTGGCTTAACGTTTTTCCAGGTTATAAGGGCTTGAACAGGCAAAGGTTAATTAATGGAGTGTGAGTCGAAAATCTTACGCGTTCGACGGTTATACAAATAAAAACAGCATAAAGTTTGAAATTAGTACGCTGGACAGAGAAAGAATAATTCCTGATGGTGTAATGTTAGCACTACCTATACAATCTAAAAATTTAGACAATTCTAGTTTAAAGGCTACTACATGTTTAGTTAACCACTGGATTAGTAGACTGTTAAAAACTTTTAAAATAACAGTAACCAAAACCGGTGCGTCTATAACACAACCAACTAATTTAACATGTGACGAGTTTTTCAAATTACAGATAGAAGCATATCCTGAAAAGTACTTAAAGTTTTTGGAAGATTTTCATTATGACACTACTGATATGTCTGCTGCGGAAAGGAGAGATCATAAAAATACAAGCACTGATGATGGAGTTACAGCAAGACTAGCTAAGAACTTTGCAAAAACATGGAAAAAAAAAACAACCCTATTTCTGCCATTATGTTTTTTTAACGAGCTGTTTTAAATTAATCAATATTTTGAAATAGATTTAACTGTGGAGATAGACCTTGAAAATAATATGAATAAATTATTTGAGACTCTAGTAGCATCTGACGATGCTAATTATCAAAATCCAATTGCAAAATATGATTTTTTCGATCGACCTTATCTCATGTACAACATTTATTCAATGTCCGACCATTACATCACAATGTATAAACAATTTCTAGCTACCTATAAAAATTACACATATTTGGTTTTCCCGGCATATATAAAGCGATATCAAGAAATGTTAAAGGGGAGTAACGTTGTAGAGCTTAACTTTTCTGGCAATACACTGCAGTTTGACAGGTTGATTATTTTATTAGAAGATAGAAGCAGCAAACAGCATAATACCGTGTATGACTCTTACGGAAGCCAGCTTGCTTCAACATTAATTTAAAAAGTTACACTAATCAATGCTCAAACATACAATAGTGACAACAGCGATTTCGATTTAACTACTGAAGATGATCTACAAAAGTTACATAGCCAATCTGTTTCATCCTTATGCAATTGCTCATCAGGCTTACACCCTTCGCAAATGATTGAATCAGATTCACTAAGTAGAGCACCAACATTTACACAATTTAAAACATTGGGAAATAAAATTGTTATTGATCTGCGACTGTCAAAAGGAAATACTAGTGCTTTAGAACCTGTTACAATAAAACACAATAAGCTGCAAGTTAATATTGTCTTAAAAAATGCCGCCACAAACAATCTTGTTGTAACAGTGTTAGGTATTAGTAACAGCGGAACAATCATTCGTTATAAAGATTTTACCGATAGCACGCCAACTGTCATGCAAACCGATTATCAAATAAAAAGCTAAATATAAAATCATATGAACTAACAATAACAAATAAAAACTTAAATACTGAAAAACATTAAGATAGTGCATACAAAGTTAACAATAACAAAAGCCTACAAATGTCCACGTTTAACTACCCCCCAATTATATTAGCTGGCAATGGCGTTCGTGTGTTAGGACCTGGAAAAAGAAGAAGAAGAAGAAGAAGAAGAAGACAAAGAGGAGGAGCGTTAATTGGTAGAAGAAGAATGGTAATAGGTAAAGGCTTGGGAAAAGATATATTAAGCGCTCTAAAAAAAACTGCAATAGATAATGCTGTTGATCTAGGGAAACAAACATATAAAAATTTCAACACAGTACGAAAAAAATAAACATGGCGCCGACAGGTATAACGAATCAAGATATTGATAAGTTTATTGAAAAACATGGGAACGGTGATATGAAATTTAACTATGTTGGAACGTTTGGAATTAACAAAGTCAGCACTGAAGCAATGAACAAATTTTTTGAAAAACTTCACAAGAAGCACTGCTCACTTCCATTTGCAATTATCAATACAGACAGAACGGATGAGCCCGGCGAGCACTGGTTTAGTGTTATGAAAACACATGGCGTTAATAGCTTAATACTATTTGATTCATTTGGACTGTTTGGTTGGAAATATTTTATTGAAAGAAAAGATAAAGAGGAGATACATAAATACTTTGAAGGTTTACCTAAAACCGAAAATGAGTATATTGAAAAGTCAAAAAATATAACACTAAGAAAGTTAAATTTTAACGTCAACAAGTACATGAAAGATCATGCTAAAACAGGCTACTATTGTCACAAGCTGTCTCAAGTTGCAAACAACCTTATAAAAACACTTATTGCTTTTCACTCAAAGGCACGTGACAAAGATAAGACTAAAAATGCCAGTCTTTGGATTGTAAATAACGCGCTTCAAGAAATTCACACAAGCTATTGCAGAGTGTTTCAATTAGCAACTTATTACCTTATTTTTAATCCAACAAAGGCAGACATGTACGGACGTGATAAGATGTTTACGCATAACACATTTTTAAAAGTACTTAGATCGGTATTTGAAGGTGCTGAAGAAGGTAAACAACAAAATAGCAAGCTGATGCAAGATTTCGTTGATAATTATGAGATAAATGGCACCTTTTTAAGTACCGAATCAGATTACGAATCAGAATATGACGAAAGAGAAACGGCTGTTGATATTGACATTGTAAACAATTAATTGTATAAAAGGATGAGTTAATTTTTAAGAAAATATATTTTGAAAAACAAAGACAGCTTAATTTTATTAGCAATGGGAAAAATAAAACATGGAATCATAGACTCCGATTACCGCGATTATGTTAAAGTTGGCGTGAAAGGCTTACAGAAGAATAATGCTGTGCGTATCGGAGCTCGCATTGCGCAGATTTGCATTCAAAAAGTTCCCGATGTAGAATTTCTACAGGTGGAATCCGAAGAAGATTTGAATATAACAGCACGCAAAGGCGGCTTTGGGTGGACTAATGTATCACATGTGGAAAAAGAAAAAGGCGTAAAAGAACAAAGTGAAATGGTATTTGAACAAACGCAAGAGATCGCTGGCGATTGCAATGTTCATGAAGAAGAAATAGAAGAAGGAGAAAAATGGAAAGTGGACCCATTTGTTCACGATTGCGATGAAGAAGAAGCAAAGGAAAGAGCGAAAAGGGGAGATAAATAACTCACTTATAAAATAAATTGTATTTTATTTTATACTTTTATTATATATTTTAATTGAAAGAAGAAGCAGCAAAAGATGCGTAATTATATTACTTGTGATTGTTTCCCACCTCTTGCACTGAAAAAGGAAAATGATAATAAGACAGTAGAATGGCTAAAGCATGAAGGTTTGTTATATTTTAAAGCACGAACGGACAATGCTCAGGTATTTTTGTGCCAAACGTGTTTCGACAAAGCAATTGACAATCTAAAGCACATCAAGCTTAATTGTGTAACAGCTGTTAGAGATAGTATGCCTGTAAAAGCTTGTGACATCTGTTTTTCCCAAAATGTTAAAATCTCCTACGAAAACAAAGGCTATTGTGTAAAATGTGTAAAATCAGCAGTTTCCATTTATAACGACAATCTTACAAAACTTACCAACAAGCTGTGTGATAATAAGCAAGTGAAAGTATCGAAATGGAGATATTGAACAATACGTGAAGTAAGTAACCTTATTAATGAATTAGGTGATGACGCTTATGGGAAGCCTATATGGTGTAATCTAGCTTGCCAGTTACAATTAAAAGAATCGCTAATAGATGCAATTGCTTTTGACACGTCACAAAATGATGTAGGAAAAGATATGTTTGATGCCCTGCGAGCAAATCAGCCCGATTTGACAACTGAAAAATTCTTAAATAGTCTGGAATATTTTCAATTAGATCAGATCATCACCTATATTACAGACAGTGAATATTATATTAGCGAATAAATGGGTATTTTGTTTAGTAATAATCCTTATGATAACCCATTCATTAGCAAATGGAGGATGGAATTTCTTTTCGATAACACTATCAACCATACTATTAAATTTAAAATTTTACCGAGGCACGATCAAGCAATCATATTACAACGTTTACAAAAAACCTCAGCTGCAGTCTTATACTTATTAGAGCAAATAAATACACATCCTGGAAGAAACGTCACACAAATTTTTACAATTAACTATGAACTTTGTGACTATTGTTTACCAATTATACGAGAATGGACAGACAAAAATACAGTGATATCAAATTACTTAGATCATAAAGAGTATGTAACTTGTAAGTGCTGTAAGTTGAAAGAAGCAAAAAATACCATACGAATAATCAACAACGTAGGTTTATTTCCATAATAAACACTGAGGCCCAATCTGTTGCCAAGCATCTCGGAATAGACGATAGAGTAGAATGCCTTGCCAGAAACATATCCTTCATCACTTTGAAAGATCATAAACCTGACCTTACAAATAATCCCAAATGCCGACTCATCAACCCTGCTAAACCGGAACTTGGAAAGGTAAGCAAGCAGCTCCTAGAAAACATCAATAAATCAATCCGAGAGGCTACAAAAGTCCACCAGTGGCACAACTCTGACGACGTCATCAAATGGTTTAAAAACATCCAAGACAAAAGTAAATGTGTATTTGTCCAGTTCGACATCGAGGAATTCTACCCCTCTATATCTGAAAACCTCCTCATGAAATCACTCTCATTCGCCAGAGAATTTACGAACATCTCGGATGATGACGAGAAAATCATTAAGCATGCTTGAAAATCTCCTCTCTTCACACATGACAGCAGCTGGATTAAGAAAGACGGTAACCCAAACTTCGACGTAACAATGGGTAGCTATGACGGCGCCGAACTTTGCGAACTAGTCGGTTTGTTTGTACTTAATAAACTTAGCAATTTGTACGGGCCAGATGCATGCGGCTTGTACCGAGACGACGGACTTTGTTGCTTTCACGAAATTTCCGGTCCCGAAGCTGATCGCTTGAGAAAAGACATAACCAAACTGTTCAAAAATGAATTCGAATTAAAGATCACTATCGATACCAACCTGAAAACCGTTAATTTCCTTGATGTTACATTCGACCTCGAAAGGGATTGCTATCGACCATATGCAAAACCGAACAGTCAACCAATTTATATAGGCACAAAGTCGAACTATGTTGGAACTATGTTGGAACGTTTGGAATTAACAAAGTCAGCACTGAAGCAATGAACAAATTTTTTGAAAAACTTCACAAGAAGCACTGCTCACTTCCATTTGCAATTATCAATACAGACAGAACGGATGAGCCCGGCGAGCACTGGTTTAGTGTTATGAAAACACATGGCGTTAATAGCTTAATACTATTTGATTCATTTGGACTGTTTGGTTGGAAATATTTTATTGAAAGAAAAGATAAAGAGGAGATACATAAATACTTTGAAGGTTTACCTAAAACCGAAAATGAGTATATTGAAAAGTCAAAAAATATAACACTAAGAAAGTTAAATTTTAACGTCAACAAGTACATGAAAGATCATGCTAAAACAGGCTACTATTGTCACAAGCTGTCTCAAGTTGCAAACAACCTTATAAAAACACTTATTGCTTTTCACTCAAAGGCACGTGACAAAGATAAGACTAAAAATGCCAGTCTTTGGATTGTAAATAACGCGCTTCAAGAAATTCACACAAGCTATTGCAGAGTGTTTCAATTAGCAACTTATTACCTTATTTTTAATCCAACAAAGGCAGACATGTACGGACGTGATAAGATGTTTACGCATAACACATTTTTAAAAGTACTTAGATCGGTATTTGAAGGTGCTGAAGAAGGTAAACAACAAAATAGCAAGCTGATGCAAGATTTCGTTGATAATTATGAGATAAATGGCACCTTTTTAAGTACCGAATCAGATTACGAATCAGAATATGACGAAAGAGAAACGGCTGTTGATATTGACATTGTAAACAATTAATTGTATAAAAGGATGAGTTAATTTTTAAGAAAATATATTTTGAAAAACAAAGACAGCTTAATTTTATTAGCAATGGGAAAAATAAAACATGGAATCATAGACTCCGATTACCGCGATTATGTTAAAGTTGGCGTGAAAGGCTTACAGAAGAATAATGCTGTGCGTATCGGAGCTCGCATTGCGCAGATTTGCATTCAAAAAGTTCCCGATGTAGAATTTCTACAGGTGGAATCCGAAGAAGATTTGAATATAACAGCACGCAAAGGCGGCTTTGGGTGGACTAATGTATCACATGTGGAAAAAGAAAAAGGCGTAAAAGAACAAAGTGAAATGGTATTTGAACAAACGCAAGAGATCGCTGGCGATTGCAATGTTCATGAAGAAGAAATAGAAGAAGGAGAAAAATGGAAAGTGGACCCATTTGTTCACGATTGCGATGAAGAAGAAGCAAAGGAAAGAGCGAAAAGGGGAGATAAATAACTCACTTATAAAATAAATTGTATTTTGTTTTATACTTTTATTATATATTTTAATTGAAAGAAGAAGCAGCAAAAGATGCGTAATTATATTACTTGTGATTGTTTCCCACCTCTTGCACTGAAAAAGGAAAATGATAATAAGACAGTAGAATGGCTAAAGCATGAAGGTTTGTTATATTTTAAAGCACGAACGGACAATGCTCAGGTATTTTTGTGCCAAACGTGTTTCGACAAAGCAATTGACAATCTAAAGCACATCAAGCTTAATTGTGTAACAGCTGTTAGAGATAGTATGCCTGTAAAAGCTTGTGACATCTGTTTTTCCCAAAATGTTAAAATCTCCTACGAAAACAAAGGCTATTGTGTAAAATGTGTAAAATCAGCAGTTTCCATTTATAACGCCAATCTTACAAAACTTACCAACAAGCTGTGTGATAATAAGCAAGTGAAAGTATCGAAATGGAGATATTGAACAATACGTGAAGTAAGTAACCTTATTAATGAATTAGGTGATGACGCTTATGGGAAGCCTATATGGTGTAATCTAGCTTGCCAGTTACAATTAAAAGAATCGCTAATAGATGCAATTGCTTTTGACACGTCACAAAATGATGTAGGAACCATCCCCCCCCCCCCCCCCCCCCCCCCCCCCCACATCATCAAGTACATCCTAAGATCCTAAGTATATCTAACCGCATTTCAAGAATCTCTTCAAACAAAGAAACCTTTGACCGAGCCGCACCCTATTACAACAACGCACAAAAAGCCAGTGGATACAAAGAAAAGATCACGTACGTAGAGAAGCCAACCAATCAAAAAAGATCTCGCAAGCGCCAAATTATATGGTTCAACCCCCCATTTAGCTTGAACGTAAAAACTAATGTTACCAGAAGATTCCTAACCATTGTTGACAAATGTTTCCCACGCAATCACAAATTCCGGAAAATATTCAACAGAAATACGCTGAAAGTTAGTTATAGTTGTCTCCCAAACATGGCTAGCATCGTCTCCACACATAACAAAAAGATTTTGAGCGAAAATCAGAAACCCAAAAATGATGTAAAAACCTGTAACTGCAAAAATAAGAGTGCATGTCTCCTTAAAGGTACATGCTTGGTGGAAAGTGTTATTTATAAGTGTCTCGTTACAAAATCTGAAAATGATGAAGGAAAGCATTATATTGGTTTGACGGGTGGAAAGTTTAAAGACCGCTGGGTGGGACACAACTATTCATTCAGACATGAAAAAGCAGCGAAATCCACTGAACTTTCCAAATACATATGGGAATTAAAAAATAATGGAATTGATCCAAGACTTTTGTGGGAGATCGTGGATCGAGCCATACCTTATAAAAATGGTAGTAAAACTTGTAACCTTTGTTTGACGGAAAAATACCACATCATCACGTCAAAACTACCATTATTGAATAAAAGAACAGAACTGATCTCTAAGTGCCGTCATGTAAACAAATTCATTTTGAGTAACTATAAATCAGTCCCACCGGACTAGCTACTATTGATATTTTTAATACTTTTAATATTTTTAATAATTTCAACATTTTGTATATAAAGATTTTTTACAAGCAAATTTTATGTATATCTGATGATCGCACTAAGCGTGAAACTGACAGTTGTAAACTGGCTTTTTAACAAATTTTAATAAATAAATAACTAAATGGAAATTACAAAGATTCATTTACTGTAAAGAAAACTAGTTTTGTTTACAGTTTTGTATATACTTTTGTTACATTTTCGTTACATTTTCGTTAGTCCACACTCAGCCATAGATTCATTTCTCCTTAACATTTGTTTGGCACCAGTTAGTGTTTGAAAAGCTGATACATAAAATTATATGTCTGACAAACAGTTCAAGAGATACACGCCATTAAATTTTGCTATGGCGTCATAGGTTGCGAGTGCACTCATTCACAGTGTTTCACAACCATTCTTCATTCATTTTGCATTTATTTTAGATCTTATTCGTGAAGATGATGGATGATGATGGAAACACACTTTTAATGTTTGCTTCTCCTTACAACAAACTCTCAACTGCTCGATTATTGGTGGACAGAAGCGACGGACAAGTATGTACAAACAGCACTTCACTTAGCTGCACGTCGTAATTCTTCTGATACAAACTTCGTACCTCATCTCATCAATCAACTCCACGCCACTTCACTGGGCATCATGGTCCGGTTCTTTTGAAAGTGTTGAGATCGTCATATTCAAAATAAGTACGGACAAACTGATATGATGTGGCAGTGTGAGTTGTATGTTGACGATAAGACAGTAATAAGGGAATTTCTTTCTCAACACTAAAAGTAAGTAAATATTTCATTAAAATTTTTATCAAGAAAAAATTGGATAGAAAAGAATATTTTAATGAAAAGTTTCCTATCGCTACTATGACAACATGCAAATGAAGTAGGAAGCATCCATGATAATGATTTTTTATTGTATATAGTTAAATTTATTTATTTACACACATCTAATCACTTTATATTATCATGTAAACTAACCAACTTCATGACCAAACTCCCAATTAAATTAATTATTCTATTTGAAGAAAGACCCACACAAAGTCCCTAAAGTAAATAAACCTATAGTTTCTTGTTTCTTAACTTCTTTTTTATTCATCATGTCTTTTAACTTGTATCAACTACTTGTTCAGACTTCAAATACAGTTAGACTTCAAATACAGTTACCCAATAGAAGGAAAGATCCCCTGCAGAGTCGCTACTGTTAAAAAATCGTTTCTGTACCTGAGTTTTGAATTTTGTTACCAGTTGAAGTAAAACTCATTGCCTTCTGAGAAATTTCTATCATCTTGCAGTATCAAATAATGCCCAATTGTCTCTGTTTCATAACAAATAAGAGAATTTTTAGATTCATTGAAGCAATAAAAACTCATAAATCTTCCATTGTTCTACAAATAATAATAAGAGAAATGTTAAGAAAAAGAAAAAAGAAACTCTTCTCACATTTCCACTTTCAAATTCCCGTTGTTAGCCATTAAAAGCCAATAAGCCTTATATCAAGTGGACTCACAAAGATCGTTGTAACGTCGGAAAGTATGCATCACAAAATGGAATTGCTGCTGCAGTAAGACATTATCAGCCCAAATACAAACATAATAACGAAAGCACAGTCCAAGGATTTAAAAAGCGAGTTGAAAAGAAACTTCAGAGGGCAACTCGAAATAAAACTGATCCTCAAAATAAATTGCCCAATCATTTCAAAGGAAGACCACTTATGGTGGGTGATGAAATTGATAAAAAATTCAGAATTACATTAAGCGAGTAATCGTGGGGGTGTAACTTCAAGAAGCATTGCATTTTCTGTGGCGAAAGTGCCGTTGGAAAGAGATGATTCATTTGGTATGACTAAGATAACTGAAACATGGGAAAAGTCATTGCTGAAACAAATGGGGTATGTTAGAAGAACAAAAACGTCATTGGCCGTTGACATCCCAGATGGTGCGAGAAAAGAAATATAGTATCAGTATTTGTACGTCAGTGTTGTAGAGAAATGTAACATTCCTCCTAATCTTGTAATAAATTTTGACTAGACACCCTCAAGACTTGTAGCTGTTGGCTGTTCCATATTAGCTAAATGAAATAGTAAAAATGTCCATAGTAAAAAGAACCATCACCGTAACCTTTGCTGTTTCTTTATCTGGAAACTTTCTAACCCCTCAGTTGATTTATGATGGAAACTTTCTAACCCCTCAGTTGATTTATGATGGAAAGACAACGCAAAGTCTGCCCAAATAAGTAGTACAATCGTATAATCATATGACCACTGGCGATGGAAAGAAAAATATAATTAGTGGGTGGAGAGCTGCCAGAATTCAAAATGCGGTAAACTTAGCTTATCATGAATTGTTCTGTATCAGGTGGCCTTAATCTTCATGCATTATGTCTAATCTTGGAAGATGAAATTGGGTCAGGATACATTAACTTCCAAAAATTTGGGTGTTACAAAATTTGGGACAAAATCGATGCCCAAATTTTTTAACGCCCAAATTTTTTGCAAATCTACTTATAATAATCCGCAATCGTGTGTAACACATTTAACTTAGAGAGTGATGGGTTTTTTAAAAATTTACGGCCAAAATCTTCTTAATCGTGGTCATATAGCGGCAGTTAGACCATTGCAGAAACCCTCAAAATGCCTATTTTTCATCTTTTGTTTTGACACGTGATCGCCGTTTCGCCGTTTTTATTGGTTGCCGAAATCGGAAAAACCAAAGCAACCAATTCGTTGAAAAAAGTAAACAAACTAAGTTTTTTATTCAGTGCGGTTACACTCGAGAAAAAAAAGACAATAAGTATAGACAATCGCAATTGTCGTCTATAGATCAAATTATCAAACCAGTTATCAATCAGTTCACTCAGTTATCAATCAAAGTTTACCAGTTTATAAAGTCAGTTTATCGAAAGCGAAAGAATTACGTAACGAGGTATTGTGTTTATTACTTTTAAAGATGGTGAACCCCACGAAGGTTTTTCCAACCTTTCCAACCTTACTTTCCAACCTATTTTAGTGTCTGTCTTCTAAAAACTTTATTTTTATTCAGGTTCATTTATTCCTTGCTGTGAAATAGAAAGAAAGACAGAAATTAGAAAGAAAGCAGAAAGACGGAAAGTAGAAAGAAAGGTTTGTCACTTAAAACTTAGATGTACAGTCTTTTTGAGAAACGTTTCAAAAGCTTTTTTTCGCTTTCTCCTAGGTTCTTTAGCTAGAAAGAAAGGTTTGTTTTTGCTTCCACCAGGTTTTTTTTTGTGCTGTTTCTTTGCTGGTGGTGGATATTTCTTTCTATTGTTGTTAGTGTTTCTCAACTGTAATGTTTAACATAAGAGGCACTAATATTATTCCTGGCTTCCAAGCAGCTTTTAGAAATGGCCAGTTTGTTTTGCAACCACCTGATCAGCAGCAAATGCGCTCTGTTATTCAGCGTAGGCATGCAAATGAGGATGTAGTTGAAGCAAGGCGCCAACAGCTTCAGGCGAATAACATCCAACCAGTATCAGAAAATGAGAGACTTAGAATCAATAATGCTCAAAGGCAAGTTAATTATCGTCAAGCTGAACAGCAAGGTGAAAGATTAGCCAGGCAGAATGAGAATGCCCACCGCATGAGGGCAAGGCGTGCTGTTCGACAAAATGCAAATCCTCTATTGCATCGTGCTGCTCGGCAAAACCAAATGCCTGAGCTACATTATCTTGGTGCCATGGACAAGGTCTGTCAGTTTTGTGGTGCCCGAATGTTTGCTGAGGAAACTAATTTTAAGTGTTGTCACAATGGTAAAGTTCATTTAGATAGCATTTATTATCCTAATGACCTTAAACATCTTTTAGTAGGCAATAACAATCAAGCAAAGAACTTTCAAGAACATATTCGAAAGTTCAACAGTTCAGTTGCTTTTGCTTCTATGGGTGCGAAATTGGCTGTACCACCAGGTCGTGGTCCACCAGTTTTTCGTATAAATGGCCAGGTATGCCACTGAACAGGTAGTTTACACCCACCACCAGGTGTTCCTCCATCCTATGGCCAACTATATATTTATGATGGTATGGATGCATTCAACGAGCGGATGGCAAGACCAGAAAATCAAGGTTGCTCCCCTGAAGTCATGCAAACTTTGCAAGATATCATTTTAAGGGAGAGTCCATATGCAGCTGCTTATAAACACATGGGT
Source organism: Turritopsis dohrnii (assembly GCA_027922465.2). Taxonomy (NCBI): domain Eukaryota; kingdom Metazoa; phylum Cnidaria; class Hydrozoa; order Anthoathecata; family Oceaniidae; genus Turritopsis; species Turritopsis dohrnii. The sequence goes on along the minus strand of BQMF02000448.1, from coordinate 134,175 downwards.
GAGGTAGAGGCGGAGGAGTTGCAACTCGCAAATGAACAAAATCGCCAGCCATCTGAAGTAAGTGGAAATAGAAAATAATAGCAGATCTTTAACTGCATGTCATAACATTCTATTTGTTTTCCAGATAAGAATGCACTTGAGAAGTGGCGGTGACCGCCGTCGATACAATCTACCTCATCATGATGAAGTAGCAGCTGTTTTTGTTGGTGAAGATGGTGCACCACCTTTGGCTCGGGACATCGTTGTTTACCCTCGAGACAGACCATTGCAAGATTTACCAGTGCTTTCGCCTAATCTGGATCCAATGGTTTATCCTATATTTTTTCCAAGAGGAGAGTTAGGTTGGAGTTCTGACATTCCTCATGTAACAGAATATGCGGTAGGTCAGCAACGTCGCACGACCATGCTGCAATATTATACATTCAGGTTTGCATTTAGAGATGCATTTAGCCCCATCTTAAAAGGTAAAAGATTACTTCAAAAATATGCTGTGGATAGTTATTGCAAAATTGAATCTAATCGTTTGAACTTCATACGAATGAACCAGGCAGCTCTTCGTGTTGAACAATATCAAGGCCTAATTGATCATCTTGCCAATGTTGCAGAAAATCGTGGCCTTAATGCAGGCAGACCAGTTGTTCTACCTTCTTCATTTCAGGGTGGTCCAAGAGCCATGCAACAAAATTATCAAGATGCTATGGCTATGGTCACTAAAATGGGCAAACCAGATTTGTTTTGCACTTTCACGTGCAATCCCAAATGGCGTGAAATTACTGAAAACTTGGATAATGAGCCTGCACATTATCGACCTGACTTGGTTGCACGTGTTTTTAATTTGAAATTAAAATCCCTTTTAGAGGATATTACTAAAAATGGTGTTTTGGGGAAAGCCATTTCTCACCTGTATGTTATTGAGTTTCAGAAACGTTCTTTACCTCATGCCCATATTCTTATACATTTAGCTCAAGAGGATAAACTGCAGAATGCTGATGACATTGACAGCTTAATTTCTGCAGAAATACCAGATCCTGAGCGAGAACCAGAACTTCATAACATCATCAGATTATGTATGATTCATGGTCCCTGTGGAAATGCTAACCCTAATTCAGTCTGTATGGGAGACGACGGTAACTGCACAAAGAATTTTCCAAAGCCATTTTGTGATGCAACCCAAATGAATGCAAATGAGTATCCAATGTATCGCAGACGCAATGATGGCCGTACTGTCAGGGTCAAGAACGTTGAATTGGATAATCAATGGGTTGTTCCATACTGTCCATGGTTGTCAAAAAAGTACAATGCTCACATAAATTTGGAAGCATGTACCACGATAAGAAGTGTGAAATATCTCTTCAAATACGTTTACAAAGGACATGATCGTGCCAATGTTGAAATTAATGAACGTCTGGAGCATGACGAAATTAAAACATTTCTGGATGCTCGATATGTCAGTGCACCCGAAGCATTGTGGAGAATTTTCGAGTTCTCCATGAATGATAAATCCCATACTATCAAACGCTTAGCTGTTCATTTACCTAATTGTCATCAGGTTTATTTTAGAGCTGGTGAGGAAGAGGCAGCTGCTGAAGGGGCATTGAAAGATAGCCACCTAACAGCATGGTTTAAGCTGAATGTAGAAGATCCTGATGCTCGACAGTTTCTTTACTCAGACATTCCATATCATTACGTCTTTCATGACAAAGACAAAAAATGGCAGAAACGAAAAAAAACATTGAAACCTATAGTGGCTCGGTTATACAATGCCCGGCCGACAGAAGGAGAACGTTTCTTCCTTCGAGTTTTGTTGTTGCACGTTCCAGGTGCTACATCATTCGAGTATCTACGCACATTTGGTGAAGTAGTTTATGACACATTTCGTGAAGCATGTATTGCCAGACATCTTCTGCAAGATGACAAAGAGTGGCACAACACATTGGAAGAGGCATCAACATTTCAAATGCCCCAACAGTTGAGACAACTGTTTGTCACTATTTTGACTCACTGCGAGCCCTCAAACCCTCTTGAGTTGTGGAATACATTCAAGGAGCATCTGTGTGAGGACTACACTCGAACATTGGCTGTTGCTCAAGCAGAGCAAAGAGCTTTGGGAGATATTGATAATGTCCTGAAACAATTCGGTATGTCATTGATACAATTTAATCTTCCAGAGTTGGTTCAGCAGATCCCTGAGGAAGAAATCGATGTGAATGTTTACATTGACAGGGCCCAGCAGGTAAGGCCTCAGCTTAATGAACAGCAGTTAGCTGTGGCAGATGCGATTTTGTCTGCTGTTTCAAATGTGCGCAATGGTTTAGCACAACTTGAAACATTGTTTTATCTGGATGGACCAGCTGGCACAGGTAAAACTTTTACATACAACTATGTTATAGCAGCATGTAGGGCCAGAGGTTGGAAAGTTGCTACTGCTGCATACACAGGTATTGCAGCCACTTTATTGTCTGGTGGTTGTACATTGCATTCCTTATTTCGTTTGCCTGTTCCTGTTTTAGAAAACAGTGTATGCAACATAACACCGACATCTAAACATGCAGAATACCTTCGAAGTATTGACCTGTTTCTTATCGATGAAGCAACAATGGTTTCCACCCATATTTTTCATGCCATCGATCTATTACTTCGTGATGTTTGCAACAACGATACTTCTTTTGGTGGCAAAGTAATGTTATGGGGCGGAGATTTCCGTCAATGCTTACCTGTTGTAAAGAAAGCAAAACCAGCTGATGTTATTGAGGTGTGCTTAACCAGTTCTGCATTGTGGGCTTCAGTGTCAAAATTCACATTAACTCAAAACATGAGAGCTAGAACAACAATTTTGTCAGTGGCTGCTACAATTGGGTAATGGGGAACTGCCATTAAAACAAGCAGATCCTGCTAAAGGTGCCATTGAAATTCCAGATTGCTGTGTCGTGTCTGAAAACACATTGCTTATTTCAGTCATGTTTGACGGCCTGGAACCTCATCAATATGCTTCCACTGCTATTTTGACACCTACAAATGAGCAGTCATTAATAATTAATAATGAAGTGTTGGAAAGATTGCCTGGTGATCCAGTTTGCTATTATAGTGCTGATGAAGTTGATTGTGATGATGAGGACGAGCGACAAAATTATCTGCTTAATTTTTTAAATAGCATCACACCATCCGGTATGCCTCCACATTGTTTGAAACTTAAAGTTGGAGCGATAATTATGCTTTTACGAAATTTGAACATCAAGAAGGGTCTTTGCAATGGGACACGCTTGATTGTTCGGGAATTATCGCAGAATTTTATTAAAGCTGGCGTTTTGACAGGGTCAGCTGTTGGAGAAACTATTTTCATACCTAGGGTACAATTGTCACCCTCTGACACAGGTATGCCTTTCACTTTAAAACGTAGACAACTGCCGATTCGTTTGGCTTATTCTTTCACTGTTAATAAGAGTCAAGGTCAAACATTTGAAAAAATTGGTTTGTTTCTACAACGACCGTGTTTTTCACATGGTCAGCTATATGTAGCCTGTTCTAGGGCAAAGGCATTTGATAATGTTAAAGTCAAAGTTGCTGCCACAGGTAAACAAGGTTACATCAATGGGAAGTTGTATGCACAGAATGTTGTATTCCCACAAGTTTTACAGTAAATTATTTATTGTTTTGTTTGTTGTGCAGTTTGCCATAATCTGTGCCCTTTTTTAAGTTCAGTAACATGTGTATTATTGTGACGGATGTGATGGATGATTGCTACACTGTAAATGGTTTTGCTCTGTGCAACCTGACCAGTGTGATATTTATTCTATCCACCAGGTAGTTCGTTAATGCTGTTTATAGTAGAACTACTGTCTCCGTTTTTCTGATACACGATGACTGTTCCTTAAGGTGCCAGCTGTCAACTGCTACATTTAATACTGAAGAAATGTAATCAACTTATATCACATGATATGTTCGTTTCTTCTTTAGGTGGAGTACAAGTGCCATTGACTTACGTTCCCGTCGTGTACTCTGTTACCATGAATTGCGCATGGAAAATCACAAGCTTTTAGTCAATAGCAACATATCTCCATAGGCAATTCATGAACCAAAAGTCAGGGCATCTCTTTCAAAGAGATATATTTGCGGTTTAGTAATGTAGTATCTTTAGCATTATTTTTGTAGGAGTTGTAAATTTTATGAAATTTTTATTTCATTTTAGTAATAAAAAAATATAATGGCTGCAGCCAACAAAGATGTCAGTAAGTTGTACATTTTTACAGGGATTTTCTACTGCATTTAAGTTATTTGCATTCTAATAAATATATCTTTCTCCTATATTTTAGTATTTGAAAAAGAATGTCATGCAAGTAAGGTTTACCCTATTTACTTTCACCTTTTTTCGTTAAAGAAGATACATTTATGGTTTTAACTGCTTTATTTTTAGAGTTGGAGCAACTTGAAAAGAAAAATACAGGTATGCATAGCTACCTTTCTATGACCCCTTTTGAACACCCTGAAGGAAGCTGAATGAAAGTAATTCACATTACGAAATCATGTGAATGTTTCTTCATTAGTTTGATTCATAAACATTTTATTTTTTAGTAATGAAAAAGGTTAAACGGGCACAGCCCATACAGAAAACCCCTACTGGTAAGCTTTCTATAGCTAGATGTAATTATTTTTATGTACCTTTTAATTCTTTTCTTTATATAACGAAGTTATGGATAAGGGTACAAGCATACATATATTAATATTTCGCCTGAAGCCTTTTATTCAATTGACTCCTTCTTTCATATGTTATGGATGTAAATACATATGCATATATGTTTTTAGCTGTCGCTACAAAAACCAAATGTGTTGATAGTGAGTTTTCATTATATTCAATCAATGTTCATTTACATGCAATATTGTTTTGTATTGTTTTCTGCCATTCCTTGAGCAGTGATGAGGTACGGTAATATCTTTTTTTTCAGATCTAATGGATGTGGATGCGTCCACTGCAAATAGTAAGAGTGCAAATATTCGTATTTTGAATGAATGCATATTTTGCCTGAAGCTTTCTTCTCACACTTTCAACTGTTATATTCCATATGTTTTTAGATGTTGGAAATTCTATGCCGAGTGGCAGCCATGATAGTAAGTTTACGTAAATGCAGAAGTTTTCATTTTACAACGCATTTAAAATAAAGACTTTCCTCTGACATATTCCTTCTATTCTCCAATAAATAGTTTATAGTTATAGTTATCGTTTATAATTACACAGTTATAGATACCGTAATCTTTTTTTTAGATGTTGTAGTTCTAGATGATACCACCAACAGTTCTAACAGTAATAATTTGTTTGTCAATTGTATCTCCTAGAATAATCTATTATTTTAATAAGTTTATTATTGTTTTTGTTTAGACTTAACTTTCGTTGATTTTGCGAAATATCGTGAAAAACATCCGGGCTCAAAATCTGAACGTGCGTTCAAGGTGTGGGCCCGGAATGGCGGAAAAGACCGCACAGGTTATGTGCCACCAAAGCACAAAAATTTTAAAAAAAATAACAATAAAAATAAATTGTTAAATAATTCTACGCTGTAGGAATAAGCGATTAGTATAATTAGATAGATATAGAAAATAGTTTAGAACATAGTTTTAAAACGTCTTTTTAAAGTGATTTAGAATAAGTGGTGCAATTCCTACAGCGTAGAGTTAGTTTGTTATTTATCAGTTGGAGAATATATAATGTTTTACTATCAACTTTTGTCTTTTCTTAGTTTAATTGACATGATCCACTAAAGTTCACTGTGATTTTACCAATGTGAATCAATATCATTTCAAAATATCTAATTGAAACATTATTCTGCATGTGTTGATATAGAATGTTGATCATGATTGTTTTTTAGTTTGTAAATCGTATAAATAACCTGATGGAAACATTTTAAAATCAAGCTGAAACTTTGCTGCCTTAAAATTACATAAAATTACCGTCAATTGGTAAGTAAAATTGAGTTTGTCATTATATCTTAAATATATAAATACTACATAGGTTGTACAAAATAAGACGTCTGTTTTCTTTTAGATCGGAAATAACGGACCATTTATATCGTCAATGATGTAGCTGACAGTCGATTTTATACGAATTGTTCCACCTGGCTCCAATCCATACAAATTATCGAGATATCATGATTCATCAGAATATTATTAAAAGTTTTTTGGAAATGAAATGTTTCTGTATCGTATCGTATAATATTGAATAACAAACAATCTTAGCATTTTCGCTCCTCTTTGTTTTGCTATCTTCCTCTCGAATATGTTCATCTAACAATTTCGGCCCAACTTTTCGGTTAAAACTCTTATAATAATGTTTGAAAGAATGAGGCAAATGTTGTTTATGAACTCAATCACCCATGCAAATTTTACAAGGCTGACACCATGAAGGTGATGATTATTAGGTGATTGATAAAACGCATTCTTTAACAGCACCCGTAAAAAATTTTTACACGGGTTACTAGTATATTCATATTCATAAATTCATATTTATGCCAATTCATTTAAAAATCTTATCATTAAGTTCGGCACCAAAATACAACACTATAACTTTTTGCCTCTTAGCCCTTTCCTGCCCGTATCTCCAAAACCGAAACCAGAAGTGATGGGATGAGAAAAGTGATAAGGGAGGAGAAAGTCGAAAGAACAAATTGAAACATTGAAAGCCAAATCATGAGAGTTGTTGCAAAAAAAAACATAAGAGAAAAACGTCATACAGAGATGTTAAAAAATCAAAATCAGTCCAAACAAATAACTTTGTTATCATCGTTGTCTTCTGACTCCTCCTCATCTTCAAAAACAATAACGTCTTCGATGTCGATGATCTCTTTCTCCATCTTTTCTTCTTTTAACTCATTTCCATCAGTAAAAACGTAAGATTCTGTCTCAACAGCATCATAATTCTCAAAATGATTGTTTTGAGTCTCTCAAGGTATTTCCTCTTTTCATCATCGATTGAAATTGTCACTTTGAGCATGATCTCTAATCCCCCTTTTGGAATGGGCGCAGGCCTGCATCTCTCTTCAAGTACTTTCCCAGTGAGACTTCTTCCTTTCTCAATAAAAAAACAGATGGCTCTTGAAATTTCCCGAGGTATATGTCCTACCACAACAGGAACAATTTTGTTAATTTTCTTGAGATTCCATGCAACTGCATAGGTAGGGTGGTCAATGAAAAAATTTATTTTATAGGTATGATAATGAAAACTATATCATTACAAAGAGCTTTAAAAATGCAATCCAACGAGGGGTCAACTACCTTCTAACTCCAACCCAATCAAAAGTTATTCAAATTTAAAACACCGAAAAATTGGCTATTTTTGGGAATTATTTATGAAGGGACTATTAGGAAGAAAGTGGCACCAAAACCAATGGTTTTGTATTAACTGTTTATACAAAATTAACAATAACTTTTGATTGAATGAACGAAATTCAATGAAATTTTCAGTATAAATGTATTTTGGTCCGAGAAATTCGTTTCCGACAATAAAAGTTCGAAATTCCAAACCTAAACTGCATAAATTAGCATAATTACGTAGTAATTATGACAAATAATAATGCTTGCATTCTCTAATGTGTAATATCTTGTGCTCATGTAAATCAAATGAAATGAAATTTTCAACATGGAAGTTTTTCGATCTGAGAAATTCATTTCCGATGATTAAAGTTTAAAATTAAGAACCAAAATCGCATGAATTAGCATAATTATGCGTTTAATCCCTAAATTGCTATATCTTGTGCTTACATGAATGAAATGAAATGAAAATTTCCACACTTAACCATTTCAGTCCAAAAAATTCATTCCAAGTGTCGATAATTCAAAATTAAGAACCAAAATTACATAAATTAGCATAATTTATGCATAATTATCTTGTTATTTTATGCAAATCTCTAAATTCTTATATCTTGTGCTCACGTGAATGAAATGAAATTTGCCACACTTAACTATTGGCGTAGTGTCAATTAAGAACGGAACTTGCATAAATTATCATAATTACATATGCATAATTATCACGTTCACAGAATTGCATAATTGAGCTTACATGAATGAAATGAAATTTTTCGAAAACCTAACTTATATATAGCTATATATATGAATAGAAATTTGCCAAATATGTTTTTTTATAAATTGCAGGTTCTTAATAAAATCAACTGTAAATGCATCTCAATGCGATGATCCATTTTTCATTTTAGTTTAGAAAATATGCAAAAGAATCAGTAAATTTCATACATGTATATAAGGGGAATTTCTTGTTAGCTATGCAATTTTATTTTCTTCAAAGTTGGATGGTTTTCTAATTTTCTCAGAAAAATCCTGATCAGACAATGATGAACTTATAGCTTTCCCAATCAATAAATTTGAGACTGATTTTCAACAACTGTAAATAAATTTGGAAAGGTTTTTGAAGTGATTTTATGATTTTCGGGTTCCCAACATACAGGAATCTGAGAACTTAGCATGAGCGAAGCACGGGAGTCACAACATAACACTTTGTTTATATTCGATTCTGCCATTTTGTTTAATCTTATTAACCAATCAAATCACTTGATGACGTAAATTAATTTCTGAAAAAAAAAAATTAATCGACAGTATAAAATGTTTTGCTACCTTGGGTTACTTAATGGAAAATCGCGCGAGAGCAAACAATTATATAATAAAACAAACTTCACAGCGTTAATCTACAATGCCTAAGCTTTCCAACGATGTCACTTTCTTCGGCAAATTCGAAATGAACATTTAAAAAATTTTTAAAAATGAACTTTGATTTGCATTTTCAAGGTCTTTCGGGAAGATAATCGCGAAGAAAAATATATGGCGGGAAACTTTATTGTCTTGCGCGTGCGTTGCAAAAAACCGTTTTTAACCGCTGTCCAATGCTCTTCCGCGCTTTGCTGTCAAACATACTAGGGTACTTGATTTTTACGGTGCCGTTTTTTGTAAATAATCGAAAATTTTACCGAGGTCAGTTTTTAGTTAAAATGTGCAAACACAAGTTCCCCTGTGGCTTTGATACTTATATATTTAGAATCAGCAGTGAATTCTGTACATTTTAAAAAAAAAATTCATACAGTTTTCATAATTTTGAGGGAAGTTATGACAGATTTTCTAAATTGTCTGAACATTTTTTTTAAAAATCTAATATTCTAATGAAAACATTGCATTGTTTGACCACCCTAGCATAGGGGTCAAATCTTGAGTGCTTTTTGATCAGTCTCTTTGTGCGCTAGTAGCTTTTCCCCAATTTTCGGTTTGGACCAATCAGTTTTCTGATACACATGCCAACCTCTGCTAGCAATCTCTGTTCTATATACACTCTACATGTCTACCTCTCTTGATAATTGCAAGTCAATGATCGCTTTATCGAAAAGGTTTGATAGAAAAATGGAATCTGCACTGATTTTGCTGTCTGTTTTTGTTTGTTTTTGAGAGATTGCTCGACTATTCGAAGTTCGAACTATACATTAAAAGTTCGACACAATGCAATGGCATCATTTTCCGCGATGAATTTTCAGCTAGACTTTGCTATTTCATTCATCATTTCTCACAAGTAAAGTATGGCCAAAAGAAACATCTTAGATTATTTCAAAAGTGATTCATTACAGAAGTCTACATCTTCAACTGAACGTGAATGTATAGAGGTTAGGAAAGCTTTGGAAGAGCCTCCTACCAAAAGAAAAAAATATAAATCGTGGACTTCAAAGGATCGAGCAGAGATCGGAAAGTTCACTTTCGAACATGGCACAACGGCAGCACGAAACCATTTTTTGTCAAAACATCCAACTTCATCCAGACAAACAATAGACAATTTCAAACGCTACTATAAAGAGGAAAGACAGGAAAATCAGGATAAAGAGGTATTATCCTGACGAAGGTTTCCTTGCTTTTTTCTAAACACTTTCGTTTAAAACGATGTCACAATGCTTTTAATAATCTTTCGAATTGAATCCATATCACTTAATAGTGTTCTTAGCGACAATTTAGCATAATTTTTGAAGTATAAGGTTGGGTGTCCCAGAAAAATGTCCCTGTGCTACGTGTGCTACGTTTTCAGAAATTATAAACCCCCTCATACAACAATATTTTAGCATTGATTTTTTAAATTTTTTACCCTCTATAGGTTCTTTAGGTTTTTATTTATCATATAAATTAATTTTTTCTAAATGACTGGAATGATCTTCGCTCAAAAAGTAACACAGGGACATATTTTAAATCCAAGCGAAAATTTACCCCCTTAAAGGTACATTTTAAACACTCTTGCACATTTTTATAGATTGTTGCTATCAAGTTGAAACAAAGAGGACGGCCAGCTATTCTACCAACAGATATCATGGAAAAAACAATCAAAATGGTTCACTGCCTCCGACTCAAAGGTGCACCTGTATCATCTTCAGTCATTTGTTCTGTTGCCAGAGGCATGATCATGGCTAACGACCATTCATTGTTAGTGGAAAATGGCGGCTCAATTCAACTAAACAAAAACTGGGCAAGACAAGTACTGTATCGAATGGAAACCAAGGGAGAGAAGCTTGTTAGGAGAATGGCTACCACATCCAAAATTCCTATATCACCACCACTACTCTCCGAGACTAAACTTGATTATCAAAGGAGGTACAAGTCACTCTTGGAATGGCATGGAATACCGAAGGATTTGGTAATCAATTTCGATCGGACACCATTAGCGTACATCTGCGCTTCCAAGCATACCTTAGAAAAACAAGGTGCAAAGTCAGTACCCTTAGTTGGGAAAGGTTAGAGTAAGCAAATAACCAGGACATTTGCCATTTCGCAATGTGGCGAATTTCTACCAATGCAAGTCATCTACGAGGGAAAAACAACAAGATACCTTCCTTCCATTGAATTCCCTAAGGAATTTAATGTAACTTTCACCCAAAACCATTGGAGCGAAGAAAAAGCTATTGAGGTCGTTGAATGTATAATCCTTCCGTTCATCAAATCCAAAAAGAGGAGTTTGGTCTGCCATCAGACCAAATATCTATGTTGATTTTTGACGTGTTTCGCGGACAAACTACAAAAAAGGTGACCGATTTCATTGAAAAAAACAATTGTGTAATTTTATATGTTCCGAACAACATGACAAATTATTTCCAAATGCTTGATTTAAATGTAAATGGTCACGCAAAAGAATTTTTGAAAAAGAAGTTTGAAGAGTGGTATAGTGAACTGGGGTAAAAACCAGACAGTTAAAATGAAGGGGTAAAAACCAAACAGGTTGAAACAAGGTCTTAGGAAGAAAAAACTAGAAAAAAAATCATACTACATTCAAACACAATGCTTATGTAACCATTTTGCCAAAAAAAATTAACCATAAGGGTTTACTTATCAACTGCTTTTCTTTATCCTGTCCTGCATGCTCGAGAAACATAAAAATGCTGATTTAAAACGATATTTGACTTCGTTAAAATCTTTTCAATCAATACGGGCGCCTGAAATGTTTTTGGGTTATTGAGGCACATAAACATTCTTTTAATAAAATCCGGAACGCTCTTTGGGAAAGGGGTGCCATTTGTGACAAAATAAGGTGTCCGTTTTTTACCCCGATGGAAAAAACATTATTGGGGTAAAAATCGGACAGTTACTTTTAAAAAAAAAAGCGTCCGGTTTTTACCCCAAGCTTATTTCTTCTTACTGGGGAATAAACCGGACCATGTATATTCGTGTAAAATGACACCTGCTTTTTCAAAAAAGGACTGCATTGCGCATGCTTAGCCTCTCATTAACATATTTCTTTATTATAAAAACACATACCGAACCTTTTCTTCTTTCTTTCCTTCTTGTTCTTCTAGAAGAAGACACGTGAACGAAAAGGAAAATGAGTTATTATGTCTTAATAATTGTTACAATTATTGTACTTTTTTAATAACAAAGATGTCTTTCTTATGCAATTTCTTCTTAATTTAATTTTTTCGTACATCAAACACTGCAGAATGATGCTTTGTATACGTCTGTTGGCTACTATATGAATTCTATCGACACCCATTCCTATCGATAAGTAAAAGATCGAAAATTATGTCAGCACCACCTTCCGACTTTTTTCATTCCCTATTTTGCTTAATCAAACAATCTGGTTTCTTTAATCTTAGTAAAAGAAATCAATAAATGCCTCGAAAATATATAAGTAAATCGAAAAAACACTGGACACAACAGGCTTTGCAGGACGCATTAGCTGAACGAAAGACCGCAGGAACTTCGAGATCTGAGTATAAAGTATAATATACCAAAATTGACTCTTAATGACCACTTGAAGAAAGATATAAAAGTTCAAGGTCGTAAACCAGTAAGTACATTCTGCGTTGTCAGCCTTAATTGCCGTCAAATTTAGTCGGAGAGGTTGTATATTGTATAAACAGTCGTTGCTTTCCCTTTGTATTTACCATATAATCTTTGATTTATGTAGGTATTTTCAGATGAAGAAATCAATGAATTGGTTGAAACAATCAATACATTGGCCGATCTCGGATTTGGCATGACTATGCGTGACATTGGTGAACTGGTTTTCTCATATGTTGAAGCGAATGACCACGAGCGTGCAAAGAAAGTTTTTCACTATGGCGGTCGCATTGGCTATCCAGGTCCTGACTGGATCAAAGACAGCTTAATGAAGAAAGGAAATCTTTCAGCAAAACAGGCAACAACATTAAGCAATGCTAGATACGCAGCAAGGAAAAACCCATTTATCATAAACAATTTTTATGATATACTTGAAAAATCGATCGATGATCTTGGATTAAAAGACCGACCAGATCTCATTTGGAATTGTGATGAGTCTGGTCTACCACATGAACCATCGAAGTTAAAGATAATTTCAAGAATTGGAGGAAGCACCCTTTTGGTAAGTTCATACGCAATGTTAAAATCTGGATGGCTTTTCTATGATACACTATTCATAGGAGCCCTGTAAATTGAAAACAACTTTTATACATTGCGAATCCTTACCTTTTTAGGTGAACCCAGGTGCCGATCGTGAAAACACAACTGTCATGGCTGCATGCTCTGCTGCAGGAAAATACTTACCTCCTATGATTGTTTTTGAAGGTCAATTTGTTCAAACATCTTGGCATCCAAATCTTGCGAAGTCTTTCCCCGATTATCCGTGGCTTTTCGCGAATACGTCTGGCTGGATGACCTCAGACACTTTTTGTAAGTGGTTTGAGGAGTGGGAAAATAAGACACGATCTTTCAATGATGATGGTGACCTCAAGAAGAGACTTCTCATATATGACGGTCACCTTTCTCATATATGGTATGGCACCCTGAGGCTCAAAGCGTTACGATCATAAAGTTGCCACCCCATACTACCGATCTTCTTCAGCCTTTGGACGTTTCCGTCTTCAAAGCTCTGAAAGCATACTGGGGAAGCATCCTTTTCCAGTGTATGCGTTGTACAAGAGCTCGGCTTTCCAAAGCAGAGTTTGCTTCTAATTTGTGCGATGTGAATGTATGGAAAAAGTCATTCTCTGAAAGTAACATCAAGAATGGCTTTAGAGCATGCGGGATTTATCCAGTGGATCGAAAGCAGTATCCCACTAATCGTTTCAGCGTAACACTCAAAAGTCAGTACGATAAATGGGTTGAGGAGGGAAAACCAAACCTTACCGCTGAAGAGTTGGATACAATGATTAATGAAAGCCGTGACAACGATGTAGATGGTGAGGTGCAGCAAGGAGAGTCATCAACATCATCAACAACTGCTATTGCTCCTGCTGAATCGGTAGTGATTGACGGCCGGAAGGGTTCCATTATCAAATACTTTGTTCCTGATGATAATCCAGGAGCCATGGAAAGAATCGTTTCTACTCCGAAAGACTTCAAAAGCATGGCATTAAAAAAGCTTGACGAGTTGCAGGCCAATAAACCGTCATGTGGCAAAGGCGGAAAACGGAAACGGGTGAACCCGTTTGGCAACATCGTAACATCGGATGAATCTTTCCAGGAGACAATGGACGATTTGAAAAGGAAAGAAAAGGAGGAAAAGAAAAAGAAAGCCAAAAGGGAAGCCAAGAAAGCAGCAGGAAGCAATGGAAAGGGGAAGAAGTCTGCCAGCAAGAAAACCGCTGATGCGAATGTCCCTGAATTCACGGACTCTGATGATAGCGATAGCGATTATGAGTTCCTAAGGGAAGAGCTTCCGAAAAAACAGCTGGTATTCCCGCCCCAAACCCAATGTGAGTCATTCCAGTATCTCTTGGATGTGTGGGACAACCTCAATCCACCTATCGAAAAGTCGGAGATCTAAGGAAAGTACTACGGCGTAGTATACTAAGACAACAAAAAGAAACCACACTTCTTCATCGGAAAAATCGTCCGAAGATTTCTTTTTGACGAAATGGGTCCCACTGATTCCCTAAGTGTAGACGTCTTTAAACAAGCTTCGACATCGACTTCAACTATACTAGAGGAAATTCCTGCTCATCTTGGCCAAGATATCGAAAAGTACCCAGTCTACAACATCATCTGTGGCCCACTAAAAGTTTCGTTTCTTCGTGGAGGCAAGTGGAATGTACCGGAGTATCCTTTGGCCTTTAAAACATTTCAAGCCGTGAAAGGACTCGACCGTAAGGAAGAGTATGAGCGACACTATCCGAGAGTTGATTCGATGGCTGAATGACACTTTATTCTTTTCTTTGTTAGCTTTTAGTTTTATCTTTTGTTTTACATACATGGTTTGAAAGGTTTACTTTGTAAGAAAAGTGTTATTCATCTTATATAACTACATTGATATAATCAATAGTTTTATCAACTAAAGGAGCTAAAATGGATTTTCCTTTGAATAACTAGTCTGTCCGGTTTTTCCCCAGTTGCAAATAATGCTTAGCAGGGGTAAAAATCGGACGTCCGAGTTTTACCCCAGCGCTGTCCGGCTTTTACCCCAAACACCGGGGTAAAAACCGTACGCATAAATGCTCGATTATCTTAGACGCTGATACCGTTGGTCAAAAGAACATTTCGTTCCGTCAAAAAAAACCAGAAAAATGAAGCGAAGCAACAAAAATTGGCGGCTAGAGCATGGTGATTCGTCACATAAATTAAAGATTTGTGTATTTTGTCCGGTTTTTACCCCACTTCACTGAGCAAGTAAGGAAGCAATTGGATCAAAGAAAGGATATCTATGACGTCGATGTTTCAATGAAGCTTTCAGATATGAAACCTAAACATGCTCAATGGCTGATTGGGTTGTATGATTATTTGAGAAATAGCAAAGAAATGATTCTGGAATCATAGAAAATGGCTGGTTTAGAGGAAGCTTTTGACTCAGAACTCCCACCGGAAGATCCGTTTGCCGATTTAGACTGATTTAAAACTATAAAAGCCTGAAGTCGAAAGAAATTTTATAGCTTATTAGGGTAAACGAGTAATGAGTTACAATTAGCATAATTTGGAAGCCTGGAAATGACATAAGTAATTGATTTTGACATAATAACCCTTAAAAAAAATTTTGCCCAAATTTTGAATTTGCCCAAAATTATTAACGCCTAAACTGTCAAAATCTCGCCCAAAAAACTACGCCCAAAATAAATTCCCCCAATTTTTATATGCCCAACTTTTTGGAAGTTAATGTATTAACGAATGGAAAATGAGATGATGTCGATTTCGAAGATGAATGAGAAATGTGCCGTGGTGCATTTGATGCGATCCAAGAAATGCAGGATGAATTCAATGATGAATGAGAATTTCTTGTGTATTTTAAGGTTTATTTTAGCATCTTCAGTTTTCAGAGAACAAGTATGTTCCTTTAACAAACAAAGAGTATTCATTTTGCTGATTATTTTTTTGTTTCAATTTGAGGCATCCGGAAAATTAAAATCCGGCGAAATTTAATTCCTACTAAAATTAGTTCCTGCTAAAATGATTGACACTTAAGTATTCCTCTTCTCTATATGAGAAATATGAGGCATTTGTTTGAAGAGTTTGGTTGCATTTCACGTCTGTAGTACAGAATGTTATTTTGAACTCGTAAAATGTTTTTACATATGGAACTACATGCATATGCATTTGTACACATTATGTATATGGTGGGATGATACCTGTTCTGGGTGCAAAAAAAGATTTTGGTTAAACATAGTGAATTGCTTAATTTTTTGTGGAATGGAACTATGCGGAACAGAGCTCATCTGCCAAGATCAAATATTGTCATCAAAATACTAACAGAGAAAAGCATTATCAGTTGCCGTAACTCGATGAAACCTCCTACAGTCATACAAAACGTGTGATTTTGGCTCACCTACATCAGATTTTCCGAGTAGAATTCAGGCAGATAACACCTTAAATGTGCCAACAAAAACGTTTTCAAAGTATGGCTTTTAAGCAAATTTGCCTATTTCTACAGTACATGGACTGCTTACCAAAATGCTAAGTTCTCATTATTACGTAGAGTTAAGTAGACATTTTTTCCTGGGAATGCTTTGAGGTTTGTTTACCTTTGTTTACGTTTGCAGATGAGAATATTGTTTCTTGACATTTTTGTAAAGCTCTTAAATTCAATTAAATTCTTAGTTAGAGTTAAAGGAAGGGAAGGCTTTGCTGTGAGATTTGTTGGATTTCTTTACCAACTGGGAAACCAATTCCTTCACGATATTGTAAGTTCTGATGGAAATATATTGTTTGTTGACCTTTTTGACAATCTGTTATATTCAGATCAAGGCTTTTGTTATTTGCTTTTAGCTGACTGAGCATCATTAAATTTTAGAAATATATACGATCCATACGTATTTTTATCCATTCCTTTTGCTACTACGTTTCAGCCATGTTTATTTAGCCTTGTGGGTTGTATTTTGAACCAATGGCACTGTTTAAGAAACACAACCGTTACGAATTCAACTCGCTCGTCGGTATTTGTCGAATGAAAATCCGACTAACACGCATTCCATATTCTCGCTGGCGAGCGGGTGATTACACGCACCTATTCCGCAAGCTTATATATTGCTTTTTAGCATGCAAGTAGCTAAGAATGCCCGTCAAGTTGTACACGGGCGTAATAATCTATATATTAATAGCCGATTCTCTGTCTGTCTGTCTGTTTGTTTGTCATATCAAAACAAAATGTTTTTTTTTTTTGCTTTTCTTTTAATAAATTAATTTCTTCTTTTAATTGTTAAGCGTTCTGATCGAACGTTTTTTTATTCTATTTATTCATTTAGCACGTGCCTTTTTTCTCTCCTCCGTGTGAACTTTTTAAGAAGAGAAACCATTTTCCTCCTCTTTGATAGCACCCATGTTAGAGCGCGTAACTTTTTTAAAACAAAAGCTAATAAAAAGTTTTTTTCTCTATACGTTTTGAGTGCATTGTTGTACTGATCAACGATTGTTTTAAAAAATAAATAACACATGAAATTTGGGTTTTCTTGGAACCATTGTTTAAACTGATATTTCATATTTGATTTCGAATCTGCCTCTAGGATAACTGACGTTTTTTCGGGTCCGCGATACAGGCGATGGGGTGACAAAAAATTTGGGTCTAATTTTTTGGGGAGGGGTCTGTGACGTCATCAAAATCTTTGAAGAATGATATTTCTGTAACGGTTGATCGTAGCGGAACGATCCCATACATTTTTTTAATCAGTTTTTCGAGCTCTACAGACAGAGAATCGGCTATTAATATATAGATTACCTCGGCTACCGGTGAAATGGAAATATACACAACTGACCAACTCGTGAGCGGTAACTAACAAACCGAATACTTTGACAAACTGAAAAATATCCATAAAACATTCTTGACAGTGAAAACTAAATAGTATTTCCAACAGCCGGTACTTTTGACGAATAATTACCAAAATTATCCATCACGATTTAATAATTTTAACAAAAAAAGTTATTGATCAGAGTGATGTATTTCCGCCTTTGAAATAACTTACATGATAAGACCGCGCTCGTATAAATAGCTCATATCTTGCAACGTATTATCTTGAATAGCTTTTACATTAAAATCTAAACATGGCGCCTCAGCTTAGCTGCTATATAAAACAAAGAATTGTAAACATGGCTGAAAAAGGAAAATCTTACACTAATATTTCAAAAATAATTTTGGCGGAAGATCAGTTAAATGTATCAAGACAAGCAATATCTGCAGTATATGCACGGTACAAACAAACTGGTTCATTTACTTCAAAACGCAAATCTGGAAAAAAGAAAAAGTTAGAGATAGCACATTACAATTATATAGATGAATGCTACGAGAATAATGATGAACTTACTTCGGTTGGTAAGAAAAAATGATTTTTTCACTACTTAGAGCACATCAACATGCCTTTTGCCTTTCGGTATAATGTATGATATATTGTATTAAATCAGTAGGATGAATTAAACATAGGATAATTAAACGAAAAACAATCAGCAATCACTAAGCATCATCATTTTATTTAGATCTTCAAAAGCTTCTTAAAGAACGATTCAACCTATCAGTTTGTTCAAGCACAATAACGGAAACCAGGAAAAAATTGGGATGGATCTTGACTGGTCCCAGGTATTGCCAACTGATTCGAGAACAAAATAAAATACAGAGGTTGGAATTTTGCCGAAAAATACAACATGAACAAGATCAATTCGATAACGTTATTTTCACCGATGAATCAACAATTATGTTGGACAAGCATGGGAAAATATGCTTTCGAAGAAAAGATCATCTTCCAAGGTTAAAGCCAGCACCAAAACACCCATATAAAGTTCATGTATGGGCTGGGATATCAAAACGTGGACCAACGGAAATTGCCATTTTTTCCGGTATTATGAGAAAAGAATTTTACATAGAAATTCTTAGAGATACACTGATACCGTTTATCAGAAAAGTTTATCCAGATGGACATAGGTTTCAACAAGACAACGATCCAAAACATAAAAGTGCGTTAATACATATACATATACATACATACAACTTGTGTTTCAAACTTTGATCTGATTATAATTGTATCTTCCTTTAACATTTCAGGTGCTTACACTTTGAAGTTTATTGAAGAGAATGGAATAAATTATTGGCCAACACCAGCAGAAAGCCCAGATCTCAATCCAATTGAAATGCTCTGGCATGAATTGAAGCACCACATCAGAAAAAGGGTAAAGCCTTCGGTTAAAGAAGAACTTGTCAATGGCATATGCGAGTTTTGGGCTACTGTGGATTGGAAAAAATGTACGAGATACATTGACCACATACAGAAAGTTATTCCAATTGTGATAGAACGTGGAGGAAAAGCTTCAGGACACTGATCTTTCTACGTATTTCGTTGTTTGTGAAAACTATTAATTGTAACTAATATAATTGGGTTTTTCAAAAGAAAAAAGATTTTGTCTTCTTTAAAACATTCATCATCCTCCGAACTCCCATTATATTTGATCATTATAGTGATGAGCGATCAAAGAAACGTTTTTCACATGAGTCAAAGTAATCAGTAAGTTGAGTATTGAGTTGCGTATCATTCCATTTTACCGGTTACCGAGAGAATCAGTGAATGATGCGAACATGACCTGATTTTATTTCACGCTTACATAAAAAATAGGTACCTTATGAATTATTGAGGCTAGTAGTTACTTTGACTATCTAAAGCTACTTATTTGGAAATAAGGTATGTTACCATAAGTAAAGCTCTATTAGTTCTAACGTTAAACTTAAACTTTAAACTTTTCAAACTTTAATTATCTTTCTCGTTCTTAACTGTCTTTTTACAAGATTACAAAAGCAGTTATTTCGAATAGTTTTTTAATTTCACGAAGCCATTATCATTGCGTTTCTCTTACATATGCTCTTATAAATTTTTAAATGAAAATATTCAGCTCATGCATGTATGTTTCTTTTGTATTAAATTAACTTGCTGGTGTTTCCTAATACGACCCGGTTTACATGTAATAGCAGATCAGGAGATAAAGTCATTAAATCTGTCTCTAAGGCGAATTTTTTGTTGACTTTTGCGAAGCATTACTTAGACTTACAAAGGTTTTTGTAAAAGAATGCAAATTGAATTTAAATATATAATTGCGATAAAAAAATGTTTGTTTTCCTGAATGTATCTCACCGTTTCGAATAACGAAGATGTTTTCTTGACCTTTTCTTCCCTCAAACACATTAAAATTTGTATTTCTGACGTCAAAGGAAGTTGCTTTGAAATTATATTCTGTCTGGTCTTTTCAAAATATTCTTGTTTACAAAAGTATGCATAATAAATTAGTTTTTCTTCTTACTATTTTGTGAGTAAATATTAATATTATAATATTATAGTCAAAATGATAATAGCCTATTTTCACCACTACAAAATCTTCTATTAACACCACTCGATAGCTGATAAAAAATGATTTCTAGTGATACATGATTGAGCAAACATTGTGAAAAAATGGAATTTTTAATAACTTTGCTCATAACTATGTTCTAAAAATGTCACAAATAAATTCGGCAGTTTGTGTTAGGTAAATCATAGAAATGCAAGAAAAAACATAACACCTTCAGATATTTTGAAGTGAAGCGCCCTAATTACATTACATTAACATACCGTCACTCTAGGAAAGTGTCAAAAATTTTATTCATAAATATTCTCTGTTTATTGTCGGTACACTTGCTGTGAGATTTTAACGCTATGGTTTTTCGCATTTATAAGCATTGCTTGTACCCAGGTCACGGCTATGTTCTTCTTTGTATCGGAAAAATATCTGAAGTGTTATTTCTCATATTTCTACAGTTCACTTGCAGCAATCCAGCAAGCAAAATCTTAAATTATCAATTATCATATTCACAAAATAGTTTACGAACAGTTATTTTCATAACTAACCATGTCTGTCAGACAATTATTGAAATCGTACCGTTATGGTCTTTTTTATTTTAAATGTGATAAAACTTTAATGATTTTACCAATGAAATTGGTGAAGAATGGTTGCCAGCAGATTGGGTTGGAGGTAGAAGTAAAGTTGGATAAAAAAAAAGAATTTGGCGAGATTATAGAATTAAGTGGTAAGTGTAACCTATTAGACAGTAGAGTTTTTCACAATTTTTTTGCGTTTCTTCAATATCAATTAATAAATTAAATAATTTTGATTTTCTTATTTTAGATAACAAAATCTATCTAGAAGAAAAGCTGGACGAGTACTTCTCTGACCCTCAAAACAGTAATAAATTTAACGAAAAGGAAAGCGATGATGATGAGGATGATGAGGCTTTGAAGAAAATAATGAACATCGGGAAAAAAAGAAAGAAACAAACGAAAGACACAAAAACAAGACAAAAAAAGCGAAAAACTGATGTTAAACATACTCCACAAAAACAAAAAACGTCGAAAGGGACCGTAGTTAAAGAGCTGGTAAGAACCATAACGACTCTGTATTTTTATTATTTTTCGCCAGGATCTCAAACGTTGTTTGATTCGTTTGAAAACAATATATATTTTTTTCCCTGAAAATACTTTTTTTTTAGATATCTTTAATGTTCACTTTAATCTTGTCTTGACATATGTTATGATATTTCCTGGTGTTATAAAATGTTTAACATAGCTTAATTTGATTTACTTAATAGGCATCAATGATTGTTCATGGAAAGGTCGGTGAAAACGCTATAAATATCAATAACAGTCATGAATCGGCCGTGCAGAATGACGATATCGAGTGTTGGACGAACGAAGAAATTTCACCCGACAACAACTGCCAAGACAATGAAAGATCGTCTGAAAAATTTGCTTTAGAAAGTGATATAACTACCGACAGCCATGAACTTAATAATGTTGAAATGGTGGATAATCTCCTTGGAAAAGAAAGTTATTTAAGCGAATTACTGGAGGATGATTTAAGTAAAACTCCGTTACTTGAAACTCCTAAAGAATGTTCGATAGATTTTTCTGTAAGTCTTTTTTTCTAAATGTACTGGCTATCTTGCAGATCTGATTTTCTCTTGGGCAATTTGATGAAACGAAATTTGTTTATCTTTCAGATTGAATCTTAACAACCACAGAAAATCGCGCAAATCCAAAATAACACCAACTGGATGGTATCTGTACTGGTACAACAAAATGCTCGGCTAAAAGAAAGAATAGACGAAATTCAAGCGAACAATATTTATTTACAAGGAGTGCTTCATCAACTTGTGGGAAATCAAGAACGAATAATTAAGTTAACTCTCTTGGATGCAAACAAAGTTGTTTACGCCTCACCGCCAAAACGCTTCCTCCCCCCTAAGAAGATAGACTTTATAACTTCATCACCCGCCAAAACAACAACGACAACAACAACAACAACTGCAAATCCTATTTCCTTCGCAAGCCACACACAAATATCTTCGCCCGATGATCCAAGTCTTTCCTTCCGTAGCAAGTCTCATCTTCCAATAAGCGAAGAAATATCTTCGGTATCTAGCGATGTCGGAAACTGGAACCTTTCATATGCAGATGTTCAAAAAATCTCGTACAAATCATTGCCTGTGATGAACTTTGCAAAAAATCTTGCTGTGGCAGTCTTCAGTGAAGAGGAACTGGCGGAAAGTAATTGTACTGGAGCCAAAGGAAAAAAAGCTTTGGATCCAGAAAAGCTTGCCAAGATACGAGAGCAAGTGTTTCAGTGGAATGCCATGAGTGCAAAAGACGAGGAGCAGGCCTGGAAACGATGTAAAGAAGCCATTAACGAAGTCGGTCGAAGAAAGAAAAGTAGTAATTTGTAAATATTTTTGTGAATAGATTTTGTAAATAGTTTTTATAAATAGTTTTTGTAAATATTTTCTAGTCAAATAATGTGTGTGAAATAAAGCAAGCTCTGGGAACAGAATTGTTTTCATACATTTATATTTTTCCCAAAAATGTTCCAAACAATCTGTAAGAAATGAATCGAACTTTTTAAACTAAAAACTCATTATTTCGGAAGTAAGAAAAGTTTAGAACTAAACCCTTCGCTAGTAATTGATTTTCGATAAACACATCAAAATTTTCAAATAGTTCTGTTGTGTATGCGAACACAAAAACCTTCGACACATAAAAACGTAGAGTTACAATTATTATGGAGATAACATTTATTAAGGAAACGGCTCGAACAAACAACAACAATTTCAAAGTCGGTTTTTCCTCTAATCGAAATGTTCAGCGCGGGAGGGCTATGTGCTCTCTTCATGATCATTTGAATCCATCAGTTGTTTTTCTCAGAATGTATTTAAAAATAAAAACAATGAAAGACACTGGTAAAATTTAAAAAGTCTATATATTAATAGCCGATTCTCTGTTTGTTTGTTTGTTTGTTTGTTTGTTTGTAAGTCACGCAAAATGGTAGATTGAGTTGTGAGCGAAATTATTTCTTTTTTTGTGTGCGACGTGAGTTCGAAACAAATACATTGCAACCCCAATCGAACGTGACTTTTTTTGGCTGGTGAACCAATAGAGATAACGTTTTGTTTTTATTATTATTGTTAGTTTTATATTCCAAGGACCACCAGCAGCAGTGGCAGAACGTGGCAGCATGTTCGGTTTGCCAGTGTATCCTAACGCTTTCCTGACTGTCTGAGACGGCAGGTGAACTTTTTTTCGAGCAATCAAAATGTTTAAAAAGCGGTAGGTAAAAAAAAGAGAATCATGAAACAAAATATTTTTTTGCTTTTGTCTTAATAGTTGTCTTAATTTCTTTTAATCGATTTCTTTTAATCGATTTTAATCTCATCGAACATGTTTTTTATTCACTTCATTCATTTAGCACGTGCATTTTTTTCTCCTCCCGTGTGATCTTTTTGAGAGAAACCATTTTTTCACCTCCTTCTGACGGTACCCCCATGTTAGAGCGCGTAAAACAAAAGCTAATAACAAGTTGAAAAGTTTTTTCTCTCTGCGTTTTGAGTGTATTGTTAAACTGATATTTGATTGGTTTAAAATCGTAAATAAAAACCACGTGAAGTTCACGTTCGGAATGCATTGTGTAAAGCAAGAAAGTCTACTAACATTTAAAATGCGACCGCGACAATGAACGGCTGAGTTAAGAACATGCAAGATTTGAAACACCAGGAACGTATTTCTCTTCACGTGCAAACGAGCTTTATTTAGCGATAAAGCCAGCAGCAAAGGAAGTCTTATCGCTGGTTTTAAGTGCAACTAGAAGCCTCAGGGCTTGAACAATTTCCGCAGCAGGCCTAGAGGAAATAGCTTTAGGCTAATTTTCAAGATATCCGAATGGCTATCCATTCTGTTCTTGTTGCTTACGTGAGAACAGGTGTATCACAATTCCCAAAATATGACTTATGGTTCACATGAAGAATAAAATGATATTCGGTAGAAGTGAACCCAAATCATTTGAAAATCAGGGAAAAATCTGCAAGTAACTGCCAACTTTAATATCAGGACCTTCCAATTGTTCAGGACCTTCCAAATTTTGCCAGAAATTTGAATTTGGTAATATATTTAAGTAAACATTACATGAAATTGTTCATAACTTTCATTAATAGCAGGAGAAAGTTGGGCATTTCAAAGATTTTAATCCATGACATTTAACAGGATTACAAGAAGATAAAAATTATATACATAACTTAAATCAACATAACATACAATACGAAGATCTATTTCTACGTAACCTGCCAGTGGCGGATCCACAGGTAAGCCGCAACTTGTGTAGGAGAGTGTTAGCAATTCAAAGATAAAAGAAAAAGGTTCAAATAATCCCATTGAGAATATGAACTGAATTCACAACTTATGTTAATGCGCTTCTCCACAAGTTGCGACTACACTCTCGATCCACCACTGTCTGCATATTACCACTTCTATGGAGTCTATAAATAACACCAATGTGCACGAAAAGATAAATGACACAATAAAACTTTGTTAGGATCTGTATGAAAATGTTCTTTTCGAACATGATATACCTTAAAGGGATTTTTTTGCGTGGACTAATTTTTGCGAGCCAAGGTTTGAGAGTGTTTTGCGTGGATTAATTTTTTTCGAGTCAGGGCTTCTCAAGGAAAATGTTTGGATGGGCATAAAGTGCAATATGTGTATATTATAATATAGCTCAGAAGTAGCAGCGAAAATCACCATTTCCATGCCTACCACATTGCAAAACCAATGGGTGCTTGATAAGTACAAGGAAATAGTTAATATATGAAAGGTGCGCAGAACCAAAAAATTAGCAAATAAAATCATGAAATTTTACCTGGATTTATTTTCGCGAATTGTTCATGTCTTGACGTTTTGCGTGGATTTATTTTTGCGAATTTGACCAAAATTCGCAAAAGTTGCAAAACTTAATCCACGCAAATAAAAATCCTCTTAAGGTATTGTGTCCTAGAACATATTACACTCCAAATTTTCACAAGGCTTTAGTGATCTCATTGTATGTATATAATTGATTGGATTCTAATCATCATCCAAAGTTTGTTTTCCTCTGACATATATCCAAACTAAATCATTGTGCTTCCATTGAGCGGTTTGCAGGATTATTTTGAACTATGTCATCTTAAAATCTATTAAATGTGAATTTAAAACTAATCAGTTCCACACAAGTGATAACTTGACCGAGCATTGTACAGTGATGAATAATTTGATACAGTCTGGAATTCCCCAAATTACCCTCTTCTTTAATTTATTACTGCTTTTCAATTCACTATGACATTTCGGTGTCAGAAAAACAGTTTTATAAGACATATCGTTTACCAATATCTTGCACATGTTTATACTTTCAGTATGTATGTATGTTTGTGGGTCAATTCATTCACTAGTGATTTGTGCTGCTATGACAATTTCATTTGTTTGTTTTTTTTTTTTCAATATCTTCAACTTTCGGTGTAATATTTATTAAATGAAATGAACATGTTTCATGCATTTATTGATAAGATGTATTCACCAGTAATGTTTTGATACTATAATACATTTCTGCTGCGATATTGAAAGTTTTTTTCACAGCAAAGTTTCGGTTACTATCAAACCTTCACCTTCTTTTTCAAGAATTTTTCCCAGAGTCAGCTAAACACCAATATTTCCTTTATAAGGAATGTTCTTATGATTATATTTCGATTGCAATAGTAGATAAAGTCTTAAAATTCTTCTTCAAAGTTTTTTCTAATTCTACAATTTCCTCAAAACATAAACCAAACGGTTCGAGAACGATTCACGTGTTCGGTGTGCATATGTTACTGACTTTTTAAAGAAATTTTAAAGATAACTGAATTGGGAAGTTTTCAACATAAAACGGCTAAAATAACTTTTAAAAGTATTCCAAAAGTGTAAAAAGCTTATTATTTTTATGAACTGATATTGAAAGTGGCCTTTTTGTGTTACATTTTGCATAGAGTTTTGGGTCTGTCATAAACTATTCTGAATAAACAAACAATCCGAAATCCTAACGGACTTTCCGAAAACGGCAAAAAACTGTTACGGAGAGAAAGAGATAGATAGAATGTCTAAATCAAACAATTTCCTTTGCTAAGGCGCGGAAATTGAATAATTTGGAGCAGGTGGTGACACAACGCAGGCTGAACATGGGCGGCGAGCAATGCCGCCTTGGCGGCTAGTAATAACAATTTTGTTAGTGTGTTTTTCATCTTCTTAAGGCTGCCGATTCCATAAAAACACAACGTCCCAACTAACCAGTTAAAAATGTTAAAAACCCAAAACGTTTGCAAACTTTCCAGACTTTTTCATCTTACTGTTAGTTAATTATAATTAAAATTAAAAACATTCGAAATATTACGCCTCAACAACGTTGATAACTCACGCACTATTAAGTTACTTCAGACCTTTAACTTTAATACTCAGAAGTTGCCAGGCAAAATCATTTGATGAAAAAGCGCTATAATACATCAACGATATGTAATGCATTTGACCATACAAAACAAGAAGTAAAACCAGTGTCAATTCTTTTCTATGAAATAGAATACTTGAAATTTTGGATAAGTATTCTTGTTTAAAAAAGGTAGATGAAACAGAATAAAATGATTCATTACAATGAGCTTTTCTTAAAAAAAAATTAATGAAACAAATTTCTGATAAACGGTCAAAATAAGGAATGACTAGGAAACAAATTGAAAATGATACTGTAAAACCTATTTTCTTTTTTAATTCAGGAACATATAGTAGTTGAAAAAATCATTCAGATTTCAAGGTTTGAAGGAGTATTAAGAGCCACCCTATTCGGTAAACTGTAAGCGATATCTATCGGAATACGCTGAACAACGGAGATCGGTACCTATCAGTTTACGCTAGCGCACTGTAGCTCTGGAGATAGCGGAGTACGATAACTCTCGCTTCCGCTCATGTCGTGTCTGTAGAGACCGTGCTGACACGGTGAGAACATCAAAATGGCGGCTGCAGATGCGGTTGATCATGTATTGTTGGTGAACAAAAGGACGAAGTATCTATGCATTCTGACGCTTTAGAATTTTTTGAATCTAAGTTTGAAGATTTCTTTTCACATTTTATTTATTTGATGTATTATTATCAACTGATAGTGTCCTGTTTTTATTTGCTACTGTGGTTATTTGGTGGGTGATGTGTGAGTGTGTTGTGTGTGTGTGTGTTTATATAATTTTACTTTTGTTGGTGTTTTTGTGGTGTGTGGTGTGATATGCTGTTTTGGTTGGTGAAAAAAGAAATATTCGGTTTCTTTTTGGTTTTTTAAACTTGATTTTTAGTCTATGTTTTTGTTTTTGATTAAGGGATCAGTCACAAATCGATTTTAGGTTTAGATAACGTTATATGACGTTAGTGGGTGGGTGGGTTAATTCAAGTGACGTTAAAAAATTCATAACAGAAACATTTTGCACCCATCGAAGCAAAAGCAACTGAACTATTGAACTTTCGAATGTTTTCTTGAAAGTTCTTTGCTTGATTAGAATCACCTACTAAAAGTTCTTTAAGATCATTAGGATAATAAATGTTATCTAAATGAACTTTACCATTGTGACAGCACTTAAAATTGG
Source organism: Turritopsis dohrnii (assembly GCA_027922465.2). Classification (NCBI taxonomy): domain Eukaryota; kingdom Metazoa; phylum Cnidaria; class Hydrozoa; order Anthoathecata; family Oceaniidae; genus Turritopsis; species Turritopsis dohrnii. Next base: position 106,313 of record BQMF02000448.1, on the reverse strand, counting down.
TCTCGTCACCAAACATCTTAGCACCACAAAACTGACAGACCTTGTCCATGGCACCAAGATAATGTAGTTCAGGCATTTGGTCTTGTCGAGCAGCAAGATGCAAGGGGGTATTAGCATCAGCCCGTCTAGCCCTCATGCGTTGTGCATTCTCATTCCGCCTGGCTAATCTTTCACCTGGCTGTTGAGCTTGACGATAATCAACTTGCCTTTGAGCATTATTGCTCCTAAGTCTCTCATCTTCTGATACTGGTTGGATGTTATTCGCCTGAAGCTGTTGGCGTCTTGCTTCAGCTACATCCTCATTTGCATGCCTACGCTGAATAACAGAGCGCATTTGTTGTTGATCAGGTGGCTGCAAAACAAACTGACCATTCCTAAAAACTGCTTGGAAGCCAGGAATAATATTAGTGCCTCTTATATTAAACATCACAGTACAGAAGAAAGGAATTGCCACCCCTAGTGAATAATGCACAGAACAAACCGGTGGAAGCGAAAACAAACCTTTCTTTCTACAAAATAACAGACACTAAAGGGGCAGTAGCACCAAACAGATAGCTAAACAACCTAAGAGAAAGCGAATAAAACGTGCATTCACGTCAATAACATGATAAAACGGTACATCTAAGTTTTAAGTGACAAACCTTTCTTTCCACTCTGATCTGCCTTTCTACTTTCTACTTTCTGCAAGGAACAAACAACCTGAATAAATCCAGACAGAAAAGTTCTTAGATATGTAGATAGGTAGGTAGGTATTTTCGTGGAGTCTTTTCGTGGAGTTTGCCATCTTTAAAATAATAAACACAATTACTACCTCGTTACGTAATTCTTTCGCTTTCGAAACTTTCAAACTTTGGTAAACTTGATTAACTGTCAAACTTGATTGATAACTATAGATATTGATTTATAGACAATTGAATTGTTTATACCTATTGTCTATTATTTCTGAAGCGTAACCGCAATGAATAAAAAACTTAATTTGTTTACTTTTCCAGCGAACGTCGTCGCTATAGTTTTTCCAATTTCGGCAACCAATCAAAACGACGAAGCGGCGGTCACGTGTCAAAACAAATGTTAAAAAATGGGCATTGCAATAGTATCTGCGATGGTCTAACTGCCGCTATATGACCATGATTAAGAAGATTTTGACTGTTAAAAAACAAAAAAACAATCACTCTCTAAGTTAAATGTGTTACACACGCACGCGAGTTAGTATAAGTAGACTAGTAACCCGTGTAAAAAATTTTTACAGGTTTTAATCGATGTGAGCTGAACAGAGAGAAAGGCTTATTATAATGAATTTTAGTATGATAAAGTTCCTCAATTTTTTGGAATGTAGAATGTTGTTTAGAATGTAGTATCCCGTGTAGAACAGCGTGTAGAACACGGGTTTTAATTCATCAAAAAAAAAAAAATACGCGCTGTGCGTCCACTTTTTTCACTTTTTACATATGTATAAATTGAAGATGCAATTCAATGGTTCCCCATGATTAAAAATATCTAACGTCAATACAGAAAAAAACACTCTTCACTCTTTTAATTAAAAATCTTTAGGTATTCGGTTAAAGCATATTTAGTATGAACAGAAAAGCTTTTTAATCAGAAGATCTGAAACACATCAAAATATTCGTAATAAATCTTTCACGGTACGATGTATGCAGTAGTAAAAATAAATTGTGCGTACAGGTAAACAACAAAAAGATTAAAATCGCTGTAACTGTTCATGGAATCCACACCCCAATGTAAATAAAAGCCAAACGCGAAAGTCGTAAAAGTGTCGAAATGTGAATTAAAAACAATTGCGATTTTCTTTACGAACCCAGACCGTCATGATTAAAAACCATGATATTCATTTCTTCAATCCCGTATTATTTGAAAAGTAATGACGCAGAAACCCTATTAATACTATAAGAAAAAACAAAACAAACAAACAAAAAAGTTCTAAAGCGTACTTACCCTAAAAACATTAATAAATCTTCGCGCAATACTTTCGTTGTTGTCTATTGTTTGATCTCACAAATAATCAAAACATTTGAAACGATTAAATGCAATGCAATGTTTTCCCCTATACTAATCGTAGAAAAATATTAACTGCCGTGGTCTGACACTCCATTATGAATAAGTGACCGCAAAAACGACCCGAAATTTTAAAGAGTGAAAGCGTGAAAAAAGTGGTATGCACAGCGCGTATTAGTATATAGACTAGTATCCCAGGTAAAAACTTTTTACCGAACTTAACTTCGAAAACATTAGGTCAAATCCACCATTCCCGTGTACGTACCCTGTGACGAAAAAATAAATCATAGAATCGCAACTCAAAAACATCCCAGGAGGCGTCGCTCGCCACCCATGTTCAGTATGCGTTGTGTCGCAGAATTTAACTCTTGCAAAAGTTTCTTTTCAGGCATTAATTTTTTAATTCATTTCTTACATTCAGAAAATTTAAAACAGAAACAAATAGCAACATGGCTCATAATATATATATTCATACGCAGAAGAGAAGTAACTCGACTCGTACCTCTTAACAAAAACCCGGGTCTGCGGCCGATCGGTGTTGGAGAAGTGCTTCGCCGCATCATGGGGAAAGTTGTCATGAGTGCTTTCTCCGAAGACGTCGTACAGGCTTCATCCATTGCGCAGATGTGTGGTCGTAGCTCAGGTAGTGAAGGAGCGATTCACGCTATGAGACGGATATATGCAAATGAGAACACTGATGCTGTTATTCTTGTCGATGCTGCAAACGCATTTAACAACTTGAATCGTGAAGCACTCATTCACAACATCAAGTATGTATGTCCTGAAATCGCTACATACGTTGTAAACTGCTATGTCAACCCAGCGCGACTTTTCGTCATCGGTGGTCTGGAACTTAAGTCTAAGGAGGGAACCACTCAAGGGGATCCACTTGGAATGGCTATCTACGCTCTCGGGATAACCCCGATGCTCAACATAATGCTAATGGCAATCGGTGATCAACACAACAAAATGGTCGCTTTCGCTGATGATATAACTGCAGCAGGATCAATCGGAGCATTGAAGCAATGGTGGGATCATCTCCTCAGTGTTGGTCCATCATATGGATATTTCCCTCAACCAGACAAATCGTGGCTAATCGTCAAAGAAGAACGAAGTGCTGAAGCACATGAAATATTTGATGGAACGCAGGTGAAGATAACGGTGAAAGGAGAACGTCATCTTGGTGCGGTGATTGGCACGGACGAAAACAAGAAAGCGTTCATCAACGAAAAGATCAAAAAATGGAAAAATGAAATCAGTCTTCTTGCAGAAATAGCGACAACATGCCCTCAAGCGGCGTATTCAGCCTACGTAAGCAGCTACCAGCACAAACTTACCTATTTCCTACGTACCATCTCAGGAATTGATGAAGAGCTGAAAAAGATCGACGAAGTTGTGCGTCACAAACTCATCCCAGCAATTACAGGTGGTCACATCGTCAACGAACGAGAAAGAATGATGTTATCTCTACCACCACGTCTCGGTGGTATGGGATTAAAAATATTCTCAGAGGAAGCAAACAACGATCATCTAGATTCAATGAGTGCCACGGCCGACCTACAAAATCAAATTCTTGGTGAGAATAAGGATGTACTGGAAGCTAAGACAAAAAGTCGTCTCCGAAGCGAACGACAGCAACGCAACCAAGAAAAGCTTCGAAACTTCTTGGAGGCGGCAGACGAAGAGACCAAACGCATGATGGAAACACTGAACCAGAAAGGCGTCTCAAACTGGTTGACGGTGAACCCAACGAAGGATCAAGGCTTTGAATTGTCAAAGCAAGAGTTTTGGGATGCAATACGGGTCCGATACGATTGGCCACTCGACCGAATACCTACAACTTGCGCATGTGGGGCATCGTTCAATGTAGCACATGCGCTTTCATGCAAGAAAGGAGGTTTTGTGTCATTGCGGCATAACGAAGTACGTGACATTACTGCCAAGTTGTTGGAAGAAGTATGTGTTGACGTGCGAAAAGAACCAACGCTTAATGAACTAGGGAATGAAGATCTACCCAGACAAGCAAACAGATCGAGAGAAGCAAGATTGGATATTAGCGCTCTCAACTTTTGGACAGCTGGTCAACGAGCATTCTTTGATGTGAGGGTTTTTAACCTGTTCGCTCAGAGATACAGCAAAACAAAAGTTGAAAATTGCTTCTTGTCTAATGAAAAAGATAAGAAAAGACAATACTGTGATCGCGTTTTGCAGGCTGAGAACGGAACATTCACGCCGTTAGTTTTCGCAGCAAATGGAGCAATGGGAAGAGAATGCTCGAAGTTTTACCGAAGGTTATCGGAAATGATCGCCGAAAAACGAAAAGATCAATCGTCGAAAATTGCGAGCAATGTTCGAACAATAATTTCATTCTCGTTACTGAGATCAACAGTACGCTGCATACGCGGATCAAGAGGTCGAGCACCGCTCCCTCCAGACGAAAATCTTTTTTAAAAGAAAAATAAAATTCTAGTTGAATTATAATTAAAATTGTATTTAAGTAATATATATAATGTATATAACTATATAAATAATATATTGTTTAGTGTGTCAGAGAAGTAACTTTAATGTAAAAATATGCAATATATAACACAGAACCGTTTACTAAGACATACAAAACCAAACATTGAATAACATTACAAAAATGATACCTTCCAACTTATTCTTTTGTTCAAAAGTTACTTCTGGACTGCAACCATTAATGAATTTTTGAAATGATATAGTTAGTTCTTCCCAAAACCATGAACATCATGATTAAAACCATGAGTTTCATTTCTTTATGCTTTTTTTATTATTGCCTAAAAGAATAATGTTTCAATTGTAATACCGAAAAAAAAAAAAGAAACAAAAAAAAAAAAGGCAATTCAAGTACGTATTTATCCTAAAAACAATAACTAAGAAGAAAAATTTACACAAAAGATAAAAAGTCACAAATAAAATCATAAATTCAAAGTTATATACCTAGGCATAGTACGTAAACGATTACCATAACACAAAATATGCATAAACGCGATAAAATATAAACTTAAGAAAAATACAGCCAGCAACACTTATTTTTTGTAAGATAGTTTCATTGCACAGTCATTAAGTAAGTAAATCTTAAGTAACCCTCTCGACATTATAACCCATCATGTGCTTCATTTCTATTTTAACAGATCAAAACATTAAAAAAACATATACAAAAAACCTAATCATGCTATGACGAAATCTAAAGAAAAACAAAACAAAGTAAAAGAAACTTTGAAAATGTATTAACCTTAAAAATAATAATTAAAAACACAAACGTAATGACAGAATTAGTATAGCTGAAAAATTTTTAACATATGAAAACATTCGTGGAGCCATTTTTTATTTCCAGTTCAGAGCTCCTCTCTGCTGGAAAATTCAAAACACAACAGTAAACATCCCTCTTATCCTTTATGTATCCACTAATACTAACAGTGTTTAACTAAATAGATACTATTTTAACTTTACCTTTCAATACCAATTCACATCATCATGATAGTAAACAATATTGATCATGTTCTGTAGCCATTATCAAACACTTCTAAACTCTTTTACTTTCTGTATTTCATACCTGTAAACAAATTAATAACACTCGATTAACTTTCCAGCATACTTTCCTATTGTAAACATACACTTTCTATTTGTTTTCTACTGCAATTTCACTACCATTTTTATACAGTGAAAGACATAAAAATGCTTTCTTCGTAACTTCATAACTGTGGAGCCATTTTGAAATAAATAAAATAAGGAACAGTTCGTTACCAAAACAAATCAGTAACTGCTCGTGTAGGACCTGCATCTTTATGATCTGATCGTTTTAACTCTGTTTTTATTCTCTTTTAACGCTGTATTTATTAAATCCGTTTGACTCATGTACTTACGTATATTACTTTATATCTTTTCCAAACAATTTTCCACCGAAAAAAAGTAAAACCATTTTCACCAATGTAAATAAACATCATCCTTTCTTCAACTTCATCTACACTACTTCTGTACTGCTGCACTCCCATAACTATTTGATAACTATAAAAAGAAATTCGTAAAATCAGCACGACTTTCTTCCACTCGTTCTTCGTTTGGTTTTCATCTGAAAAAACCTATATAAAAAAAAACAAACATCTGTTCAAAAACTCACCTACGTACGCATGTGTGCTACCTGCTAACTAATCACTTACACACATGCTGCTGCCTGTTCTTTTATTAATCGTTCGATCTTTCTGCAGCTAATTTTTAAAAACTTCACTGCACTTCTTCTGTATATCTAAATATGATTTTTCATTGTAAACAAACAACTAACCCGTGTTCTTTTATTAATAAGAGTAAAAGTTTAGCAATAAACACGATAATAAAACGTTTTATAATAATAACAATACCTTCGTGCATACAAACCTGTGTTTCTTCGTCAGTTCTTTTGTCGATTTGCTGCCTAAAACAATCAAATTTAAATTAAAATATTTGTATACAAAAAGAAACACGTCTTCTTCGCGAAGTTTCTTGCTTACGAAATGATCGTTGACAAATTTCGAACGAAGAAATTGCATTGCTCGCACTCCTCCAAAGACGTTTTTCGGCTGATTTCCACTGCGCAAACCAAAAATAACAAAACGGAGGAGCATATACTAATCGCGGAAAATCAAAAAAAGTGTTCTCGCCTCTACGTGGTTTTACGACAAAAAGGGAAAAAATAAGAAGGATTTGACCGTGAAAAAAAATCAAATATGTCACTCTTTAAAATAAAAGTGGGATGCACAATTTCGAATTAGTATAATAAGACTAGTATCCCGGGTAAAAACTTTTTACCGAACTTAACTTTGAAAACATTAAGTCAAATCCACCATTCCCGTGGTACGTACGCGTCGCTCGCCACCCATGTTCAGTATGCGTTGTGTCACAGAATTTAACTCATGTAAAAGTTTCTTTTCAGGCATTAATTTGTTATTACATTCAGAAGATTAAAAACAGAAACAAATAGCAACATGGCTCAGAATAATATATTTATACGCAGAAGAGAAGTAACTTTAATGTAAAAAAAGTGGCAATATATAACACAGAACTGTTTACCCAGAAATACGAAACCAAACATTACAAAATGTGAATTGAAAACAAATCGATACCTTCCAACTGTGTTTCTTTCGTGCGGAAGTTACATTATACAGCAACCATTAATGAAGTTTTGAAATGATATATAGTCTGTTCTTCCCAAAACCATCTACGTCGTGATTAAAACCATGAGTTTCATTTCTTTATGCCTTTTTTATTATTACCTAAAAAATTAATACTTGAATTGTAATACCGAAAACCTAATCATGCTATAAGAATATTGAAATAAACAACAACAAAAAAACGAAAGAAAAAAAAATGAAATTCAAGTACGCATTTATCCTAAAAACAAAAATTTACCCAGAAAATAAAAAGTCACAAATAAAATCATAATGCCAAACTTATATATATACCCAGGTACGTAAACGATTACCATAACAATAAATAATGCATAAAAATGATGAAATATATATAAAGTTAAGAAAAATCCACCCAATAATAACGCTTCTTTTTTGTAGGACAGTTTCATTGCACAGTAATAACTAATGAACTTCTTAAATACATAATACATTTTTCTCTTAACTAACCCTCTCAACATTATAATTTAACCCACCATGTGCTTCATTTCTATTCAGATGAAAATATTCAAAAAACATTATAGAAAAAAAACCTGATCATACTGACGAAATCGAAAGAAAAACAAAACAAACTAAAAGAAACTTTGAAAAAATATTTACCTTTAAAATAATAATTAAAAACACAAGCGTAATGACAGAATTTGTATAGCTAAAGAATTTTTAACATTATGAAAACATTCACAAATGTGGAGCCATTTTTATTTCAGTTCAAAGCTCCTCCTGGCTAATTCAAAACACGACAGTAAACATCCCTCTTATCCTTTATTTATCCACTAAACAACAGTTAAACAACCCTTTATTCTTTATTTATCCAGCATACTAACTGTGTTCTAACTAAATAGATATATAATATTTCAACTTTAGTTAAACTTCAAACAAAATAGAATACCTTTCTCACTGCCAATTCACATGTTAGTAAACAGCATTGATCATCTTCTGCAGCCATTTTCAAACACTTCTAAACTCTTTACTACTATATTCATACCTGTAAACGAATTACTAATACTTTATTTACTTTCCAGCACAAACATACATAGGTACTTATAAAACACTTTTGCTACCATTTTTATAAAGTGAAATACATAACTGTAAAACTGCTCTCTTCGTTTGGCAAAACTGCTATAAAAACTTTCTGTATTTTCCAGTAGATTTTGTACTTTTTGGCAGGCAGACAAAAGCATCAAGCATCGATACAACAAATATATACAATTAGACAGGCATAACACATTCCCCACTTCCACAGCGTCATGAGAAATAAAAACATTCATAGCTGTAGGACCATTTTTAATGTAATAATAGCGCGCGTTACCAAAACAAATTTCTCTCGTCTTCCTTTTCATCCAGCAGCATATACACATACTAAACGACAGAATAACTGAGACATCCACTCAAAGCTAAACCATATAATCTTTCAAAACTAAATTAAACCATTCCTTACTGTGTAAATAAACATGATTTTGTTCTGCATTTCTTCACTACCCTTTCTTCTGTATAACGATATTTGATTACTAAAACGTAAACAAACATTTAAATACATACATAACTTACTTACCCTTACTTGTTTTTTTTAAAAAAAAAACAATAAAAGTTTTATAATAATACTTTCGTACAGATCTGTTCGTTCCTTCTGCACAGCCAATTTTATACTGCACTTCTTCTGCATTCTCACTATGCTTTTACATTGTAAACAAACAACTAATCACTTACACATGTTCTTTTATTAATCTAATATACAATAACAGTAAAAGTTTAACAATAAACAATAATCTAAAATACAATCACAGTAAATCATACCTACGTGTTTCTTCGTCAAAATAGCGACCGATAATGAAAACCGTTATTAACGAACTAATTTTTTGGAAATGGGCAACCAATCAAATTGGCGAAAAAAGGATTTCTTGCGTTTTGATTGGTTTAAAAAATTATAACGTCACACTTAGATTACGTAACATTAAAAAAAGTGTTCTCGCCTCTGCGTGGTTTTACGACGAAAAGGGAAAAAATAAGAAGGTTTTGACCATGAAAAAAACCCAAAATATGTCACTCTCTAAAATAAAAGTGGGATGCACAATTGCGAATTAGTATAATACTAGCCGCCAAGGCGGCGTCGCTCGCCGCCCATGTCCACCTGCTCTGTATCACTGTATCAATAAATGTCAAATTTCCTTATAAACGGCTCGTACAACTTGTGTTCAACCAGAAGCAGATTCGAAGTCACAACCTCTGGTAAAACCAATCTTTTATCAGTGTAACAATACACTCAAAACGTAGAGAGAGAAAACTTCAACTTTTTATTAGCTTTTGTTTTAAAAAAGTTACGCGCTCTAACATGGGTGCTATCAAACGTAAGGGGGAAATCGTTTCTCTTCTTAAAAAGATCACGCCGGAGGAGAGAAAAAAGGCACGTGCTAAATGAATAAAGTGAATAATAAAAAAAAAACGTTCGATCTGAAGCGCATAACAATTAAAATAAGAAGTATAATTATTAAAAGAAAAACAAAAAAATATTTCGTTTCATGATACTCTTTTTTTACCAATCGGTTTTTAAACATTTCGATTGCTCGAAAAAAAGTTTACCCGTCTCAGACAGTCAAGGATACGTTAGGATACACTGGTAAACCAAACATGCTGCCACGTTCTGCCACTGCTGCTTTTTGTCCAAAATGTTTAATCAGTTAGTTTCTTTGTATTTAGTTGATGTATTGTTTTCAAAGCCAACGTAGTCAACGTAGTCCTTGGAATATAAAACTAACAATAACAATAAAAACAAAACGTTGGTCCTATTAGTTCATCAGTCAAATTGCAATGTATTTGCTTCGAACTCACGTCGCACACAAAAAAAGAAATAATTTCGCTCACAACTCAATCTACCATTTTGCGTGACTTACAAACAAACAAACAAACAAACAGACAGACAGAGAATCGGCTATTAATATATAGACTAGCCGCCAAGGCGGCGTCGCTCGCCGCCCATGTCCACCTGCTCTGTATCACTGTATCAATAAACGTCAAATTTCCTTATAAACGGCTCGTTCAACTTGTGTTCAACCAGAAGCAGATTCGAAGTCACAACCTCTGGTAAAACCAATCTTTTATCAGTGTAACAATACACTCAAAACGTATAGAGAGAAAACTTCAACTTTTTATTAACTTTTGTTTTAAAAAAGTTACGCGCTCTAACATGGGTGCTATCAAACGTAAGGGGGAAATGGTTTCTCTTCTTAAAAAGATCACACGGGAGGAGAGAAAAAAAGGCACGTGCTAATTGAATAAAGTGAATAAAAAAAAACGTTCGATCTGATTAAAATAGATTAAAAGAAATCGATTAAAACAAATTAAGACAACTATTATGACAAAAGCAAAAAAAATATTTTGTATCATGATACTCTTTTTTTACCTATCGGTTTTTAAACATTTTGATTGCTCAAAAAAATGTTCACCCGTCTCAGGCAGTCAGGCAAGGATACGTTAGGATACACTGGTAAACCGCACATGCTGCCACGTTCTGCCACTGCTGCTTTATGTCCAAAACGTTTAATCAGTTAGTTTCTTTGTATTTAGTTGATGTATTGTTTTCAAAGCCAAGTCAACGTGGAATATAAAACTAACAATAATAATAAAAACAAAACGTTATTCCTATTAGTTCATCAGCCAAAAAAAGTCACGTTCGATTGGGATTGCAATGTATTTGCTCTGAACTCACGTCGCACACAAAAAAAGAAATAATTTCGCTCACAACTCAATCTACCATTTTGCGTGACTTACAAACAAACAAACAAACAAACAAACAAACAGAGAAACGGCTATTAAGGTGGTACCCCACCATTAAAATAATTTTTTTTCATTTTTTTCATTTTTGCATTTTCGGGACCCTAAACCATCTGGTAATAACGTTGGGTGGTTAGAATATGCATTTTCATAACATAAATAGAGAAATCACTATATTCTCATTCACTGGTGTTGATTTTTTGCCCTAAAAAATTCCCTAACGTCGCCAGGTGGCCAGTAGATAACCCCTAAATAACTACTTTTTCCCTGGGAAAAAAGGCGTAAAATTTACGCCACTATATCCCCTTTGCTTTACCGGAATTGGAGTCAACTTTTGGTCATGTTTTAAAACCATAATTAGTATTACAAACAATTTTCAAGCAGCTAGTATTTTCACTGAAGATGAAATTTCTCATAATTTGTTGGATATATTTGTCATGGGATCAACTAAACGATACAAAACATCAAGAAGTAAGAAAAGAAAGGGATTTTATGGTGAAAGGTATAACTCTAAAGAAACTGGCAGAACTGGCAGAAGTCTCAGTGATGATTCTCAGCAGCAACAGCCTACTTCACAATCACCATTGTCAACAAGCACTCCTGTGTTTACCTCAAGTTCTGCTATAAAATTGAGCTTGTCTACTGATAATTCATTTACAGAGAACATTCAACCTGACCATTGCAACATTATAATTGACACTGAAATGTTGGAGCCTATTTTCTCTTTGGTTAGGTGCCCAGTATGTTGTTCAGCTGTCAATTTGAAACGCAACCCTGAAAAGAAAATGGGACTATGTCATACATTTGATGCCGAATGTACTGCTAAAGAATGTGACTGGCGTGATTCATTTGCTACATCTAAATTCGTCAATTCTGATACAAGTAAAGTAGGCCAAAAAACACATGATATTAATCTTCGAACTGTCATTACATTCAGGGAGCTTGGTCGTGGATTTTCAGCTATTGAAACATTTTGCCAATGTATGAATATGCCTAAACCAATGAACCAGTCTGCTTATGATAAAAATGTATCACGTCTTTATCCATGCTATAAAGCAGCCATGAATGACTCTATGCTTCAGGCTGCTGAAGAGGCTCGTGTAAAAGCTGGAGGAGAAGATATTGCAAACGTCACTGCTAGTTTCGATGGGAGCTGGCAAAAGCGTGGATTTACTTCTTTGAATGGATTAGTCACCGCAATGTGTAATGGAAAGTGCGTTGATGTTGCAGTAATGACTAAGAATTGCAAAGCTTGTCAATACTGGGAAACAATGAAGGATTCACCTGGTTATAGTGACTTTAAATTAGAACACAATTGTCCCATTAACCATAATGGCAGTGCAGGTCTTATGGAAGCAGAAAGTGTAAAGAAAATATACAAACGGTCGGTTTCTTTAAACAAATTGAGATACACTGTATACAGAGGTGATGGTGATACAAAAGCTTTCCTTGCAGCTTCATCTATTAATGCATACCCTGGAATTGAGATCAAGAAAAGTCATTGTGTTGGACACGTCCAAAAAAAAGTCCGCAATCGCTTAGTGAAATTACGTAACGAGTGGAAAGGAAAATTATTGGATGGGGAAAACAGAAAAGGAATAGGTGGTACTGGTAGACTCACAGATAAGGTTATTCATACTTTACAAAATTACTATGGTATGTCAATCAGACAAAATAAAGGGAATTTATATGGTATGAAGAAAGCTGTTGCTGCAATTGTTCATCATTGTTCTGAAAACGCAAATGCTGAATCACGCCATATATTTTGTCCTAAAACTGAATCTAGTTGGTGCAAATTTCAAAGAGATATCATCAGGGGAGAGAGCACCTACAAGAAACCAGCAGTCAATATTCCTGAAAATATTGCAAAACTAATTAAGCCAATATTTTCACATGAAGATCTTGGTGCAGATACATTGTTGGAAAAATGTTTGGATGGGGAAACACAAAATCACAATGAGGCAATCAATAGCTTGATTTGGAAAAGATGTCCTAAGGATGTGTTTCTTGGGAAGGTGGCACTTGACATGGGTGTTGCATCTGCAGTCATTAACTGGAATGATGGTGATACAGGACTGTTAAGTATTTTCGAGAAATCAGGACTTACACCAGGCCAATATGCAATATCCGGATTCAAAAGTGCTGATGCAAAACGAATAAAAGAAATAAATCGCAAAAGTCTTGAACATATAAAAAACAAAAGAAAAAGACTGAGAGGAGCTAGAAAAGGTTTTGAAGACAAATTAAAGGATATAGAAGGGGATGTGTATGTTGCTGGAGAGTTTTGAAGCACTTTATGGCTTTTAAAAATAATTTTTATTTTTATTTCTATTTTTCCCTGATTTAAAATGCTATTTTCTCAAAATGCGATTTTTGCAACTTCTAACAAAGATATCAGGAGAACCAATAATGCTATCATCTTCAAATTTTGCACATAGTTAACTCTCTTTGTAATGCAGGTATTGAATTGATTAGAATTTTGGTATTTGATTTTTTTCGGAAAATATATGGCATAGACGGTAAAGATTTTAGACTAGAATTTAGCAGCGATCCTTAATTATTCGTGTGAAAAATTTTCAACATATGACTCTTTTTCTTTCAATTCAAACCCTTCATTAATTTATAAATTAGCACTATATAAAAGTTGATTGCCTAACTATCAGCCAATTTTAAGCTATTTTTGTTAAAAGTATGACCTTTTTTTCAGGTTTTCTGATGTTAATTATGCGCATAATTAATGTTTTTTTGAAAAAAAATATTTTTATTGTCATTTTCTTAACCAATTATTACCATAAACTCATAAAAAGTCCATAAAATTGCACAGAACAAAAAATAGTTTTAATAGTGTGGTACCACCTTAATATATAGAAGATAGTAGCAACATACTAACTTGATATGTGACGATTCAAAGGAAAATCACTACAACGATCAATATAGAAGGTTTCCGGAGTGGGTGCGTGGAATCACCCGTTCGTCAGCGAAAATATGGAATACGTGAAAGCCGGATATTCATTCACAACAATGTGTTGTTTCAGAGACATCTTCGAAGAGTATCATTTTACGGAAAAGTACTCTATCGTTTTAAATTTTCAGCAATATTTCGAAGGGCTGTTGATACCTTCGTCACCACTGAAAGAATATATGTAATTTTGGTTAGTTTTCTTGAAATGTATCCTATCAATGTAATGTACATTAGTTATATTGCGATTCAAAGACCTTATTACTTCAAATGTCCAAATACCAAACTGTGCTCCCTTGCCTCGTTTTGATGTGGTAATTTATTGAAAATTATCAGAAATTGGCCCATTAGCAATTTTCAGTTAGGAAAAATTTAATATCAAGTAATGTCACAATATAAAAGAAAATAACGCCCAATATAAAATCAGGTTTGATAGTCTGTTAAGGATTTGATTTTGTCAATGTGGGATGGAAAAGGAAAACAAAGTGCTTTATGTATAAGTCATTTCCAGTTCTTTTATGCATAAGTACAGATTCAAAAAATTTCTGACACTCATAGTTAGCATTTCCAGGCCAAAAAATCAAATTTTTCAAAAAGCTATGAAACTATGCTCATTGGATAGATCTTTTCAGGAGAAAAAAAATGAGGGGTCATACACCTCTCAACGATAAGCCGTTCCAAAGTTATAGGGAATTTAGTTTTGGAAATTTAGGGCAATTCTTGACATTCTGTTACATATTTTCCCTATAGTTTTCAACTGTAATAAAATGTCTAATGGCACCAAAAAAATTGATTTTTTAATGAAAATAAGGGTTAAAGAATACCCTCATAACTTTTTAACACTTCATAATTTGGACTTAAAATTTTCAGGGTAGATTCGAATAACCATTTACTACAAAGAATAATATTTGTTTTCAATGAATAGTACCCATAGCAACAGGGATCTCCCCCCCATGGCAACAACATATAAAAGAGGGTAAAAACACGAATTAACAGGCAAAATGACAAAAAAACTATAATTTACTATTTAACACTTAGGTGGGGCAAGGAAGCATAAAGCTTGAGGAACCAAATTACATATTACTTCAAGATTTACCCCAAATTTTCCCTAGCAACGGGGTAAAATCATGCCAAAATGCACATTACAAGTAGCTACAATACAAGAAATTGGGCAACTGACAACTTTTCATTCTGTTTAGATAGGAAATAAGCAAATGAGAGGCGTGGGTGCTTATATACTAGTGAATTTCAAGATTTACCCCAAATTTTCCCTAGCAACGGGGTAAAAACAAGCCAAAATGCACATTACAAGTAGCTACAATACAAGAAATTGTGCAACTGACAACTTTTCATTCTGTGTAGATAGGAAATAAGCAAATGAGAGGCGTGGGTGCTTTTGTACTAGTGAATTTCAAGATGTACTCCAAATTTTCCCTAGCAACGGGGTAAAATCAAGACAAGACAAACATGACACATCAGGGAATCCATTATATATTAACATTTTAAAACAATAAAATATGATAAAAGGAACACTTCGTACCATCTTAAGTGACATTTTAAATTTTGAATTTTACTTAATTTAAGACTTAATTTATTGAGTCACTTAATATGGTACGAAATGTTCCTCATAAAACCCCCCCCCGGCACATATCTTCTTCGCCGTTTTCTTCCTAAACATAATAAGAACAGAATAATGTTTTTGTTGATAATTGTTATGAGTACACAAAATAATCTAAACAAAGTAAACAAGTACCTCTGACTTTCCCAAAAAAGGGTCTACTTTGATAGTCTGAAATGTCATAAATCACAAACAATAAATTAAAACCTAATACTTCTCAAAAGAACATAAACTTATTATAAACTTACTGAACAACACAGGCTGCTGTTGCTGCTGTTGCTGCTGTACAAACTGCTGCACAGGCTGCTGTACAGACTGCTGCACAGGCAGCTGTACAGGCGGCTGTGCAGGCAGCTGTACAGGCTCCTGCTGTTGTTGCTGCTGCTGCTGCTCCTGCAGGTTTGCCAGCTGATCTCTCAGCTGGCGAACCTCCTCATTGTTGGCAGCCAACATGGCATTTTTGGCTGCCACCACCTCCTCCAACTGGGCCACCACCTCCTCCAATTCAGCCACACGGTTAGAATTTCCCATTATTTTTTACTTAAATATAAAAAGAAATAATTGTTTTTAATGAATACCATTCAAGTCTAAGATCGTATTAAACAATTCAGAATAAACAGAAAAAGCAGTTAAAGTTAAGATTTAGTGCCCACCTTCCACCCGGCATTTGCGTTAGTATTTATTCATTGCTTTACGTTTTATCCAGGACAACCTCCGTAATCAATGAGGGTCCTGCGAAGAAGGCCCTAGGAGCATACGTAAGATGACCTTAACGGCTCAACTAGGTAACCTCTTTCGACATTAATATTGCTCTAAGCTGAGTGGATCCACAGTTATCACTTTAAATGCTAGCTTTACACAGCCTTATCTGTTAAATGGCTGAAAATAGGTTAAGATTTACTTTTTATCCAGGACAACCTCTGTAATCAATGAGGGTCCTGCGAAGAAGGCCCTAGGAGCATACGTGAAGACGACCTTAACGGCTCAACTAGGTAACCTCTTTCAACATTAATATTGCTCTAAGCTGAGTGGATCCGCAGTTGTCATATTAAATATGCTAGCTTTACTCTGCCTAATCTGTTAAATGGCTGAAAATAGGTTAAGATTTACTTTTTATCCAAGACAACCTCTGTAATCAGTGAGGGTCCTGCGAAGAAGGCCCTAGGAGCATACGTGAAGACGACCTTAACGGCTCAACTAGGTAACCTCTTTCGACATTAATATTGCTCTAAGCTGAGTGGATCCGCAGTTGTCATATTAAATATGCTAGCTTTACTCTGCCTAATCTGTTAAATGGCTGAACATAGGCTAAGATTTACTTTTTATCCAGGACAACCTCCGTAATCAATGAGGGTCCTGCGAAGAAGGCCCTAGGAGCATACGAGAAGACGACCTTAACGGCTCAACTAGGTAACCTCTTTCGACATTAATATTGCTCTAAGCTGAGTGGATCCACAGTTATCATTTAATCATTTTAATATTCATTAATCTATTCATCTCAAAGCCTCTAATGAACAGATTTTAGATTTAAATACCTACCTTCCTCTTAACACATGTACAGGTTAAAACCTCACAAAATATCCTACAAAGCTAAGACTGATCCCTCTAAATTTTCTGTTTCTTAGTAAAAGCCTTCTCGATGACTATACAATTTAATCTCCACTCTTGTACAACCTTCACGCCGTAGGTATCATCAAAACCTTCATACTCAACTGTGAAGTCACATTCCTCGTCATATTCATCATCATCTAACACAGCAGTTACAACACCTCGATACCAAATCTCTTTCCCTTTATCTACCATTTTGTGTAATATTGTTTTTCCAAAAAACATAGGGACTTTGTTTTTCTTCCTTTTATCTCCTTTGTTACCACTTTTATTGGAGTCTTCTAACAGCTCTTCTTTCTTTTCAGCAAGCAACTGCTTACGCTCAGTTTCTGATCTTATCTTATTACAGTGTACCTGTTTCGCTCTAATTTCTGCATTCATCGAAAAATAATCAATGAGTTGCTTCAGATTACTCCTTAAAGTATCTACATCATACTTTTGATACTTGCCATTCACAGTTCCACCCATTTGCATAAGCCTCTTATCAGCAACCTTTTGTTCCAGAACGACCTTTCGATAACTGACTTGCCATTGCAAAACACTGAGCAATTTATGTTGTGGATAACTGGAACATATCCCATCAAGCTTTGCAACAGAATTAATGTAGCCCACATCCGATATTTTTTGTGTAAGATATTCTTTCTCATCAACTGATTTCTGGTACTTTATTTCGGATTCCAACTTCTTTCTGTCCATTTGATCCATCTTGAATTGCAGAATTTCTCTTCTCCTTTGCCTGTACTTTTTTATCCAGTTGTACCTGTTTGTTCTCGCAATGCATATAATTTTTTCTAACTCTTCGGTTGTCTTTGTTTCGAGCCATTTGCCGGTTTTGTTGTTACTGAACATTATAACTCCACAAGCTGCTATTGTTGATAGTGTTGGTTTCATGCTCAGTTTCCTATCATATTGTGCAAAATCTCGTTCTGATATAACATTCGTCCTTAAACAATTTCGTGTTTCATCAATGACATCTTCAGAAGGTTGATGATAAAGCCCTCCAGGCAACTGATCCTTTAACTGGCTTTGAACCATTAGGGAGCATGTACAGCAAATTATTTCAAGACATTCTTGTGTAAAACTGTCAAATTCTGGGTTTTCTGTCTCTTCAAACAATTCAACGTAAATCTTGTCTTTTGATAAGTATTTTTCTTCAAATACGGTAAAGCCTTGCATCATTTCAGAAGCATCAGTTCTGGCTGAACACAAATATTCCAACAGATTCTCCCACATTTTATTCAAAGCAAATATATGCCCAGACTCTTCAACAATACGAAATAAAGGACCACTGACTAATTTATTAAAAATCCCCAAGGCTCGTGCAGCTGCTAAATAGACTGGATAATCAATGTCTTTCTTAATAGATACATGCAAGAAATTATCACTGTCCAATAATCCAACAAATTCACTCAAGTGGTTACGATGATAATAGATTGCTCCACCAAGTACAAAAAAAATGTTGAAACGATGATGTAAAAATGAAACCATTGAATTTTCTTCTCCTTTCTTTTCTAAAAATGCTTTCCACTCATCTGCTTTGCCATTACGTTGGTCACCATGAGTGTAACTGGTCAGTTTGGATAACTCAAAGAATAAAGAATAAGTTCGTGACTGTGTATTATTCTTGAATCCACCATGATTGTCACTTACTTCCTCTACTATACTTTCCCATTCTTTCAGCGACTTTTCTGCATATATTCCAAGATTATGCAAAACATGCAGCCCACAAAAAACATGATGCATGCGGCTAATGTTTTCTTGTTCTTTTACTGGAAGCATGTTGTAATTTTCAACAATGAAGGGAATTACTTCCTTCCGCCACGATTCAAATTGTCGAAAGAATGCTGAATTGGTAACACATCGATCTGTCATCAATGATTTGAAATTATAAAGAATTTTCTTTACATCATCATCCATATGTGCTTCAACAGCAACCAAGCTAGACATATCTTCTAGCATCTGCTTCAAAGTTGTCATATAACTACTTGCTTCTCCAGAAAACATGTCTTCCAGACCCAAAGTAAATGATCCCTTGTCTGTTGTTACTTGGTAACCACCAATTTCATTAAAGTTGTATTTAGTGCCATCAATATGTAAGCAATTGTTGTCACTTTCCAGCAAAGCTTCTCGTACCTGCAATTTAGATACTATTTCAGCTTCAACCATGAGTTCAGCAGTTAAACTTTTCTTGGGCAGTTTGTCAATGTCTTTGTTTGCCAACTTCTTCAAAATCAATCTGATTATACTGCTGCAATTCTCAACACTAATGTTTCTTTTTAGCAACTCATAAAATACAAATCTTACTTCATCTGAGTATTTGCCATTTTTGAAAGTTTGAATGCAATTCTCATCTAGCTCGTGGATTTTTTCCTGCAACTGACAACTTAAATTTTCATAGAACCTGACATTCTCCTTTAACGTATCTGTGTCAATTGACGATTTCCTGCCACTATTCTCCAATTGTTTTTTATAGTAAAAAACCCTTTTTCTTTGACAGTCATAATTATGGGCTATTGTGGCATTATGTCTTTCCAATGCAGTGACTTTGTCCATTAATTCGTTGTTTATTTTTGTAAGTTCATCGATTTTTTCTTGCTTGCGTCTTTCCCTTTTTCCATAATTTCTGGCATTGTATCTTACAAGTTCATCTTCCTTTTCCATTATTTTCGACCTCAAGAGGCTGTTCCTGCTTTTGAGTTTTTCAATTTCACATTTCAGTTGATTAACTTTCTTCTGATGCAGTTCATTTTGTGCTTCACTTTCATTCATTATTTCAGTGTAACACCCATTTAAATGGTCCAATTGTTCATGAAGACTTTCAACTTCAGTTTGGTAGTGCATTTCTACCTCAGAATCATTTTGCTGAGTAGACAAGCCACTTTCATCTGGTCTTATCTGGGTTTTCTTCAAACTCAACGGTGTGATCAAGAACTCGTTTCTTTCAGTATTTGCTTTTTTCCTGCGAAGCTTCTCTGCTGTGTTTTGTACATCCTTAAAAAGTCTCTCAGTGGCATTTGGAGAGATTTCCTCACTCATTTCAAAGTAACTACTTAGGAACTGTGAAATATCCTCCCAACGAATCTTGACTGAGGTTTTTGCTCTACATAAAGACAAAAACACCTTATTTGTAATGACACATTGGTCTGACAAAATAATGTGACCACGTTCCAATTTCTCAGTGTCAAACATCTTTAAATCTGGGAATTTCACATCATTTTTTATGAATTCCTTCCTCATTTCGGTCTTGCCATCCAGTTTCTTAAGTTCTATTTTCTTCAGGAACCTCTCATAACTTCGGCATAAATTGCTTATCTTTGACGGTTCTTTGTTTATTCCAACATTTGCAAGCATAGTACACACTGCTTTATCCCTTGAACCACCATATTTCGATGCAATCTCAAGAATTCTTGCAAAACCTTTATAGCTAATATACTCAAAGTTTAGAGCTGAATCGTTTCTAGTTGTGCAGAATCCCTTTAACGCAACTTCATCGTAACTGTCTACTAGTGATACTAAAAGATCACTATCACTATCTGCATTACTTGAACTTCCTGCTATCATCTCACTTCTAACATTTTCGTGTGATATTTGACCTATAAAGTGCAGTCAATTTTTTGTGAAAAAACAAAAACAAAGAAAACAAAACAACACAAATTAAAAAAAAAAAAAGACTTACTTAAGTTGATATCAAAATCCACTTCTGTTGGTTTCTGTTTTTCATTAGGTGAACTGGCTAGTAGACACGAATCATCATTGTTAATAGATCCATCTGGGCCTACAGACAATAATAAACAGTTATAATTTCAATAAGATATTTAATTTTTATTATTAAAACATGCTTTGATTTATTTTGTATGACACTGATGATGGCGCAAGCGAAAAGTTTATGCAAAAATAAATTAAAACATATTTTAATAATAAAAATAAAATATAGCAAATATTTTTATTGAATATTAAATTTTTTAACATGTATGTATTTATTTAAATCATATTATAAAAGTAACTTACCATCATCAAAGAAACTGTTATTTAGAGGGAAAGTAAAAAGCTTTGTGAATGATTCATCTTTGTTCTGCTGTTGATTTTCCATATTCTTCACTTATTTACTTAATTCAATAATTTTTCTTTATTGAATTTATATATAATCTAGTTTTACTCTAGCGGGGATACTCGCTCCAACAGATGCTGATAAGTAAAAAGGCCAAGCAAAATTAATGGTAACACACCTAGAAACTTAAAGCTATGATAAAACATAACAATAATAAATCAATTAAAACAGAGGTGATGCATATACAACTTATTTTACTCCCTGTCAAATGTTTATTTATACCGAAATCTGCCATTTTGAAATTTCAATCTTTCATATTTTTTCGAAAAAGGAAAACATTGCAATCAGGGATGAAACATCCAACTTTGAGGTGCTTTTCCTCACCGGATTGAGTGATATTTACAGGAAAATAATTACACAGTTGGAAAGAGGAAGGATTAAAGTGTCCATTTTTGTACCGGAAAAGAAAAAACTTTTTTCGAGCGAAAAAATAGAAACTGATATAGTAGAAAATTAATGAAATGTCATAGAAGGGCTACTCAAAACAACTTTTCCGGGCGATTTTTGGGTTTCCCAGCCCTTTCTTACATAATCTACAAAGTTTGACATCGATTCAACAAGCCAATCCACCGCGCTGAACATCAAAGTGATTCTTGGTAGAATATTTTCGTGCCCGCTGGCGGGAAAACCGGCAAATCAGATCATTTCTCACCCGTAATTTAAGTATTTCACCGAATACCAGACTGGGCAAATTAGATATCACCGGAAAGCCAAAAAATCAAAGAAGACAATAAAAAAAACCGCTATCGGCTAGCGCGATCCAAAAGAAAAATAATAACTGTTGAAGTTGAGTGAATTTTCGAATTTTTTGTATGACGTCAGGATTTTACACGGCAATCTTTGGAAATGCTATCATAGTGACAAAACAGCATGAATAAAGATGGCCTATTCTAAAAAAAAATAGCTTTTTCAAAAGCATGAAGAAGCACTAGGAAGTAAAATCAACAAGAAATACATAACAGGCATCTTCTAAACTTTGCTAAAATGTTCAGGTAACTTAACCCAGATATAATCAGCAACATCCGGTTTTATGTTGCAATGTCAATCAGCTAAATTCAATTTACATAAAAGATTCTTGAATCCATCACATGTTCCTTTCAAATGAATGATAAAAAACATTTTGAATGTCTCTAATCACATATATGCTGGAATTGCCAGACACGTCACATTTGTTACTCCTGTCTTGGTTCAGCAGTTCCATTGTTTCAAGTACATATAACAGATGTTCCACCACCATATAATAGTGATTCGTCTTAAGGGGGTAGAGCCCCATTTTTTATATTTCAAAATTATGAAACTAATTTCAGGCCTAGAATGTGTCAAATGACTTTTATAAAAAATTTTGGAAACTTTTTTTAAAAAATATGGCTCCGTTTCCATGGTAACCATGGTAAAGTACTAAATTTGAGGGAAAATGGCCTGTGCACCAGCTCACATATCTCAATCTACACTGGTTCAATAAGAATGAAACTTTTCACATTGCTTCTACCATGATAGATCTGTGATGTAAACCAAAAAAAAAATTAAAAATATTTGAATATCCATAATGGCAGCAATTGATAGGAAGATTTTTTTTTTACTTATTTGACTTCTTATCTGTGTAACTAATGGTGAGATGCTGATTGTTTTTGGTTGGCATCACAGGTCTAGAAAAGATGAAACATTCCTGAAAATTTGAACTCAAACGGATAAATGGTTGAAAAGTTATGTGAGCCAGGAGCTTCAAAATTCAACATTTGAGAAAAGCACATTTAAAGTTGAACTTTTTGTTTTCTTTACATTCTGTATATTATTAGAGCTATATAAACAATTATAAAAGCTAGTGTATATGTTAATTTTATTAAGCATATTCCCCAGCCTTGTAAATTTCACCCTCGGCATCATCAATTCTATCCATAGCTACTTTTGCCTTGCCTGAAGGATTTTGCGACGCTTTTTAACACTCTCCTGAGCTTTGTACGAGCTTACGAAGAGTCGTTTTCGATTCAATTCAGCACATTGTTTTATCATGTATCGTCCAGGTACCATATTAAGCCGTTCAAAAATTGCAATAGAACTTTGTTTGCCAATATTGTAATGAGCAACTGCATCATAAGATCCAAAACGTAACTGAGTGAGTGACACGTAGGTATATTTTGGTAGCCGTTCCCATATCAAGGAGTTGAAACTTTCGTTTCGGTTTTGTGTCAGGCCATGCAGACATTTCTTGAGCAGACTTTCCTTGCTCAAGTCTTCAAATACTGGCTTAACAAACTTGATCACTTGAAGTGGCAGTCCACTACCTGGTTTATAATTGGATGTTCCCAAGGCTTTGTCGCGCTGATAACCACACCAACTGGTTTCACCTTCAGGCAGTATGCAGTGTGGTAATTGTTTTTCAGAGATGATGCAACATGAAACAAAGCAGCACATACAGCCTTTTTCATTCCTTCCAAATTTCCAACGTTAGACCGCACCGCAATCCTATAATAATTTTGGAGCCAATCAATTTGTGCTTTTGTTAACTTGCCTCGTCCACCGAGTCCCCTTACATTTTTCTTTAGATTTCGTAAGCGGTTACCAACACGTTTTTGTATATGGCCGACACATTCTAGTTTTTCAACCTCTATATCACTATAGATGTTCTTGATGGAAGAATAGCTCTTACTATCTCCATCCCCCAAATACTTGTGGTAACGAAGGGAGTGCATTTTGATACTGCGGGAAAAGATTTCCTTGGCACCGCTAACTTCCATTGCTCCTGCTGAGCCGACATGATTCAGCTTACAGTTATGTTTAACAAACCATATATTATAAGCATTTCTGTCAGTAGAATTCAAATTCTCTTTTAACTTGCATCCCTTACAGTATCTGCTCATTACTTCACAATCAATTAATTTGCCAGTATCCAATGCAATACTGGTGAAGATGCCATTCAAGGATGCAAATCCTCTTCGTTGCCAAGTACCATCACAGGAAACAGCAATGTCAGTGATTTCATTAACATTGGTACTACTTTTCACTTCATTAGCTGCCTCCTGCATAGTTTCTTCAGCTACTTCAACAACAGCAAATGTTACTTTCTTTACAATTTTTTGGTAGTTTTTTTTGGTCATTGGCAAAGGCATGTTCATCAAAGCGGTAAATTTAAGGATTGACGAATGTCCCTGTCCAATGTTTCTCATAGCATAAGCAATATGACGGTTTATGTCAAAACTTTTTACATGTTGTTGAGATGAATAAAACTCATGATTAAAAGAGCATGTCTGGCAAGTTACGGTCAACAACGAAGCAAATCCCATTTTCTTGTTCAACTTTTCATAATAAATAATAATAATAATAAACATTTATTTCGGCATTTCCATATTTACATGGTTCTTCATCCTTAGCTATAACATATTCTTTTTTTTTTTTTTTTTCTTTTTTTTTTTCAAATAATATAATTTGCATATAAAAAACTCATTTAGATTCGAGCAAGTTCTTCCGCAGCAGCTTTATCCAACAGGTAAGCATACATTTTCGTTTTATACTGCTGTCAACTGCCAGACGGACATCCTTTGGGAGATCATTAAATACCAGTGCGGCAAGAGCGGGAAAAGTGTTGTGTTCGGGTGGATGGATCAACTTTGGACCTGTATATTCAATGTTGTTTCGAAGTAATCTGTGGTTTTGTTTGAATTGTAGCTTTAGATATGAAGGGAATGTAGGAATATTGGCAGCTTTGAAGGCAAGTAGACCAACTGAATAATCCAGGCGTTCCTGGATTGGGAGCCATTTGAGTGATACCACATCTTCAATTTTAGCGTATTTGTTAAGTACAAAACTTAAGAACTTTTTGCAGACGGGATTTTTGGTGATTTGTTATGTTGTAAAAAAGTATGTTGCCATAGTCTAGTTTTGAAATAACCAACGATTGAACTAGTTGTTTTCTTGTGTGGAATGGTGCATAACGTTTAATCTTGCGCAGCACATTTAATACTCCAAAACAGTCCCTCATAAGTTTGTTAGTATGGATATGCCAATCTAAGTTTTCATCAAATACTATACCAAGTAACTTGCAGGACTGTACGACTTTAATGACTTCGTTATGGCATGTTATCCGAAGATCTGGTGTATGATTTTTACTTCGTTTTGATCGGAACTGCATGCACATGGTCTTGGAGCTGTTAAAAACCAAATTTAATGTTTTTGACCATGTGGATATGTTGGTTAGATCTTTTTCGATTTCTGTTATCGTGTTTTCGAGTTGATCATGCTTGCAATGGCGGTATAGGGTTGTGTCATCTGCGTATTGAAGGCTTTTCGATTTTTGTAGGATGTGCCTTATCTCTGTCACATAAAGATTGAAGAATATAGGTCCTAAGATGGAACCTTGTTGGACGCCAAATGTGATTTTCTTTAGGTGTGATAGTTTGTCGTCAATTTGCACGTATTGATATCGGTTTGTTAGATAATCAGCAGTCCAGTAAAGAAATGATTTTGAGAATGTAATAGTAAATCGCTTGTCTGACATTCCGGACAAGAAAGTAATGCAACAACTGAAGTTAATATGTCCATATCAAGAAGGCGATAACCAGTGATGTTCTTGTCAGATTGCTTTGGAGTGTCAGTGTAAATATCTTTTACCTTTGAACTGGAAGAAGTCGACACAGGTGTCACATTTTGTACCGTTGGTGGCGAAGTTACTTTCTTCTCAACTTTGTGTTGTTGGACTAGATTCTTGAAAGTATGCTGGTTCCCATGAAACCTTCTTTTCATCTTTCTTGTTCTCTGTTTTACTCTATCAATTTTTCCCATTTCCAATAGCAATTAATCGTTTGTCAAAGCTGTGATTACTGAGATATGCAAAGATTTATCTAGACAAACAAATTTCAACAGCAACCACAGGAGTCTTCGCATTGGGGGAGCAATTTAGCTGCTTTTCTTTTGCAAGAAAAATTGCAAAAATTTGCCATTTTGGAGAAATATCTCTTCTACCACCCTTCACAAAAATTGCAATAACTTAAGTTCTAGCTTGAATTTTTCAATTCTGTTTTCAGAATTTGTGCACATATATAATTTACTGAGATTTTACAAAAAAAAATTTTTTTCAAAAATTTGAAATTTTAGGGAGATCTACCTTAATTCATAAATTAATATCAATTACTCTTGATAATGCCTTATACACCTGAAATAGTAAAATTATTAAGAGCATAAATTTCCCATTCACAATACTGAAAGTAAGCAAAATCATTTATATTTAACATATTAATTATGTAATTATAATTATATATTAATACGTAACTATAATTATATTTTTAAAAATAACTCAAGTATATAGCATGTATATATAACTGATTTGTTTCTTAGCTCTTCTTTGTCGTTTATTTTTAATTATCTTATCCAATTAAAGAATTTGTAAGCTGTATAACTATTTTACCTTCAGTTATTTTTCTCAAAGTTATAAAGTTTCACCCAGACATACGTATTAAACGTAAACTCTACTACAACGGAGTTGACCAGTATTGAATTCAAAATCAGAGAATATTTTTCAGTATAGATGGATAATATTGTCTATATTTGTTGTTTAAGCAGTCCAATTTGATCACAAAAAAGCGACTAAGATCGTACTCTTTTAAATAGACAAATTCCATGATGATGTTAACTGTTTTTGATGTCTCATTAATTTTGACATTAGAAATTATCAAAGCCACTTTCTTTCTGCACACACTACCACTACATTCTCTCTCAGCATGAAGTTATATACGAAACATGCAAATCATTTCCCATGAACAATGATAAGCTTGCAATAAGAATTTAAAATGGGTAAATCTCTGAAAGGACCTATTATGAATAAAATTTTGTGGGGCAATAAATGGTGTGTCACTGCACACTATAAACGAACAGCAAACAAAAATATTATATATATATATACTAGCCGCCCAGGCGGCGTCGCTCGCCACCCATGTTCAGTATGCAATGTGTCGCAGAATTCTTTAACCCAGGTAAACAATTTTTAATGGTTTTAATCAAATGTGAGCTGAATCGCAGAAAAGCTTAATAAAATAGCAATAACAGAATATATATATTTATATGCAAAAGAGAAGTTGCAATATTTAAAACAGATCTGTTTACCCAGACATTGAAAGAAATAATAAAATAATAAATAAAAACAAATTGATACCTTCCAACTGTTTCGCTTGTGCTCGTTACTGGCCTGCAATCATTAATGAATTTTTGAAATGATAATATAGTCTGTTCTTCCCAAAAACCATCAACATCATGATTAAAACCATGAGTTTTATTTCTTTATGATCATTGTATGTTTTATTTTGCTTATCTAAAAGAAAAAATATTTTGAATGCATAATGATTCAGATACCTAATCGTATTATGACAAACAAACAAACAAACAAAAAGGAACTTTGAGAACATACTTAAAAACAATAATTGAAGACACAAACTTTATAATCAACATAGAAAAAAACCTAAACATACTATAATGATATTGAAAGAAAGCAAAACAAACTAAAAGAAACTTCAAGAACACATTTACCTTATGAATAATAATTAAAAATACAAACGTAATGACAGAATTTATATCTAAAGAGTTTATAAAAAATTGAAAACAACCACATTTTTAATCTGAATTAATATCTCCTCTGGCTAATTCACAACATTTAAACAACCCTTTATTCTTATTTATCCAGCATACCAACTGTGTTATAACTAAATAGATTTATACTATTATAACTTTAGTTGAACTTCAAACAAAATAGGATACCTTTCACTGCCAATTTACATGTTAGTAAACAGCATTGATCATCTTCTGTAGACATTTTCAAACACTTCTAACTCTTTACTTCTATATTCATACCTGTAAAAAAATTACTAATACTTTATTTACTTTCCAGCACAAACATACATAGATATTTATAAAACACTTTCGCTGCCATTTTTTAAGTGAAATACATAAAACAAAACTGCTCTCTTCGTTTGGAAAAACTGCTAAATTTTTTGTATTTTCCAGTAGATTTTGTACTTTTTGGCAGGCAGACAAAAGCATCAAGCATCGATATAATTAGCTACAATAGATACAAATAGACAACATAACACATTCCCCACTTCCACAGCATCATGAGAAATAAAAACATTCATAGCTGCAGGACCATTTTTAATGTAATAATAGCGCGTGTTACTAAAACAAATTTCTCTCGTCTTCCTTTTCATCCAGCAGCATATACACATACTAAGCGACAGAATAACTGAGACATCCACTCAAAGCTAAAGCAATTAATCATTCAAAACTTAAAACCATTCCTTACTGTGTAAGTAAACATCAAACTGCATTTCTTCACTGCACTTTCTTCTGTATAGAGATATTTAATGACTAAAACGTAAAGAAACATTTAAATACACATTTAACTCACCTGTTCTTTTATTAATCTAAAATATTAAACAATAAAAATTTTATGATAATACTACTTTGTATAGACCTGTTCATTTGTTCTGCACAGCCAATTTTTAAAAAACTTCACTGCACTTCTGTATTCTCAATATGCTTTCACATTGTAAACAAACAACTAATCATTTACACTGTTACTGTTCTTTTATTAATTTAAAATAAAATCTAAAATGCAACAACAATAAAAGTTAAACAATAAACAGTTTAGTAAACAGCATGTATACAAACCTGTTCTTCTTCGTTAAAATAGCAAACGATAATGATGAATGGTTATTAACGAACTTATTTTTTTTGGAAATCGTCAACCAATCAAATTGGCGAAAAAATAATTTCTTGCGTTCTGATTGGTTTAAAAATTTAGACGTCACACTTAGATTACGTAACATTAAAAAAAGTGTCTGTCGCCTCTGTTGGTAACCTCTTTTTAATCAAAACCATCATTCGTCATAGCATGAAGTTAATAAGCATTATGTTTAAGATCTTCATCTTTCCGTTCTTTTTATACGTTTTATACGTTTTTCGATTATGTTTTTGAAGTTTACTTGTGTGTGTTTTCTTCGACTTGAATGTTGGGATTGAGAAATGATTTTATTTATTATAAACTAGCTCTCAGGAACAGAGAAATTGATTGCTTGTAAAAACAGCCATTATAACACTATTGGTATTTTAATTTTTTTTTTTTTTTTTGCTATTCAGAAATATTTATGATATATACCGGGTGAGTCAAAAAAAAAGTACCGTTGTTTCACAAAACGTATCTTTTGATTGACTAATTATGACGCTTAAATGTGCTAAAACTTTTTTTTTTTTTATTCCCAATGCTTAAATTAAGTAAAAAGTTCAAACCTTTTTTCAAAATTTTATTAAATTTTTACTTGATGAAGTTTTTTATAAACACTGTTTTGTAAAAAATGCCACAACTCACGTTACAACAAAGAATTTGGGTATGTTTCCAGTTTCCAGTTTCGAGAAGTTTTGTTTAGCTTTTTTCGTCATTTTTAGACCATTTTTACAAGGACCACCTCCAGTTTTTTGTCCATAACTTTTTTTCTATTCAACCAAATTTGACAAATAATACACCAAAATGTAGGTAAAGGATTCCTCTATTCAGAAATAAAAAACAACTAGTATCCCGTGTAAAAACTTTTTACTGTTGCATTTCTCAAAACGACGCATCGCTCACACCCGTGTCGAACATTATACAGAAATAAAAAGTTATCATAATCGGCGCTGTGCATACCACTTCTAATTTAGGGAGTGAAATATTTAACTTTTTTTAAACGGTTTTTCCTACATATATTTGACGTAAGGCTACGCAGAGGCGGCACTATTTTTTAATCTAACGTCATTATTAAAATGTCGTAAGATTTCAGTTCATCGTGAAAAGAGAAAGAGGTGATTACGAAACATAAAATGTAGATTTTGACACAGACACAAAAAAAACCTCATGTCACGATGGATGAAGTGGCTGCTGTATTTGTTGGTTAAGATGGCACATAGCAAAGGGCAATAGGTGGGAATTTTGTTCTTTCAGTCTTTAATGATAATGGGTGGTAAACAAAGCTGCCTTGGCGTGTAGTGAAAAATAAAAACGCCAAAGGAAATATGAATGATAAACGGAATTATACCTGCTAACGTTGCTTCTTTACTCCAATAAGATTCGATAGCATTCGTTATTTCATTAGTCAGTTCTTTACCAAACACCCTTCATATTACAATGTCGAATTTATTTATTCTTTCATAATTAATTTTACCTAAAAAAGAAGATTTCTATTAATCATAAAAACATATTTAGCTACATATACGCACAAACAAAAGCAAACTAAAAGAACGAACGCAAACTTGAAGCAAACATATGGGTAGGAACAGGGAATATTTATTAAAAGATCATGAGTTTAGCTTCAGCCTACCAAGCAGTCAAAAAAGAAATAAAAGATATGTTATGAAGAAGAATAAAAACGCCATGTAAATGATATGCGGAATTATACCTGATAATGTTGCTTTTTTTATCCACTAAGATTCGATACCATTCGTTATTTTAATAGTCTGTTCTTTACCAAAACACTCAAGCATTTAGACTTGTTAAATTCTTTCGTAATTATTTTAAACTAAAAAAAGAAGATTTCCATGAGCAATGAAAACCATATCATAATAAACAAAATGCTACACATACACACAAACAAAAAAGGAAAGCAAAATAAAACAAAACACAAACTTGATTTCTTATCCAAATCGGAAAGCAAACATAGAAAAAGTTATTAAATTATCATGAGTATAGTTCCAGCCTACCAAACAGTCAAAAATGAATTAAATGGAAAAAGACGAAAAAAGTCTCAAAACTTACACTTGTTAATTCAATCTTTACGATACGATCTTTCTCCGAAAACGACTAAAACAATAAAATTAAAGATCTTCGTTTTAAAAAAAACTATCTTCGTGTTCGTGGAGTTTTTTGTTTTTGTTTTTACTGCTACAAAATGATCGTTAACCAATTTCGAACGAAAAACATTGCATTGCTTGCGCTTCTCCATTGACGTTTTTCGGCAGATTTTCAGTGCGAAACCAAAAAAGAACCAAACGGAGGAGCATATGCTAATCGTGGATGTGCACACAGTACACTCAGTTACTCACTTTCTAAAGATGCCGTATTGAATTTTCCATAGAAACATTTCGTCCCCAGTCTTTTTTCACACTTACCAAGTTAAAAACTGGATGCACAGCGCCTATTAGGATATAGATATAGAAGAAACTTCGAATTATCTGTGATCACTCTTTTCTAAAGAAGATTTCAACGTTTTGTAAACAAAAGAGTCAAAAAGGTAGATATATTTGTTTGTTTTTAGTGAAAACACAAAACATCTTCGTTTGTTTCATGTATGGGATGTTATTCTTTTTAAGCTGTGGATACTGAAGCTCAGCTTAGAGTCCTCCTCAGCTCCAACATAAATTGTGTGTCTGCGGATGTTTTAATGTAATATTTTAAATTGATGATAATTTGTTAATGTTTTAATGTTTGATTTTATTTTTAAGTTATATATATTGTCAATGTCCTTTATTACAAATGGCTTTCCTAATTACAATAGCGAATTCAAACATCTTCCTATTGCCTGTAAATTTTAATAATCAACAAATCATGTAAAAACCCAAAATTTTCCTTTCAGTTAGATAAATATGTGTGTTTGGTGACTTAGGTAAGTTTAGAGCATAGGTATATTTTTATATGATTGAAATCTTTCTTTGGTGTTTGTGTTTGCAACAATGGGAATTACGTTTGTAATTATGAAGATTGATAGTACTTATCAATTGTTTAAAGTTTATGATTTACGTACGTATAGTCACTGTGTGACATCTGAAAATATCAATATAAACATAAGCTGATTTTGTACTCCCAAAAGAAGGGGTGAATGTCATTCAGATGTAATTCAGTTTATCGGTGGTGTATACGTATATGCAATGAAGTTTCGCATAGTGTCAATTGCAGTTTTGCAATGCTTTTGGGTGCAGAAATGTAGCTAATGTTATGTTGTAAAAATCATTCAACTTTTCTTAAATTTCCTAAAGATTTTTTTTAAACTGATCATGAATTGCAACTTAAGGCTGAAATACATGATCAGTTTAAACTGACAGTTGATGATAGGGGAAACTGATCGTGTAAACAGAAAAAACTGATTAATTTTTTATGATCCTTTTAAACTGTTTTTAAAAGTTTTTTTAAAAGATGGACGTGTTCATCTTCTTCAGTTAAACTGATGAAAATATTCTATTGAAATCATGAGATAAACTAGATGTTTCTTTTGTTTTCAACACATGGCGAGTAATTCCGAATGATTTTGTAGCAACTTTGTGTGAAAGTGAAGCGAGCAGTTATTTGAACATCGAAAATGGCAAACAAAATGAAAAATTGAATAAAAGATAGAATTCTTTTCCATATTGAATATTCAATAGGGAGTAGTAATTCATCAAAAGTATCAGGTTAAATACGCAAAAACTTTTTGTTCTACAAATGATCTTTCCACTTGAATTCATTTAAGAACGTGTCGTATGCACCCAATAAATCTTGTAACCACGGCTTCACCAAAATTGTTCGTTTCTTTCTTGTACTTTTTTTATTTTTCGTTATTACAATAACAGCCACAAACGCTGCAATTACTGCACCTTGCACTGCGTTGTCCATGGTAAAATAAAAAGAAACATGGAAGTTTTTTCAGTTTAAACTGAATGTGTAGAATTGATCCATTTAAACTGATCATGTATTTCAGCCTTTAGATGAAGAATATAAGTGCTTGCCATATTGTTAATCTAATTTAATTAATATAATTAATATTGTTAAAATTTATATGTTGTTGGAAAAATGTTTTGAGTTTACGAGTTATGATCATACTCATTAAGATATCTGAAAAGATCCATGTATCGTTTATATTATTTTGTGTCAACAAACATGTTGTTCAGTTTATTGGCAGTAAATATACACTCAAATAAAGTCTCTCATTGTGCCAATTATGCCTTCAAAATGTCCTGAGAAGCAGGAATGTAATGTATTGTAGAAATTATTCAACCATTCAATGATTCCAAATCATTCAAGTTTCAAGAATGCTATTATAGTATTTCATTTTTCATATTTTTAGTTTTCAACTGATTTTGCAGAAATCTTTCTGCCCGTAAGGGCATCTTGTTGTAGTTGTTTACCTACTATGCCTGGGTATATAAGTTTGGCATTATGTTTTTATCTGTTACTTCTTATCTTTTCAGTATTAAATTATGGCTAGGGCATTTCATTGTTTCAATTATTTTTATTATTTTGATGTTTGGTTGTGTATCCCACGTTAAAAGTCTTTATTTAATTTAGCTCCAGTGCTAAGTGTTGAACCCGTATAAACATATAGTATTGGTTGATTTTATAGGCTTTCCAATCAAAAGCTTTACAAATTCATTGAATTTGTGTTTTTAATTTTACTTTTAGGATAAATGCGTGTGAATTTACTTTTTGTTTTTTGTTTTGTTTTTTATTTCAACCATGTCATAGCATGATTTATCTTTTTCTGCATTTTTATGCAATTGAAATATTTTTTAGATAAGATTAATAATAAAAAAGCACATAAACCGTTAAAGAAATGAAACTCATGGCTTTTATCATGATGTTGATGGTTTTGGGAAGAACAGACTATCATTTCAAAAATTCATTATCGATTGCTAACCAATGTAACTTTGGCACAAAAGAAACACAGTTGGAAGGTATCGATTTGTTTTCAATTCACATTTCACAGTGTTATTCAATGTTTTGTATGTCTGGGTAAACAGTTCTGTGCTTTTGCTATTTTTACACAAAAGTTACTTCTCTTCTGCATATAGATATATATTCTGAGCCATATTGCTATTGAATCATTGCATTGCATCCCCAATCGAATGCGACGTTTTTGGGGAAATATCTTGAGAACCAATAGGGATAACTGACGTTTTTCAGGGTTGGTGACACGGGTAATGGAGTGACGCAACATTTGGTCCTAAATTTTATTTGGTACTGCGGATATGATGTCATCACAATCTTTGACCGATGATATCTCTGCAACGGTTGGTCGTAGCGAAACAATCCAATACATTTTTTTGCTCAGTTTTTCAAGCTCTACAACATGGGTACACTTTTGAGTTGCGATTCCATGATTTATTTTTTCGTCACGGGGTACATACACAGGAATGGTGGATTTGACCTAATGTTTTCAAAGTTAAGTTCGGTAAAAAGTTTTTACCCGGGATACTAGTATATACTAATTCGCATTGTGCATCCCACTTTTATTTTAGAGAGTGATATATTTAACTAAATTTTACGTTCATCGTCCTCTTATGTGCGCGTAAAACCGCGTAGAGGCGAGAGACACTTTTCTCACGATCATTCCAAAAGCACGTGGCATCATTTGACGTCAGTTTTTTTATGATCACGGGGAATCATTGCACTGCATCACCAATCGAACGCGACGTTTTTGGGGAAATATCTCGAGAGCCAATAGGGATAACTGACGTTTTTTAGGGTCAGTGATACGGGTGATAGGGGGTACGTACACGGGAATGGTGGATTTGACCTAATGTTTTCGAACTTAAGTTCGGTAAAAAGGTTTTACCCGGGATACTAGTCTTATTATGCTAATTCGCGTTGTGTGCAACACATTTAACTTAGAGAGTGTTTGTTTTCCTGTTTTTTAACAGTCAAAATCTTCTTAATCGTGGTCATATAGCGGCAGTAACCAACCAATAACTAATAACTGACGTTTTTTAGGGTACGCGATACGGGTGATGGGGTGACGCAATATTTGGGTCAAAATTTTATTTGGTACTGCGGATATGACGTCATTAAAATCTATGATTGACGATATCTCTGCAAAGGTTGGTCGCAGCGAAACGATCCCATACATTTTTTTGATCAGATTTTCGAGCTCTTCAACATGAGTACATTTTCCAGTCACATTTCCATGGTTTAATCTTTCGTCATTTATTTTCGACACGGGACTTCCGCACATCCTTTTCGAAATTAAGACCCGTAAAAAACTTTTACGCGAGTTGCTAGTCTTTCTATAATAATACATGAACTGGAATGTACATTAAATGTTATAAAAAATTAAAATTCTAATGAAAAGGAATAGTCAGCTAAAAATGATGCTTTGGAAAATTGTCATTAAATTAAAATCGATCTGAAATTGTAACTCATCTAAAATAGTTTAAAAATACATCAAAACTAATGTCATCAAATTAGAGTTAATCTGAAATTGTAGCTCATCTAAAATAGTTAGAAAATATATACATCAAAACCAAAGATTTTAATGATTTTGAATTGATATAAGTAGATTAAATAATCGGAACTAAAATATGGAAGCTGTAACCAATATACCTAAAGCTAGCTAAAAGCTATAGCTACCATTGTTGTCTCAATAAGCAGAATAGATTGAAGGCTGAAGAAAGAGATGGATCATACGTGCCAGTACTGTACAATTTCAAACTAGTTTCTAGTGCTTTTTAGCTCTAGTCAGCTAGATCTGTAGTGAAGCAGTCACATGCTCGGAGTGAAATCTTGCAGTAATTCTGTTTAGTGTAACACTTGATTATGAGAAATTCAAGGGATAAAAGACATAACCATAAGCATGAAAACTTTCCAACCCTGTATCATTTAAGACTTGATCAATAACAAAGAATGAAATAATTATCCTAAAAATGATGCTTTGGAAAATTGTCATTAAATTAAAATCCATCTGAAATTGTAACTCATCTAAAATAGTTTAAAAATACATCAAAACTAATGTCATCAAATAAAAATTAATCTAAAACTAGTATCCCGGGTAAAAACTTTTTACCGAACTTAACTTCGAAAACATTAGGTCAAATCCACCATTCCCGTGTACGTACCCCGTGACGAAAAAATAAATCATAGAATCGCAACTCAAAAACATCCCAGGCGGCGTCGCTCGCCACCTATGTTCAGTATGCGTTGTGTTGCGAAATTTAACTTGCGTAAAGGTTTCTACAGGCATTAATTTTTTAACTAGCCGCCAAGGCGGCGTGGCTCGCCGCCTATGTTCAGCCTGCATTGTATCACCACCTGCTCCAAATTATTGCAGTTAAAGGAGTGGTGTCATGAAAATTTGAAAAACATTTTTTTCTTCTTATATCCCTTGTTTTAATGTAGATACTACAAAATAAATTTAATTTAGAAAAAAAAAGTATTTTTTTCGCTATAAAATGCCACTTTAAAACATAGGCTAAAAACGCTGAATAAATTAGTAATAACTAGTAACCCGTGTAAAAATTTTTTACAGGTTTTATTTTAATCGATATGAACTGAACAGAGAGAAAGGCTTAGTATAATGAATTTTAGTATGATAAAGTTCCTCAACTGTTTGGAATGTATAATGTTTAGAATGTAGTATCCCGTATAGAACAGTGTGTAGAGCACGGGTTTTAATTCATCAAAAATAAAAATGCGCGCTGTGCATCCACTTTTTTCACTTTTTACATTTTTCACCCTGTAAAATAAATTGAAGAGGCAATGCAATGGTTCCCCATGATTAAAAATATGATCTGAAACACATCAAAATATTCGTAATAAATCTTTCACGATACGATATATGCAGTAGTAAAAATAAATTGTGCGTACAGGTAAACAACAAAAAGATTAAAATCGCTGTAACTGTTCATGGAATCCACACCCCAATGTAAATAAAAGCCAAACGCGAAAGTCGTAAAAGTATCGAAATGTGAATTAAAAACAATTGCGACTTTCTTTACGAACCCAGACCGTCAGGATATTCATTTCTTCAATCGCGTATTATTTGAAAAGTAATGACGCAGAAACCCTATTAATACTATAACAAAAACAAAACAAACAAAAAAGTTCTAAAGCGTACTTACCCTAAAAACATTAATAAATCTTCGCGCAATACTTTCGTTGTTGTCTATTGTTTCTTGATCTCGCGAATAATCATAATCAAAACATTTGAAACGATTAAATGCAATGCAATGTTTTCCCCTAATACTAATCGTAGAAAAATATTAACCGCCGTGGTCTGACACTCCATTATGAATAAGTGACCGCGAAAACGACCCGAAATTTTAGAGAGTGAAAGCGTGAAAAAAGTGGTATGCACAGCGCGTATTAGGATATAGATTATGTGACGTCATTGAAGAAGTTATATTCAGTGTTGATGCGATGTTTTGCATTCAAATCGAGCGAGTGTTCTTTGAAATTCAAGCAATAACTAAGTATTTTTTTTAAATCTAGTGAAAAACATGGTTATTTGTGCTGCTGTGACAGTGACTCAACCAAAGAACAGAACATTAGTTTCTTTAGATTACCTAAAATTCATAAAAAAAATATGGATTTCAAAGTTGAAGCGAGGCCAATCTTCCATCTTTACGTCACTTATATTTTAAAGAATCATGTTTTGGAAGAAATTTGACGGTAAACATGTTATAAGGAGTTTTACTTTAATGTTTTATCTACACTTTTCGTTATACGTTGGTGAACTCTTACTTTCTGTGTGCCAGTGTTTTTTCGATTTTTGTTTTCATGTTTCTCTTCGAACTGGGCATTTGAATATAATTGTTTTCATAGAATGAGCTATTGATTCTTGAACTCCTGCACGGAAAACGGAAAATTGGAAAAACGTTAACTTTCAATATATGAATTTTACTACGATCAATGATCAACTCAATATTGCATGTTTTTTTTTTGTTTTGATTTGTACAAAAAATTATTTTGAAATTTATCGTCTTCGATCGCATAAACTTCTTTGCAACACATTTGCATCACTGTTTGTTGCCAACTCTCTCTGGTAAAGCATTTTCGTCATCAAAATCATCATCCGGACTTCTTCATGTTCTTTACAGCAACTGGGTCAAAGCTATATTGCTCAAACCGCTAAAATTCTCTGTGAAATCCTTGAATAAAACTCATTGCTACATTCTTCATCTTCGCTGGGAACATCTGATTCCTCTTCACTTGAATTCTCACTCATGACTTTTGAAAACATGAGAAACTAATACGCTCCTTTGCACTGACATAACAAGTAAAAATAAATGAAACTTCTTCAATGACGTCACACGCTTTTCATCAGAAAAAAAGACGGGGTTTATAATTAAAATTAAAAACTCAATATCTTCGGAAGTAAAACGTTTTTAAAAAAAGCTTTAACGCAGGTTAACTATACATTTTTTAAACTAAAATTTGTCATAAAATTTGAAATGACGACACCACTCCTTTAACACCAGCGATAAGGCTTCCTTTGCTGCTGGCTTTATCGCTAAATAAAGCTCGTTTGCACGTGAAGAGAAATACCTTCCTGGTGTTTCAAATCTTGCATGTTCTTAACTCAGCCGTTTATTGTCGCCGTCGCATTTAAAATGTCAGCAGACTTTCTTGCTTTGCACAATGCATTCTGAACGTGAACTTCACGTGGTTTTTCTTTACAATTTTAAACCAATCAAATATCAGTTTAACAATACACTCAAAACGGAGAGAGAAAAAAACTTTTCAACTTATTATTAGCTTTTATTTTGCGCGCTCTAACATGGGTGCTGTCAGAAGTAGGTGAAAAAATGGTTTCTCTTCTTAAAAAGATCACGCGGGAGGAGAGAAAAATGCACGTGCTAAATGAATGAATGAAAAACGTTCGATCAGATTAAAATAGATTAAAAGAAATCGATTAAAAGAAATTAAGACAACTATTAAGACATAAGCTAAAAAAAAAATATTTTGTTTCATGATTCTCTTTTTTTTACCTATCGGTTTTTAAACATTTTGATTGCTCGAAAAAAAGTTCACCTGTCTCAGACAGTCAGGCGAGCGTTAGGATACAACACTGGCAAATCGAACATGCTGCCACGTTCTGCCACTGCTGCTTTTTGTCCAAAATGTTTAATCAGTTAGTTTCTTTGTATTCAGTTGATGTACTGCTTTCAAAGCCAAGTCAACGTAAAATATAAAACTAACAATAATGATAAAAACAAAACGTTATTCCTATTAGTTCATCAGCCAAAAAAGTCACGTTCGATTGGAGTTGCAATGTATTTATTTGGAACTCACCAGGGTTTCTACTAAAATTTTATCAAAAAGTTCCCTGATTTTCCCTGATATTTTACCCTTAATTCAAACAAAATTTCACTGATTTCCCCTGATTTTCGACGTACAGCAAAGAGATAAAAACACATCCATAACAAACCAGGGTCATAATGAGGGCAATTTTGAGTACCACTTGCTCTAAATCTTATTGAGCACGAAAAAATGTTGTTTTTATAGCCATTATTTCAGTTATTAATTACCTCTTAAAATGGCACCCATCAAAAGCTCTACAAAGTATATAATCCAAGAATTCAGAGAGTAATTGTTGGCTACGACATTCAATGTCCAATATATTTCAGCTTTAGTTTTATCCGTTTGATCACACCTTAAAACAGTTTGTTTCGGAACGGTCTGCTTAGACAAAGTTGTCGTAGTTGCAGCATTGGGATTATTCTTAAGTGGAACTGCTTGAAAAAAGCATGTAACTGGCTTTGCTTTTGTGACGTGCTTTTTACCTCCCATATGGCTCTTCAGGGCTCTTTTCCCCATATTGGAAAGGCTAAAAGACACCTGACATTTTTTACATTTAGCACTCTTTTCATCAGGACCTCTTTCAAGCCAGGATGAAAATGATGGATCTTTAAGCCAACTGTTTTGAAAGTATGTAGCCATATATTCTAACTATATCCTAATATCCTAACTACATATCTGTATATCTAATAACTTGTACTGTTCTAAATGAAAAAGAAGTATAATTAAAACAAACATTGGGCAATAAAGACAAGATGACAAAGGGTCCGAAATTTGTTCCGAAGTAATAAACTAGAAATTCCGATGACGTCAAACTAGAAACAACAGACAGCACTAAATAAAGTAGGAATTGGCATAAATTGA
Source organism: Turritopsis dohrnii (assembly GCA_027922465.2). Lineage (NCBI taxonomy): Eukaryota > Metazoa > Cnidaria > Hydrozoa > Anthoathecata > Oceaniidae > Turritopsis > Turritopsis dohrnii. The sequence continues at coordinate 66,203 of BQMF02000448.1, read as the reverse complement.
GTCCTTAATGAGAACCTACAAGTTAAAAACACTGCCAGGAAATGCTATTCTTAGATCTTTATTTGTTGAAGACCAACATTTTCTAGTAAGTAGCAAAACAATCATCTAGCTGGGCTAACAATTATTTAATTAGATGAAAAACTTTATCTAAGGCTAAATCACTAACTGAAATTATAACAGCACACAAGTTATCATCATACAGCAATCTGGTATATAAAACTTAATTTACCATAACTTATAAGTAATAGAGCAGACCCAATGAAGCCTTTTAATGTCCTGCTCAGGACAATAAGTAACTTAAGTAAAAATAACATAAACTATTCCTTCAAACAAGAAATCTATCTCAATATGCAGTTTTTAGCTTGCACCACTTCTGACTTGCAAATATTAGTATATACAAAAAAAAAATTATGCGGCAAGTGTGGCAAAACGTTCCCTGAGTTTCCCTGATTTTTTATGGAATTTCACATTTTCCCCTGAATTTCCCTGATGAAGTCTAAACTTCCCTGATTTTCCCTGATTTCCCTGATTTCCCTGATTCAGTAGAAACCCTGACTCACAACGCACACAAAAAAAGAAATAATTTCGCTCACAACTCAATCTACCATTTTGCGTGACTTACAAACAAACAAACAGACAGACAGACAGACAGAGAATCGGCTATTAATATATAGATTCATTTCTTACATTCAGAAGATTAAAAACAGAAACAAATAGCAACATGACTCAGAATAATATATTTATACGCAGAAGAGAAGTAACTTTAATGTAAAAAAAATGGCAATATATAACACAGAACTGTTTACCCAGACATACGAAACCAAACATTACAAAATGTTAATTCAAAACAAATTGATACCTTCCAACTTTTTCTTTTGTTCCAAAGGTACTACTTGACTGCAACCATTAATGAATTTTTGAAATGATATGTAGTCTGTTCTTCCCAAAACCATCAACGTCATGATTAAAACCATGAGTTTCATTTCTTTATGCTTTTTTTATTATTACCTAAAAAATTAATACTTGAATTGTAATACCGAAAACCTAATCATGCTATAACAATATTGAAATAAACAATAAAACAATAAGAAAGAAAAAACAAAAAGAAAATTCAAGTACGCATTTATCCTAAAGATAACAATTAAAAACAAAATTTGGTCTATAAAGTCAACCGATACTGTGAGTCAATACGGGTTCACTCAACCCTGGAGCTGAACAGAATAAAGACTTTTACCTAGCATACACAACCAAACATCAAATTAATAAAAATAATTGAAACAACAAAATGCCTTACTTTGACCAAAACCATAATTGAATACCCAGAAGATATTAAAAGCAACAAATAAAAACATAATGCTAAACTTATATACCTAGCAAGTATGTATGTAGCAATTAACATAACACAAAATAATGAATGCCGTAAACAAATATAAACTGAAGAAAAATATACCCCAGCAATGCTTCTTTTTTGTTGTACAATGGCAATGAAATACATAATCCATTCTTCTCTTAAATAACCTTCTCAACATACCATGTGTTTCATTTATACATTTATAAATTTCGTTTATAAATAGCTACACTTTTTCTTTTCTGACCTAAAAGAAAAAGATTTCAGTAAAGAACAGCTACAATACTTACTACTACTGCAACCATATTTAAGCAAACCAAAACAAAAGGCATAAATGGCTGGCAGAAAGGCATACAGACAAAGCATCAAACATCGTCAATAGATACAATTTGACAGCATAACACGTTCCCTACTTCCACAGCCATGAGAAAGGAAAACAGTCATAGCTGTGGGACCATTTTTAATTGATCTGTAAATAAATAAATCAAATCAAATCTTCTTTGCTAACTATAAAAATAATAATAGTGCGTGTTACCAAAAAAATTACTCTCGTCTTCGTTTTTCATCCAGTAGCATATAAACTAAACGAAAGAACTCATATAATAAGATATCTATTCAAAGCTATAGTATTTAATCTTTCAAAACTAAATTAAAACCATTCCTTACTGTGTAAATAAACATCATTTTGTTCTGCATTTCTTCACTACACTTTCTTCTTCTGTATAGCGATATTTGATAACTAAAACGTAAACAAACGTTTAAATACATTTAAATACAAATACATATACCTAACTTGTTCTTTTATTAATCAAAAACTAGAAGCCTCATGGCTTAAACAATTTCCACATCAGCCCTTTAGGAAATTGCTTTAGGCGAATTTTCAAGATATCTGAATGACTTGTACACTGACTAATAATTTGATACAGTCTGGAATTCATCAAATTACTCCCTTCTTAAATTTATTTAATTTAATCTTGACAGCTTTGCAATTCATTATGATGTTTCGGGGCTAGAAAAACAGTTCACCAATCTTACACATGATGTTTATTCATGAAAATTGAAGATTTTTCGAAATTTGGTCCAAATTTGGCCCAAATCGTCCAATTTTAGTCAAATCTGACAAAATAACTGTCAAATTCTAAATCAGCACCTTTCAAATGTAATCCATGCAAAATTTCATGAAATTTGAAGAACTTTCGTAATTTGGTCCAAATTTGGCCCAAATTGTCCAATTTTAGTCAAGTCTGACAAAATGACCATCAACTTCTAAATCAGCACCTTGTCTAAATTGCCCAATTTTAGTCAAACCTGTCCTAAGTTCCTAGCATAGGTCAGTCATTAACTATTCTGAAATAACAAACAATCCGAAATCCGAATGGACTTTCCGAAAACGGCAAAAAACTGTTACATAGACAGTCAGATAGATAGATAGATAGAATTTGTAAACCAAACAATTTCCTACGCATAGCGCGCGGAAATTGAATAAAAGTTTTGTAATAATACCTTTTGTTCGTTCGATCTTTCTGCAGCTAATTTTTAAAAAGTTCCCTGGACTTCTTCTGTATATCTAAATAACTAACTCACTTACACATGCTACCTTTGCTCTTTTATTAATAAGAGTAAAAGTTTAGCAATAAACACGATAATAAAACCTTTTATAATAATAACAATACCTTCTTGCATACAAACTTGTGTTTCTTCATCAGTTCTTTTGTCGATTTGCTGCCTAAAACAATCAAATTTAAATTAAAATATTCGTATACAAAAAGAAACACGTCTTCTTCGCGAAGTTTCTTGCTCACGAAATGATCGTTGACAAATTTCGAACGAAGAAGATTGCATTGCTCGCACTCCTCCAAAGATGTTTTTCGGGTGATTTCCAGTGCGCAAACCAAAAATAACAAAACGGAGGAGCATATACTAATCGCGGAAAATCAAAAAAAACGCTCTCGCGTCTACGTGGCTTTACGACGAAAAGGGAAAAAATAAGAAGGATTTGACCGTGAAAAAAACCCAAATATGTCACTCTCTAAAATAAAAGTGGTATGCACAATTGCGAATTAGTGTAATAAGACTAGTATCTCGTGTAAAAGTTTTTTACGACTTTGATTTCGAAAAGAATCTGCAGAAATACGACGCGTTCCCGTGTGCGAACCCGGTGACGAAAATTTCAATTAAGGACTCGGGACTGGAAAATGTATCCATGTTGTAGAGCTTGAAAAACTGAGCAAAAAAATGTATGGGATCGTTTCGTTGATCAAAGAGTGTGTTGACGTCATAGCCGCAGTACCAAATAAAATTTAGGCCCAAATGTTGTGTCACTCCATCACCTGTGTCACCTACCCTAAAAAACATCACTTATCCCAATTGGTTCTCGAGATATTTCCCCAAAAACGTCGCGTTCGATTGGGGCTGCAATGCAATGATTCCCCGTGATCATAAAAAAACTGACGTCAAATGATGCCACGTGCTTTTGGAATGATCGTGAAAAAAATGTCTCTCGCCTCTACGTGGTTTTACACGCACATAAGAGGACGATGACCGTAAATTAAAACTAAATATATCACTCTCTAAAATAAAAGTGGTATGCACAAATGCGAATTAGTATAATAAGATTGTAACTCATCAAGAATAGTTAAATAATACATCAAAACCAAGGACTTTAAAGATTTTGAATTTGATATAAGTAGTTTAAATAATCTGGACTAAAATATGGAAGCTGTAACTAAAATACCTAAAGCTAGCATTGTTGTCTCAATAAGCAGAATAGATTTAAGGCTGAAGAAAGAGGTGGATCATACATGTCAGAACTGTACAGTTTCAAACTAGTTTCTAGTCAGCTAGATCTGTAGTTAGGTAGTCATGTGCTAGGAGTGAAATCTTGTAGCAAATTAGAAATAGCATGACAATACAATGACAATAATTTACAGAGTAAAAAGAAACCACATTAAAAGGAGATCAATCGTCTTTCTTAGTGGAGCTTTTTGGAAGGTTCTTGTAAAACTGATGTCAATGGGCTGGGATAAGATTTTTCGAACAAAGTTTCAGCAGGTCCGATTTCTTTTGTGAACTTATACCACATGGTTTCAAGTATCTCTTCATTTCCGATTTTCGAACAAGTTGTTCCTCTTCTTGAAGTGGGCGTTGGTTAGTAGAAAATGTCACTCTCCGAAAATGTTCATTATACTTGTATTTGAACATCATTGTTTCTGGCTCCTCCTTGCTAAATGTCAAATCGACAATCTCTGACCAAAACACCTTTGTCACTTTTCTCTTCTCCAACCCAAGGCTTTCGTTCAAAGCCTTTTGTTTTTCCCTTTGCGCGTCGGTCATTTGCCAGTTTTATCCGAATAAACAGAAGCGTATTCCGGAAAGGCAGTTGGGTTTTTGAAATCCTTGATATCCCCATGCTCGAGGACTTTAAGGGTGCATCTATTCTTTTTGAATGCTCATCAGTGCATGCCACTCAGATGGGGTGTATACGGTTTTGCCATGTGCCATACGCTCAATGACGGAATGGGCTGTGTCATTCTCGTTTTGGGAATTTCCAGAAACGAGATAAGTAAGCCGGACACTTTCCAAATCAAACTGCTGTAAAGCTGCATTTAACATTACAAAAACCATTCTGTTGTTATTTTGCCCTTCGCAGCGATCACTGAAGAAGTGAAATTTTGTGATTCCATTTTCGTTTCTTATTGAAATGAATTTTTCGATCGATGTGGAAACTTCACAAGAACCTTTCTGGCATTCACTCTCAGACCAAAAGTAACAATATGTTGACATAGTGTCAAGTTCAGTAACTGTGAAGTTGTGGTTAGCCAACCTCCTAGAATAGTAAAAGGAGCTAGTTTGTCCATAGGGCGTCAAAAAAACCTTTTGCAAATCGAAAGCAGCTGCACATTTGGTAAGGTCTTTTGACACCTCTTCTTTTGCTGCTTGCTTTATGTTGCGTGCCAGCTCCTTGTCTTTTTTTAAAATGGTTTTTCTGTGATAGTTTAGCTTCATCTGAAGGGTTAGGTATGCTTGAATTCCTCATATGTATCACACTTGTCCTTTTTTGGCTTTTGAAATTTCAACTGAAACCGTGTACGAAATACACCAGCATTGAATGGATATGTTTCTAGCGGATAGTTTCTTTTTTCTCTCCATTTAACATACATGCGATACATTTCTGAAATATTCAATTCAGAAGGAAGATATTCAAACTTAGCTTTGCTTCGGACATAATGGGATTCCAGCACTTTAAATGTTGAGATATGCTCCATGACAAATCTTTCCCTTTGCTCCTCTCTGTGATGGTTGCCGTGTCTACCCCTTCCATCTGGCTTGGGTGCACCAGTGTCAATAACATTATGGAGGGCTGTCGGTATCCTTTTTTCATCTATCGAGAAGGTACTCGTAAACATTTTTTGACACACCTTAATTCTCTCCCCTTTTTTCACCAAAGAATATTCTCTGGTTAAATTGTGTCTACTGTTTGCAGGGTCAGCACCTCTTTTCCTGGCTGTTTCCTTCTCAGTTACCAGACTTACCAGCTGCTGTGACTGAAGACTTCTATCTCCAGAGGCATAGAAACCCTCAAAAATTTCTTTACGAATTTCCTCGGGAAACTTGTCATTGCATTTTAATCGACACTTGCTTTAATCGCTTTTGTTTTTTCTCCTTGCTTAGATTTAACAGTGTATTGAAATTCCTGACCAGAGTTGACTGCCGCTTTCCTTTTGTTGACAATCCATGTTTCAGGGCATCGCTTCCTTTTCTTTTCCTCCAGAGGTGTTGGGGTGCTGGCTTCAGTACCTTGTTCAGTACTTAATGTTGCTTTAACCTTCTTGGTGGCTTTCTTATCCCACATAACTGCAGCACCTTCACTCATGGTGTCAATATCAAATCCATCCCATTTTTTGCCCCATTTAGAATTTTTGTGATGAAAAACCGGCCCTGGTCTTCCTTAATTTCAACACCATGCACAGTTGATGCTTCTGCATCGTATTTAGCCTTAAGAACCTCTTTGTTCTCATTTATCAAGTATACTTCTTCACCATGGGCTAAGACCTTTTGAATTTCTTCTTCGTGGCTGTCACCACTGTCTTCACTGCTTTCTGTTGAACTCTCAGCAACATTGGGAACATGTCGATCAAATTTTCTGTTTGATTTAAACCCAAGGTTTTTTATGAATTTATGATTGGCGTTAATGTTTTTATTCCTTATTTTCTCAAAGTTGCTCAAGGGCGATTGGATCTAAGGGTAAAGAAAAAAGAACTTATCAGAATTTCACATCAATGAGATGAAAGCATTTTTCTGAAGTTGTTGCAGTTTCTTCCCTGACTGAAATTTATCTCAGTTACATTCAAAACTGGTAAAAGGTATATTATGCCAATGCAAAAGTCATTTTTGATGATAATTCATAACCGCACTGGTATACATACGCCTCATCTTTTGTTTCCACTGGTAAAAATTTTCCACCAGGGCTACTGAGACAGATATGTTTTATTGTAAGAACTTACATTTGAAAATTCCTCCTCTGAACTTCCTGAGTCTGACACATCTGCTTCCAATTCATTTTCTTTATTATTGTTAGAGTCATCGGCTGTAAAGTAATTTAAAGAACAGTTTTTCAATATCAAAAAAGTATACATTGATCAGCATTGATACAAAATTATTTAAGAATTACTTAAGAAAAATTTCACCATACAATTAAAAATAATAATTGTGAATGTTTACCTGTCGACTTCAATATTTTTTCATAAGGTATGAAGTCTTGATCATTTTCATCATCGGATTCAGAGCTACCAGTAAACCTTATGTTGAGCTCAGTAGCATCTGTAAAAGTAAAGTATGTGAATAAAGATTCATCAGTGATAAACAAAACATTCATTAAGTTAACATTATTTATCAATGTTTTGTGCCCATTATTCAATATAATACTGTACTAATATAATTGATACAATACACTTACCTCGCATAGGAAGGTCATTCTCTTTGAATAGATAATCTGATTCAAATTCCGAGATTTGCCCATCAATGTCCCACTTGACTTTCCATTTTTGGCCACTCATTTCTACCACCACTCCATAGACTCTTGCATCTCGCCACCCCTCTCCAAAATTCCTGAAACTCCATCTATCAATATCAACTTTTGTCTGATCAAATCTCCAGGCTTCAGTAGATACTCTAGAATTCACTCTTATGCTCTTACTACCCACTTCTTAAAAACAAAAAACTTCATTAAACTAAAACGAAATTGTCAATAATCATTATAAAACTTTCTGTAGCATCTGTAAAAGTAAAGTATGTGAATAAAGATTCATCAGTGCTAAACAAAACATTCATTAAGTTAACATTATTTATCAATGTTTTGTGCCCATTATTCAAATGGGATAGGAAAAAGAATGACAGAAATACGTTGTACTAATATAATTGATACAATACACTTACTTTGCATAGGAAGATCATTCTCTTTGAATAGATAATCTGATTCAAATTCCGAGATTTCCCCATCAATGTCCCACTTGACTTTCCATTTTTGGCCACTCATTTCTACCACCACTCCATAGATTCTTGCATCTCGCCACCCCTCTCCAAAATTCCTGAAACTCCATCTATCAATATCAACTTTTGTCTGATCAAATCTCCAGGCTTCAGTAGATACTCTAGAATTCACTCTTATGCTCTTACTACTCATTTCTCAACTAAACAAAAAACTTCATTAAACTAAAACGAAATTGTCAATAATCATTATAAAACTTTCTGTCTAAGAAACTTCTTCACACAACTAAATTTCTGCTAAACCTTCTAGAAAGAAAGATCGAATACAATACATTGCAAAAAAAACCAACAAATTTACATGCTACAAAAAGAAGACCCTGTATTGTATGATGAAATTCCAGTAGATTGAGCATGAAATTGAGACCCAAATGACTGAACACAAAGAAAAAAAATTAAAACTCAAAATACTGTTTTTCCATGAAAGGATTGAAAATATTAATGAAAGAAAGCTGTAACTCCACCTAATTTAAAGATTTGGAGTTACGGCTTTTTTTCTCTAAACACAATGGAGTTACAGCTTTCTTTTCTTATAAATATTTATCATATGCAAACTAAAATATTTCAAAAAGTTGCTGATATAACAAAACTAGAGGGTTAAAATCATGGAGTTAGGGCTTTCTTATCCTGAAAAATGACCTTGGTAACAACCTCCATGTATCAATTCAATTTCGACAAAAATGGAGTTACAGCTTTTTTATACTACAGCGACGATTTGGCTAGCAGCGAGCTGCTAAAATGATAGTTGAAAAGAAATCCACTTGTTGTGTTTATTCAATTCACCGCGCATGTTCTCAGAAAACATGTAAAATGCCGTAGAACTTGCTTCATTTTCGATATCTGACCCCTCAGTAATAGGTCTTAAATCATCAGTAGTATCAATTCCAGTATATATAAGTTCGGGGAAAAAAGATTTGAGAAGCGCAATATATTTAATAGAAATGTAAAAAATAGCTTTTAATTTACACACCTGATTCGGCATCAGTATTGACAATTTCCTGATCTGAATCTTCCATCAGCATCGAATCATTGTCAATTGGCTTCTAAAACAGGAATGCTATATAAATACTGCAACTTGGGCAAGCAAACTCCAGTTGAAAATCTAAATACAAACTTGCTTGTGAAAAGGATATGTGACATTGTAGTCAACGTTGACAGGAAGCTTTAACAAAGATGCGAAATATAATGAATCTTCTTCATTTAAAGTACCTTGATTCATTGTATACGAGCTTTTTTATAATTTGCAAAAACATAACTTGAGTTTACCAAGAGTGGGTTTTTCGCCGTCACACACGTATGAATTAACATTGGAATCAAATCTTTACACAATTAAAGCTATTTACTTCAGTACTTACATTATATAAAAATCGCATTAACTGATATATAGAACAGAATGTGTTTTTATGCAAACGTGTTGTAAATTTTGTAAATGCAAATAACATACAGAAAAGTTGGCAAATGTATCTTCAACATCACACAATCCCTAAAATCAACCAACGAATATAAAAACTTTGTAATTAATAACACCATGCATGTGAAAATTACAAACTAGTTACAAACGATTATACTTATATATTTTAAATAAACAAAACAACAACAAGGAAAATGAAAACTTATTTCATAGAGAAACCTTTCAGTTAGTTTGGCTAGGTTGTACCAGCAAAAACAAAGTCACTTACACTGACAGTATCTATCACATGTTCCAATGTTTCTTTAATTTCAGTTTCAATGCTAGTTCTGAAGCTCTAAAAAAGGTTGGAAATTAGTAAAATATATTAAATACATCACCTAGTATACTTTTAAATCCTTAGAAAGCATAACCACTTTATAATCCCTCAACAAGGCTCTTAACGATTTGCTAATTTACACCCAAGCATTCGGGTTTATGCAATGCGTAATAGTAAATAGTGCGTCAATAGTTACCAATTCAAAAACAAAAACAAAAACAAAAAAAATCAACGAAAAACAGGCTATCCAGTTCTATACATAGTAATTGCTGTTAACAGTTTTGTGGTCTCGTTTTGTTCCAGCTGAAACTGTTATGCATTATTTATCTGTTAACTAGGTACAAACAAAAATAGAATGGCATTTCTGATTGCAATTACATGATCACCTCCAAGGTTTGGTAAGAGTCATTTAGAATATCCTCCCTGTCTGGTTCAGTTGAAATGGATTCAGGAACCTAAAATATGACAAAAACACAATTAATAATAGTTCCTACAGATGGAATCACTAATATGGTGACTGGAAAAAATTACTCAGTGGTTGCTGATATTATTGGAATAGAACAGCTTCAGGCGAGCATCTTTATTAGCATTTACTTGTTGCAAATATTGATGAAATTTATGCCAGTAAGAAAGGTAATCATGTTCTGATTACGACGGAGAAGACTTTTAAGAGTCATGAAATTTCAATTATAATGAGATTCACCTTAACCCCGCCAAAGGGCCATCAACTTGAAGTTGAAGTTATTGACACTCTATCTTTCTTGAATGTGTTGTTGTGCTTTATTGCGGTTGTAATTCAAATAATTTAAAGCCAAGGGGCAGGAGAGATCTCGGCTTTTAATACAGAAAACCAGTTGTTCACTTAAAAACTTGCATTTAAATGCATGTACAAACCTCAAACAAATCTTTAACTGTGGTTATTGTTTTGTCTCTAAATGATCTATAACGTATAAAACCATTAAAATTATTGCACTGTATTACACTGTTCCTGAAAAAAACAAACACATTACATGAAAAGAGAAAAGACGACATACTGCAGTGGAGCTAAAGCTATGCATGGAAATTTCTTCACTCTATATTAAAGAAAAGTCACCCTCGATAATGAAGGAAACAGCCAACCAAAGAGACAAAATTTCTTTTACAAACACTTACAAAAAGAGTATCAATTTGTCTAAACTGTCATAAAGTCGACATTTAGAATTTTTGATAAAAATTCATCTTAAGAAAAGAAAAGAAAAATTAATTTGCATGTATTTGTGCCAATTTTCTCCGTACCGGAATTTCTCAAGAACTCAAGAAGAAAGTAAAACAACAAATTTTAATCAATGAAGAATCAAAAGACGTCCAGAACGACTTTCTCAAGATGATCAACTTCATTTTCTTCTTAACGTTTATGACAAAAGTTGATAATTGTTTATACTGACTGCTTCTATGACATTCCAGTGGACATTGGACACTTAATGGAAAATAAAAAAAGCTGCTTGCAATGTTTAAATTTAATAGTTCAACAGACAGCAGCAGCAACAGAAAAAAACAGCAACAAAAACAACAGCAACAGAAAAATACACAATATCATCTTAGCCTACCTAGAAAATAGACATAAAACCATTTCAGTTTCCGTAACATTTTTTAGTATTCTCCAGGTTCATCATCTTCTTCTGTCTTGCTGTCAGAATTAGCGTTGCGGAGGTGGTGTGATCTTCACCGATGTAAAGTTGATTTACTTATCTTTGTTCACGTATTCACATTTTAAGCCATACAATTTATATACGTACTTTTGGTAGAGACAGTATTTACGCGTTCCCTCGTTGCTTACTATGTGATCGCACGTAATTGCTGGTATTAGTCTGTGTCTTACAACTTCGTAAATCTTGCTTAAGTTGTTCAGAAGTTCCCACCACTCTTTAAGTGCCTTTATTTCTCCAGCGGCTGTAATGTCGAATCCTATCATTTTGTTATGTTTATTTCCAATTGCCATCATCATGATGTTCATCATTAGTGGGATATAGATTGTATAATTATTCCAAGGGGATCACCCTGGGTCGTTATTTCGCAATCGTCCGTCGGAAACTTCGCTTAATTACGAGGTCGGTCGCAATTAGACTTTTCCGACAGAGCCTCGCATCAGCTAACCTCTCTTTCGTTCTGGTCACTAAAATCTCGGATCTGGTCCACAATTTTTATAATGAACTCATAATATGTGAGAAGTGCTGGGCTGGAAATTGAATTCGGCCGCAGGATCACCTGAGCAGGATGTAAGTGTGTACCTGTGTTGTTTGACCTGGACATGATGCGAAACAATAATGGCGCACCAGCAACAGGCAACACGTGAACACTACAAGGTATTGATTCTTTTCTTTTCTACTTTAAGATTTGCGTTACATATGTGTTTTTTTCATATAGTATAATCCCTGTTTCATTGCTATCGATTGAAAAGAGATTTTAAATGTTTTAGAATGAGAGTGCTGCCTCTTACCTCAGCTCAAGTCAAAATGGCAAAATTATTTTTCTGATTTCTGAATGATGTAGTTTAAGAGGTTAACATACTCATAGACTAAAATTATTTTTTTAAATGTATGAGTTAAGCATTTGGCTATAGTGACAGTACATTTTTGCCAACCTTTGGGTGTTGCTATTTGAATTTGCTATTTGTTTTTGTTTTGTTTTGTTTTGTTTACTTTTGTTTCAACTTGAGGTAGCTACTGTTTTAATTCTAGTTAAATATATTATACTTGCTGTACTTAGTAATACTCATTTGCCAATCTATTGTTGTTAATATTCTGGTAATGTATACACAATGTATTTTGTATGATTGATTGAATGTAAAATGCTTGATTTCAGAGCAGTGCAAGTGGACTTGTACTTATACTTGATGCCTTCATGGAAAGTGTTGTCAGATTGATACACGCATCCAGCTCTTTCACACAAAATGATATTGATGATGATATTCTGTTGATAAAAGCTGAAAGGTTATTAAGACAAGTTAGACAATTGCAAGATGTTTATGAGAATTATGATTTCAAAGAGTTTCAAGGAATTCTGGAAAATGTTGTAGAGAAACTTACTCATGACCAACTGGTTTTATAGTCAGTACTATCTATTCTGGAAAACGAGGTGCTCCTAAGCTGAATGTTTCTTGTAATCATTTGAAATATCTTGTTGAAAATAACTTTACCATCCCTCAAATATCACATATGCTCAATGTCAGCCAAAGCACAGTTAAAAGAAGATTGAAGAAATACAACATAACCATATCTGATTTATATTCAACAATTTGTGATGAGCAGTTAGATATCATTGTGAATAATTACCTGAAAGACTTCCCTAACACAGGCTATAAAAAGATGAGAGCCTTTTTATTGTCTGGTGGTTTTAGAGTTCAAGAGAGACGTATCAGAGAATCAATGAAAAGGGTTGATCCGGAAGGTGTATTACTCAGGTCATTGCAATCCTGTTAAATCATTCGGCGGGAATATAATGTGAAGGGGCCTTTATCTTTATGGCACATGGATGGAAACCACAAATTAATTGTGTAAATTATTATGTTAATTTTATTGTTTAATGCTATCAAATTTCATTTCTTGTAAGTTCACCTGATATTGCATATTTAGGTATTGATTTGTTATTCATGGCTGCATAGATGGTTATTCGCCCAAAATAATGTATTTGCAATGTGCTGATAACAATAGAGCCTTTACAGTATTCAATTATTTTATGGATGCTATTCAAGAACATGGGTTGCCCTCAAGAATCAGAGGTGATCAAGGTGGAGAAAATGTGGAAGTTGCAAGGTTTATGTTAAGTCACCCAGAAAGAGGTTTAAAAGGAAGTTATATTGCATCAAAAAGTGTCCATAACCAGCGTATAGAACGTTTGTGGGTAGATGTGTATCTTGGTGTTACCCAGCTCTTTCAGTCCTTGTTCATAGCCTTGGAAAAATCAGGAAGGCTAGATATTGATAATGAAATTCATTTTTTCTGTCTTCATTATGTGTTTCTTCCAAGAATCAACCAACACCTACAAAGATTTGTAGAAGGCTGGAATGCACACCCATTGAGTTTATGCAACAACATGTCTCCAAACCAGCTATGGATTTCTGGATTACATGCTATTGCTGGTTCAGGAAGTACTGTTGACAAAAAAGTTTGGGAACCTCAAACTGATGTAGGCTTTTTATTTTAATCGAAGTAATAGTTCTTCTAATCGAAAAAAGTGCTCAATATTTGTTGAAATAGAGCAGAGTATTGAAGAAAGAACTACAGTTTTTCAGTACTCAGAGTTTCATGCCGTATGTATTGTACAATACAGGCTATTTATTTTATAATTCTTAAATTTTTTGTTTAACTATTGTTGTTAAAGCTATAAAGAAATGAGCATACAAAATCAATCTTGATAAAAGCACCAATGTACAATTATTGAAAGCTATAGATATCTTCAATTGGCCTATTTTTAGGAAGAAGCCTTTTTGTATGGTGTTGATTGGAATGACTGAAATGTATCTGCATTTTGCGTTTTCTTTTTAACTGACGATGACGTTTTTGCAGCAATTGGTTTAGAGCTAAGCTTTGGAAGGGTGGTTATTTTGACACTAAAAAAAAGAAATTATTGCCAGTTTATAAGATAAAATGCCTAGGAATTAATCAATAAAAATATTACTACTTACCATTCACTATCTATTGATATGTCTGTATCAGAGATCCAATGTGGCTTTATCATCCCCAAAGTCAATGACAATGACGTTTTTGCAGCAGTTGGTTCAGAGCTAAGTTTTTGACACGTTGTTATTTTGTCACTAAAATAGCATTTATTATCAATTTATAAGATAAAACGCCTAGGAATTAATCAATATAAATATTACTACTTACCAGTCACTATCTTTGGATATGTCTGTATTACAGATCCGATGTGGGTTTATCGTCTCCACAGCCCTAATGTAAAGTGGTATATAATGAGAAACATTATTCTTAAAACTATAAATAAGCGACAGTTACTTTCAAATTAAGTACCTTTCATCAACCATAAAAATTCCAGTAGACATTACAGAATCTTCTGTTTCTTGCGGCATTGGCACTTGTTTAGTTGGAGCAGCTGGGGCTTTTGTTATTGTTGATGTTGATGGATAAGTCATCCGTCTTGGTGACGTTACGGTTGGCGGTGTGAAAGTGGTTTCTTCTTCTTCTGTTAGCCACGAGGACAATTTGCCGCCCATGCGCCTCACATATATACGATATTCTAGGAACAAGTCAATATTATTCCGAACCTTTTTTACAAATATATATAACAACAATATATGAACACATGAAATTAACAAACCTTCACTAGTTTTTACTGCATGTTCTTGTATTTGGGCAAGGATATACATCCACCGTCTGGTAACTATCACAAACATTTCGTCTTCCCAATTTTCTTTCATCTTTATCGAGATGTATTGTACTAATTTTTTCGCTGGCAGATATACAGGCTTATATTTAGCAGTAACGATTTTTGCAGGGTTTTTGCCCGTCATCTGCATTTCCATCAACTTTTTGGCAGAATAATGAAGTGGGTTCATTTCTTTAGAACACCCAGCGTCAATCAGTGCTCTCAATTTTCCCGATTTCATTAACTCATCGACAATGGGTTTCAGAATTCCAAACAGCGATTTAGGAAACTCTGCTTCTTTGCTTGGTGGAACATCCTTTTCAGAGATTACAGAAATTCATGTCATTGTACATTCAATAAAGAACGCAAAAAAACAGTTTCAATTAAACTTACATATTCTTCATCTGTTACAGTGGTTTCACTGCCTCCTTCACTCTGTTTCTAATAAAAAATTGAAAGTAATTGATATTAAGAATGCAGTGTTAAAGTGAAGTGCTTTTGTCGAGTATTTCGTTATAATTCTCACCAAGCGGCTTAATACTTCATCCAACCACTCCTTCTCAGGATTTATTTGATTTTCAGCATTCTGAAAGGTAAAGGTTAAAAGTTCAGATATCTCAAGAACAATGGTTATTGACACTATTATTTGTAGTACCAAACCCTTAAACAAATACACTTACTTCATCAGTGGTGATATTTTGACCAATATTCTCCTGGAGTGGATTTGGCATTCGTGCTTCATTCGTTTCATTGCCATCATTTTCGGCAGGCAATTGCGTTTTGGATTGTTGTACTAAAAGATCAAAAACAAAAAATATATTCTAACTTAACGGTTACTACTTAAACAGCCGTTAGAAGAATATATAAAGTAAGATTACCTGTTTTTCCTTTCAAAAGATTTTCTAACCGCAAATCTGAATCTCCCCCAACGTTCTCCCTTACAAAATCGATTACTTCGTCTGCGTTTGGAGGATTGAACTGTTCTACACAGATGTCTTCATAGTCCTTGGAAACGGCGTCGATGGTCTCTCGCCCCAAGAAAGCATCGGCAACGGACATTGAGATTCTCAAAGCCTCCCGATTAGCCCAGTTCTTCACATAAAAATTTCTTAAAGTCTCTGGGCGATGTTTAAAGAAGTGAATAGCAAGTTTGTTTATATCTTGACCCCTCATGCCAACTATTTCCGTGGCAATACTTGCCATGAAATAGTAATCAAGTAATTTCTACTTAGTGCAGGGTAAATTCCAAGTCAGAAAAATACAAAAGTGAAAGTACCTCAAGCGTGTTGTTGATACGGCCACTCCAGTTTCAATAACTTGGGCATTAATGAGCGAGCTTGTCAATGCCTTTGTCACCAAGGATTGATTCATTTGATTACATGAGTCACTTGTACCTCTTGAAGATACAAAGAGGTATCTCTCTTCCAAACGCTTCCCTTCGTCTGTAATGAAGGTAGATCTAACTTTTTCCACATAGATCTATAAAAACAAGTAAATAATGTATTACACTTTGATAGAACACAGAATGTATATGAATAAAAGTATAACAAACCTGCAATTGGCGGTAATAGCAGTCTGGTATTAAAATAATTTTTGCGCCATATAAGAAAGACGTCTTATACCGCTCGTTGTTCAGTACCTATGGATAAAGTTAATTAAAGTTAACTGTTCCCTTGAAGCTATCATATTATGTGTTAAATATTGTATACCTTTGCATTTGGGAATTCTTCATCCTCCTCAGGGCTATTGAATTCCTTTAGCGTAATATTCATCAGGTTTGACGACCTTGTTCCGTTTACCAAGCTAACTATCAACATTAGATGATTTCGAATATTGCACGCATCTTCGCTTGTTATTCCGTCAGCTGTCGCAACTTTGGATAAACCTAATATTCTTTGGTTTATCTTGCAAATGTACTTGCTCTTCCCGTACCTGAGGAATACGGCGGGTGTTAACAGCTTCCGTCCCGCAAAAACAAGGAAGTCTTTTTGTCTTTGTTGTTTATGGGTCCTACGATAAAGATTGATGCACCAATTATCTCATGCGAAACTGAAGTTAAAAAATCATTAACAGAAACCATAACAGAGAAACTTCACTTACTCAAGCATTTTGCACAGCTCCATAATTTTTTGTTTTTATTTTCGAAATGGAAGCAGTATCTACGCCGATGTAAACTTCGCGGTTTAAAGAAAAATTTAAAAAGATCTTCAGGCTTGAAAATCTCGCAATCAGCGTACTAGGCTTTAGGTGTGGTGTTTTGGATCGAAGTGGAAGCTTAAACGAAAGAAAAGAGTGCTGACAATCAATAGTCCTATAATTATTTAAATATTAACCAGGGTTCGAATTAACGTAAATTTACAAGATCGCGAAAAAAATGCTATCGGCTATCGAGAAGTACAGGCTTTGCCCTGAAGAAAATGATGCATGTGCTTCAATTCGCACATGTGATCACGTTTGCACGTGCGACAGGATGTGATTCTTCAGTTTTGCATGTGCGATGTTATTTAATTTTTTTGTGGGTTTCACAAGTCTTGAAATAGCGTTCAGACATCAGACACAGACGAAGGATAAGTGAAGCAAGGGGGACGATTTAACCTGTGAACCCCAAACACAGGAGACTGATTGCCTTTCTCTTTATACTTCACCACTTCTCAAATAAAGTTCCAATGATGTGTATAAAATCTAATTGGTTTTACTTGTGGTTTCAATAATGTAAAAGTTAAGGCGCATTCATACTCTAGATGGGAATTAAAATTCTTTCTTTTCTTTCCGTAGCAATTCAAATGAATGAAAAAAAAACTGAGCGTGACAGAAAAAAAATACTGAAAGAAAGAAAAATAAATGAATGAGTTTGTAAAAGAAAAAAGAATATCGCGTTCTTAACGGTTCGTTTATATGTTGCATTGCATGCGCCTGAAAAAAGTCTGTCGTGTCGCCCTAGCTTTTAGTAAAGTGAAGAAATCGTTTTCACATTAAGCTGGTGTTCTATTTATACTTATTCATCGCGTGATAACTATTTGAACCCATCATTGGAAAACCAGCTTTAGTGACGTCAATTTGAATATGTAGAAAGTGAGGAACTTTTATTAACAAAAATAAGTATACTTCAATTAAAACTCACAAGTTTTTGTACAATAGTATACCATGTTATTAGCTTCTTCGTGACGCAAAATAATTTAACAACAAGCTAGTTTTAAACTTGAAGTTGATGTTCTATCAAAGATCGCGATTTTAAGCATTTCGTGATAATTTTGCATCGCTAATATTTTAAATTCAATCGCGATTCGCGATTCGCGATCTGCTAATTCGAACGCTGTTAACAAAAAACTATATGCATTTTATAAACTCTTATCAATACCTTAGAATTCTTTCTAATTTCGTTTAGGAGTGGAATAAAATAAACGTCTTCAATATCATGAGCCACTCCCAATTTGTTTGGATAGAGTTTGAAATCCGGATCTAACGCCTTCCATATGTTTCGAATGTTACCTGTGGTTTAAAAACATACAATTTCATATACACAACAATGTGATAAAAAGGTAATAGATCCTACACATAATAAAGCTGAAAATATTAAATTTAAACTTACCAACATGAGTGGCGGTGTTAGAACTGGTATGTCCCAGAACAACCGATAAATAGTAACAGAAATCGTGGAACACATGTTTCGGTTTCTCATAGTAATACCTATGAACTGATACATCTATTGACCATGCTCTAAACAAAAACAAAATCAGCCTTTACATATCATCATCATTGTACAGTAAAACACGAGTTTCTATAGAAATGCTTACTTTATCATTGAGATACTCATTTCTCTCATCCGGTAATGACCAGATAATGATGCCGATTGCGATTTTATGGGTTTAAAAGCAGCCTCTGGTTGGCCCGAGCAAGAAGCTTCCCCGCCCATAGATTACTCTTCAAGCTAAACATATTTTAAAAGAACGATAAAATTTGCAAGAAGCGTAATTGAGAAAAAGTAAAGCGCAACAAGCATTACAAAAAAACAAGTATTACATTCTTTCTTCCATCACTTAAAGCCTTTTCGAATTCTGCTGAAGCTCTGTTCAGCTTATGAACGTTATTTAAGTGCATGTCCAGACGCGAAAACAACTTTGAGCAAAGCACACATGGCATGGGCTTTCTTCTTGACACCGCGTTCGTGAAATTGAAATGTGAGATCTTTAAGAGACAATCGTATAACCATTTCAAATAAACAATCAACAAAAATATAATTTTAAAAAAGTATTCCCAATGAACTTACTGCTCGTGACTTAAAATCCTCAGCATCTCTTTGCGCCCAAGAATGCACCTTACTAATAAGGTGCCGCACTATTTTGGATCCATCATAAGTGCATTCCGGCAATGGGCACTTGATGATAAAAAATGTTTTTCCTTTACCAGTTTTTTCACGCTTTACAGCGGTTGCATCCAAAACAAATTTCTAAAAGTAATTTACTAAGTTATGAATCATGTGCAAAAATGAAAAACTGCGATAAAAATATAAATACAACTTACAGATTTTTCTTTTCTGCTTTCTAAATTTTTGTTTCTTTTAGCAGGGTTGCTTTTAGTAGGGTTGTCACGCTAAACAAAATGTTACAGCAAGTTACACTGTTATTTTCTCTCTCCAAAGCCCAACCACAAACTTTGCAAAAAGTCATATTTACACTAAAAAAAGTAAAATTTTTACAGATTGTGCAAATACTTCTTGTGAATATGTTTTGGAACATCAATAATCATAAAGCAACAACCCTAATTTTCAAAGACATGACATTTAATGTTTAATTCTCCATTAACAACCTCAAGTCCTCAATTAATTATTTGTGGTATAGTTGCATTACCTTCTTCTAAATAACATCTTAAAGAGCGGTGTGTGGACAGACATACAACACTCAGATAATATATATTTATTGCATTATATTTATTATATTATTACAACATTATAAAACAACACTATCCACTGCAAATAAAGATGAGACAGGCCACAACTTCTAGTGCTGGAAGTAAAAATAAAACCGAAAACGAGTCCACTGACACTGGTTCTAATGATGAGTTTCCACCAAAATCACAAAAACAGTTTTCATAGAAATCAAATTATATTATTATACTAGTATCCCGGGTAAAAACTTTTTACCGAACTTAACTTCGAAAACATTAGGTCAAATCCACCATTCCCGTGTACGTACCCCGTGACGAAAAAATAAATCATAGAATCGCAACTCAAAAACATCCCAGGCGGCGTCGCTCGCTACCCATGTTCAGTATGCGTTGTGTTGCGAAATTTAACTTGTGTAAAAGTTTCTACAGGCATTAATTTTTTAATTCATTTCTTACATTCAGAAGATTAAAAACAGAAACAAATAGCAGCATGGCTCAGAATAATATATTTATACGCAGAAGAGAAGTTATTTTAATGTAAAAAAATGGCAATATATAACACAGAACTGTTTACCCAGACATACGAAACCAAACATTACAAAATGGTAATTCAAAACAAATTGATACCTTCCAACTTTTTCTTTTGTTCCAAAGTTACTACTCGACTGCAACCATTAATGAATTTTTGAAATGATATGTAGTCTGTTCTTCCCAAAACCATCAATGTCATGATTAAAACCATGAGTTTCATTTCTTTATGCTTTTTTTATTATTACCTAAAAAATTAATACTTGAATTGTAATACCGAAAACCTAATCATGCTATAACAATATTGAAATAAAAAATAAAACAAAAAGAAAGAAAAAACAAAAAGAAAATTCAAGTACGCATTTATCCTAAAGATAACAATTAAAAACAAAATTTGGTCTATAAAGTCAACCGATATTGTGAGTCAATACGGATTCACTCAACACTGGAGCTGAACAGAATAAAGACTTTTACCTGGCATACACAACCAAACATCAAATTAATAAAAATAATTGAAACAACAAAATGCCCTACTTTCACCAAAACCATAATTGAATATCCAGAAGATATTAAAAGCAACAAATAAAAACATAATGCTAAACTTATATACCAGCAAGTATGTATGTAGCAATTCACATAACACAAAATAATGAATGCCGTAAACAAATATATATAAACTGAAGAAAAATATACCCAAGCAATGCTTCTTTTTTGTAGTACAATCGCAATGAATCCATTCTTCTCTTAAATAACCTTCTCAACATACCATGTGTTTCATTTATATATTTACAAATTTCGTTTATAAATAGCTACACTTTTTCTTTTCTGACCTAAAAGAAAAAGATTTCAGTAAAGAACAGCTACAATACTTACTACTACTGCAACCATATTTAAGCAAACCAAAACAAAAGGCATAAATGGCTGGCAGAAAGGCATCAAACATCGTCGATCTACTTCCACAGCCATGAAAAAGGAAAACAGTCATAGCTGTGGGACCATTTTTAATTGATCTGTAAATAAATAAATCAAATCAAATCTTCTTTGCTAACTATAAAAATAATAATAGCGCGCGTTACCAAAACAAATTACTCTCGTCTTCGTTTTTCATCCAGTAGCATATAAACTAAACGAAAGAACTCATATAATAAGATATCTATTCAAAGCTATAGTATTTAATCTTTCAAAACTAAATTAAAACCATTCCTTACTGTGTAAATAAACATCATTTTGTTCTGCATTTCTTCACTACACTTTCTTCTGTATAGCGATATTTGATAACTAAAACGTAAACAAACATTTAAATACATTTGAATACAAATACATATACCTAACTTGTTCCTTTATTAATCAAAAATAAAAGTTTTATAATAATACCTTTTGTTCGTTCGATCTTTCTGCAGCTAATTTTTAAAAACTTCACTGCACTTCTTCTGTATAGCGATATTTGATAACTAAAACGTAAACAAACATTTAAATGCATTTAAATACAAATACATATACCTAACTTGTTCTTTTATTAATCAAAAATAAAAGTTTTATAATAATACCTTTTGTTCTTTCGATCTTTCTGCAGCTAATTTTTAAAAACTTCACTGCACTTCTTCTGTATATCTAAATATGATTTTTCATTGTAAACAAACAACTAACTCACTTACACGCGCCACCCGTGTTCTTTTATTAATAAGAGTAAAAGTTTAGCAATAAACACGATAATAAAACGTTTTGTAATAATAACAATACCTTCGTGCATACAAACCTGTGTTTCTTCGTCAGTTCTTTCGTCGATTTGCTGCCTAAAACAATCAAATTTAAATTAAAATATTTGTATACAAAAAGAAACACGTCTTCTTTGCGAAGTTTCTTGCTCACGAAATGATCGTTGACAAATTTCGAACGAAGACGTTGCATTGCTCGCACTCCTCCAAAGACGTTTTTCGGCTGATTTCCACTGCGCAAACCAAAAATAACAAAACGGAGGAGCATATACTAATCGCGGAAAATCAAAAAAAGTGTTCTCACCTCTACGTGGTTTTACGACAAAAAGGGAAAAAATAAGAAGGATTTGACCGTGAAAAAAACACAAATATATCACTATCTAAAATAAAAGTGTGACACACAACGCGAATTAGTATAATAAGATAACCGATGCCATTAAGGTATTGCAGCCTCATGAATATACCATTATAGAACCTAAAAACAGTGGCATCCCTTACAAAGAAACTTGCAAATTATTCTGTAACATATAATATTGAAAATTTAAGACGTCACTTATATAGTTATTACATTATATTTATTATATTATTACAACATATTAAAACAACACTATCCACTGCAAATAAAAATAGTGATCCCTGATGGGTATTTTTCCATTCAAATGAACAATAAAACATTTATGTTACTGCTGCTGTTTTTTTAAACGGAAACAAAGCAAGAGAGGAATCCGTTTAGAAAATAGCAGCAGTACTACTATTCTGTAACAGATAATTTGGAAAAGAAGTCAGCAAGTACAAAATTGTGATTACACTTAAGGACAAAACCAGGCGTGTGTATGCAACATGGTATCCATCCATCCAATTAAAGATGTTGCCAAAGAATTATGGGAAGTGTTTCAGGAACCAGAACTGCTATTCGGTAACAGATAATTTGGAAAAGAAGTCGCCAAGTACAAAATTGTGATTACACTTAAGGACAAAACCAGGCGTGTGTATGCAACATGGTATCCATCCATCCAATTATAGATGTTGCCAAAGAATTATGGGAAGTGTTTCAGGAACCAGAACTGCTATTCGGTAACAGATAATTTGGAATTGAAGTCGCCAAGTACAAAATTGTGATTACACTTCACGTCTGTTTCCTAAAGGCTGAAATACACTATCATTTTTCAATGATCATTTTTCAATGATACATTCCAATGACATTGAAATTTAAAAATTTTGGCGCAAATACACTATCATTGAAAATTACAAACATGGACTCTGAGGAAGAAACAGCAGCTGCTGTCGTTATCAAAAAAGAGAGTTGAACGGAGAAAATCAAAAGAAAGAAGTGCATGGGTAAAGGCATGGCTATATAGACGAAATGAACTTGGCATCTATAATACCCCCATCCATGAACTACGCGTGGGGGGAATCGCAGAATATACGAGATTTTTAAGAATGCCACCGAGTATTTTCGATGAGCTGCTTCATCTCATAGACGTTGATATTAAGAAAAAAACACGAGACCCAATCCCTGTTCAAGTTAAAGCACATTGTCCCAGTTCATCCCTGAATTTTGCGAAGCCGTTTACATGCGATTAAAACTTGGTTGACTCCTCCAAATTTCAATAAATGTTTCAGTTGCTTCTCACGTCATTTTCGCATGTAAAAGTCTTCAAAATGTTGTTTTCGTTTATGTTAGCGTCTAAAATCATCGCGTGAACCGAACACGTGCGCGAAAACAATAGATTCGATTCGAAACAATAGAAAAAAAATGACATTGAAAACTTAAAAGTTGAACATGTTCAACTTATCATTTTTCAATGTCATTGAAAATTAGTATCTATGCTTTTAAAACATGTGGGCTCTTTTATTAAGGAGCTTAAGCTATAAGTTGTTAAAAAGTTTTTCATACGCTGATTGTCAACCTTGACATTAAATTCATCCATAACTACGTAATTTTCATAATTGCTTGAAAGGCAGTCTAGGTTTTTACTTATGTGGTTAAAATTGTCTGGAATAAAACCCATCATTTTGGCACTTGGGCTTTAAAAGTTTTGATGGTATGTCCTCACGTATAAAGAGCAACATTCCTCCCCCTTTATCATTTCTGTCAAAATGGTACGGTGTTCCATATCCTTTTATCAAAAATTGACTTTCATCTAATTTTGTTTCAGAAATAAGTAACACATCTATATTCCCATCAACTTGGTCTACTAGAGGCTCAAATTTATTTCTTAATGAGTTAATGTTAATATGTCCGAAAACAAGCCTATTTACATTTTCAATTTTCACTTTAGTGTGAGTTGATTTAGGGTCATTATTGACACCATTTTCACCCAAAACATTTTCTTGATAGATTAAAGAAGTTTCAAGACTATCCTTTACAGAATATTCGTGACATTAATCTTTAGATCTAATTTTTCTTATGAAATTTACAGCAAGCTTACCTGATCCTTGTGCATTCAGGTGTAAATCTTTCCTCCCAAGACAATCAGAAGTAATATTATTGTTGTCTATAACATCAATCTCAAGTTCCTTAAGATGTCCGTTTAGATGGATCAGATTTCAGCTTCTGCGTATTAACGGTGAAAATAGAATCTTGCAATTCGGTAATTCAGTCTCTATTTGGTTCTTTAACGTAAGCAGTTTATCCAAAATACATCGTGATGTCTCATCTACCGTGTTATTCGTACCAACATGAAGAATAATACGACCGGGTTTCTTTTTGAGTAGAGGTTTGATATAGTCTGTCATGTCTTCGACCCTAGCACCAGGGAACAATCTGACTTTAACTTTGTGTCGCGATGACATACGCTGTTCCTCGATCCCATATAACATCCCAGCTTTGTTGACGTTCAATGCGCGAGTAAGTGCTAGAACTTTAGATTCGTCAAGACAGATTGAATCTAATCTCAAGTCAGTAACAAAACTTGGTGGAGGCAAAACACTATCAGTATTAATGGGAGAACATTGCGTGGTGAAAAAATTATTAAAAAGATTTGCTTGTTACTGTCGCTGGCCAAACTTATTGCGACACAGAAACAACGACAGTATTGTTTCCCTTATGGTTTTACAGCGTCTTCACATAGAATGACGGCTACAAATAAAATACAAGTACATAATTAACTAAAGTGAAATAACACAAGAAATATCTTATTATACTAATTTGCGTTGTGTGTCACACTTTTATTTAAGAGAGTGACATATTTGGTTTTCTTTTAACGGTCAAATCCCTCTTATTTTTTCCCTTTTCGTCGTAAAGCCACGCAGAGGTGAGAGCGTTTTTTTGATTTTCCGCGATTAGTATATGCTCCTCTGTTTTGTTATTTTTGGTTTGCGCAGTGGAAATCAGCCGAAAAACGTCTTTGGAGGAGTGCGAGCAATGCCATCTTCTTCGTTCGAAATTTGTCAACGATCATTTCGTGAGCAAGAAACTTTGCGAAGAAGACGTGTTTCTTTTTTTTTACGAATATTTTAATTTAAATTTGATTGTTTTAGGCAGCAAATCGACGAAAGAACTGACGAAGAAACACAGGTTTGTATGCACGAAGGTATTGTTATTATTATAAAACGTTTTATTGTCGTGTTTATTGCTAAACTTTTACATGGGTAGCACGTGTAAGTGAGTTAGTTGTTTGTTTACAATGAAAAATCATATTTAGATATACAGAAGAAGTTCAGTGAAGTTTTTAAAAATTAGCTACAGAAAGATCGAACGAACAAAAGGTATTATTATAAAACTTTTATTTTTGATTAATAAAAGAACAAGTTAGGTATATGTATTTGTATTTAAATGCATTTAAATGTTTGTTTACGTTTTAGTTATCAAATATCGCTATACAGAAGAAAGTGTAGTGAAGAAATGCAGAACAAAATGATGTTTATTTACACAGTAAGGAATGGTTTTAATTTAGTTTTGAAAGATTAAATACTATAGCTTTGAATAGATATCTTATTATATGAGTTCTTTCGTTTAGTTTATATGCTACTGGATGAAAAACGAAGACGAGAGTAATTTGTTTTGGTAATGCGCGTTATTATTATTTTTATAGTTAGCAAAGAAAATTTGATTTGATTTATTTATTTACAGATCAATTAAAAATGGTCCTACAGCTATGACTGTTTTCCTTTTTCATGGCTGTGGAAGTAGGGAACGTGTTATGCTGTCAAATTGTATCTATCGACAATGTTTGATGCTTTGTCTGTATGCCTTTCTGCCAGCCATTTATGCCTTTTGCTTTGGTTTGCTTAAATATGGTTGCAGTAGTAGTAAGTATTGTAGCTGTTCTTTACTGAAATCTTTTTCTTTTAGGTCAGAAAAGAAAAAGTGTAGCTATTTATAAACGAAATTTGTAAATATATAAATGAAACACATGGTATGTTGAGAAGGTTATTTAAGAGAAGAATGGATTATGTATTTCATTGCGATTGTACAACAAAAAAGAAGCATTGCTGGGGTATATTTTTCTTCAGTTTATATTTGTTTACGGCATTCATTATTTTGTGTTATGTTAATTGCTACATACATACTTGCTAGGTATATAAGTTTAGCATTATGTTTTTATTTTTTGCTTTTAATATCTCTTGGGTATTTAATTATGGTTTTGGTCAAAGTAGGGCATTTTGTTGTTTCAATTATTTTTATTAATTTGATGTTTGGTTGTGTATGCCAGGTAAAAGTCTTTATTCTGTTCAGCTCCAGTGTTGAGTGAATCCGTATTGACTCACAGTATCGGTTGACTTTATAGACCAAATTTTGTTTTTAATTGTTATCTTTAGGATAAATGCGTACTTGAATTTTCTTTTTGTTTTTTCTTTCTTTTTGTTTTATTTTTTATTTCAATATTGTTATAGCATGATTAGGTTTTCGGTATTACAATTCAAGTATTAATTTTTTAGGTAATAATAAAAAAAGCATAAAGAAATGAAAATCATGGTTTTAATCATGACGTTGATGGTTTTGGGAAGAACAGACTACATATCATTTCAAAAATTCATTAATGGTTGCAGTCGAGTAGTAACTTTGGAACAAAAGAAAAAGTTGGAAGGTATCAATTTGTTTTGAATTAACATTTTGTAATGTTTGGTTTCGTATGTCTGGGTAAACAGTTCTGTGTTATATATTGCCATTTTTTTTACTTTAAAGTTACTTCTCTTCTGCGTATAAATATATTATTATGAGCCATGTTGCTGTTTGTTTCTGTTTTTAATCTTCTGAATGTAAGAAATGAATTAAAAAACTAATGCCTGTAGAAACTTTTACACGAATTAAATTTCGCAACACAGCGCATACTTAACATGGTGGTGAGCGACGCCGCCTGGGATGTTTTTGAGTTGCGATTCTATGATTTATTTTTTTGTCACGGGGTACGTACACGGGAATGGTGGATTTGACCTAATGTTTTCGAAGTTTAGTTCGGTAAAAAGTTTTTACCCGGGATACTAGTACAAGAACTAAACCAATAAATGTAGACATAAACGAAGCAAAAGATTATATACAAAATCACAATCATAAAAACTTACTAAAACACTGTGAGCGAACACATAAACACTTGCACCGGCAGCTTACTGTAACATACTGATAATCATTTCATTGAATTCTTAAAAGTCAATTAACTGACATGCTAATGACTTTTTAATGATATAACTGTGTTTTGTTCTGCTGATGAAACCTTTAGAAAGTTTTAAGTATAGATTTGCGTATTACTTTCCCATAACAATTAATCGGAAAAGTTGCAAATAAAAATGTTTTTCTGTTAAAAGTATTGACACACGGGACATCAAAATAAAGTCATGCATCTCTCAATACAGCAGAGAACGTTTTTAGTAGACACTTTTCAGAGGACACAAAATTATGATCAAGTTCTTCAAGAGTATCAAAGAAGATTTCCCGGGTCATCAGTGCCTCATAAAAAAAGCATTTCCTGGAACGTTAAAAAGTTTTTGAGAACTGGGACTGTACGTAATTTACATAAAGAACGTTGTGGTAGAAGAAGAACTGGTAGGTCGGCAGGAAACATAAACGTGGTAAGAAATGTTCTTGCTAATAATCCAAATGCAACCGCGCGGAACAATCCATCAGGATTACCACTTGCTACGTTTAACAGAATTACGCGACTTGATTTGCAATACCATCCTTTTAAAATTTTTGTACGGCATGAACTCAAACCTGGCGATTTTAGACGCCGTGTTCAGTTTTCACAGTGGTTTCAAAATGCAAACAGAAATCTTAGATTTATTTACAACCTTGTAATCGGGGACGAATGCTCATTTGGATTAAATGGTTCCGTTTCGACACAAAATGTAAGAATGTACGCACCGAAGGGTCAGCCGCCCCCCTTTAATTATGATAAAAGAAATGACCGGAGCATAGTAAATGTATGGGCAGCACTGTGTGGAAATGGCTCAGTAATAGGGCCATACGTTTTTAATGGAAATGTTAACGGACAGACTTATTTAGAAATGATAAATAACTTCGCAATTCCGGAATTAAGTCAAATTTATAATGTAAATGTTGCAAATGGAAACCATGAAGTTTGGTGGGCGCAGGATGGAGCCACTCCCCATAGAACAAGGCAAGTCAGAGGAAGACTTATACAGGTCTTCCGTACTCATGTTAATGGTCTTGGTCATGGTGTGGAGTGGCCTGCTCGCTCTCTTGATCTAACCCCATGTGACTTTTTTCTTTGGGGGTATATAAAACAGAAGATTTTCACGTCACCTCCTCAAAATTTGCATGCCTTAAGAAGAAAAATCACAGACGCTTTCAACGAACTGAAGCAAAATCCAGGTATGGTTAGAAATGTATTCCGTGAAATGCAGAGAAGATCACAACAATGCCTGGCAAACCAAGGACACCATGTTGAAGGGCATTGATTCTCTTTTTCTTTATCCTTGTGTTGTTTTTAACTTAATGCTTTTTTATCTAGCGTTTACATAGACCCTTAGCTATGTTTTTTATTGTGTGATGATTTTTAACTTTTTTATTGTGTTTACAAATGGCCTTCATTGTAAATTGAATTAATTGACTTTCAAGAATTTAATGAACCAAATCGTTGAGTTTTTCTTCAATATCTTTTCGAAGAACAAATATTTTGGAAAACATTTTATATTAATGGATAGAGCATGAAAAGCTCTTTCTTGTGATATAAAATTCACAATATTTTATCAGACATGTAATGAAATGTACGCCTTGAAAGTTGACGGATAAGACATTTTGATACACACTGTATAAAACAAACAAAACATAATTAACGTCAACCTATATTACAACACAAAGAAAGCTACTGCCACACGTCAGTAACATTGCTTATGTTGTTGTATCTGAGATTAAAACGTTACTAGAATTACGAACAGAGGGAATCTTTGGTATTTTCTTCCTATGAAGGAATTGATTAATTATAGACCAGTATTTTTTGGAACCTAATTTCGGATCATTTAAAGACTTAGCAAGCTTGGTAAAATATTCGCAAAGAGCTTTGAATCTAGCCCCGCAAAGACTCTATCAGGTCAGCAGTTCACATGCTTTCACTTCCATGAAAATAAACTTTGCAAGTACTACCGGCTCGAGTTCCACCAGGTTTTCGTTTAAATGGCCAGATATATCCAAGCAAGTAATTTATACCCTTTCATCAGAGATTCCTCCATCCTATGGTAAATTATTTATTAATGATGATATGGATGCATTCAACAAGAGAATGGAAAGACTAGAAAATCAAGGTTGCTTTTAAGGCATGGAAAGTTTTCAAGACAGAGAGACCTAATGCAGGTGCTTACAAATGCACGAGTGACGTAGAAGCACATGGGAAACTGTAACTCACAAAATCTTCACCTATGACATTCAAAATGTTAAGATTTGTTATTTAACCAAAGGATTTGAACTTCGCATCTTCTATTCTTCTCCATGATTTGCTAATCCAAAACACTAGGAGTTATCCAAAAGAAGACAACTGACTCTTACATGATATCAAATAACGCAGTTCTATACATTCTTCTGTTTGAGGAGTGGAACATGCGCAGTGCCATTATTTTTCAAATCTGTCAGAAGCAAAGTGATTCCTTCAATGCCTTCTCCTTTTTTGGCCAATTTTTGTGCGGAATTCCTGGTAGGTAATTTGAGGATTCCCATAATATGAGGATTCCTACTTCACATAATACTGCCACAAGAAAATGAGAAAAAAGATTGTCAGCTGTTTTTTCAGCAGATACAATCTCCTTGAGAGAACCAATCATTCTTTGTTTCAGCTTTTTTAATAATAAACAGGTGCTCGTTCCCAGATCATTTTCTGATTGTTCTATTGTCGCTGACATCAGCATAGTGCGCAACCCTCAGCTTTCTATTTAATAACAGTGCTTGGAAGTTTTATTTTCTTTTAGATATCAAATGATAAGAAATACGACAAAATAATGTTAGATTATAAAGTTGTTATTAACCGCTCTTCTCCACAGAGGTTACTTAGAGTTCATGATGATAACGTTTGTTAAGCAGGATTTCCACCAGCACATATCACTTTGAATTCATCATTTGGTTCTCAAGATTATTTTTTTTATTATTTATAATTATTCCTTTGTATAAAGAGGTTTCCTTACGCTTATTGCATTGAAAAAGTTGAATTCGTTTTAACTTTTGACGTATCGTACGAAATGTATCAAGATCAATAATCAATCTGGCCAATCAGTTAAATTTTAATTCGATACATATATCAAAATTACGATGGCTCTGAGGGGTCACAAAAGAACTCATTAAAAAAATTAGAAATTTCTATTTAATTATTCAATTTCATATTTTTAAAATTAAAATCTTCCATTTTGAAATTGGAATTTCCACTTTTGAAAAAAAAATTCCTCTTTTGAACAATCTCACTCTTGTGAGTTGATCTTAGTGACTCAAAAGAAAGATGGATGATGACCTGGACCCTTTGATAAAAAGGCGTTTTAACGATGGTTTCACATATTTGGAAATAGTAGAGTTTTTAAGATGTCACCACCAACATGACAGTAGTCTTTCAACATTGAAACGGAAGTTACGGCAACGTGGTTTAAAGAGCGAGATGTGAGATGTTCACATACCGATCTTGTCCAAGCTCAACCTCGATCCCAGGGCTTCTTCTAAAGAAAGAAGGCCCTGGCATCGGTTGGTCTATTTCTGGATTCTGATTGGTTCCCGAAAAATCAGATGTTTTTGAGGGCTGCTTCAAATCTGGCGAGGATAGCGCGAGTGCAAAAGCGAGTGCGAATATAAACAAAAAATGGTAACAATGAAGTGACGAAGAGCAAGTATTTGAAAATTTATCAACAACAACAAAGAGAAAAGATGCTTACAATACTTATCTGTTTAAAAGACATTATCTCGGCTACTATGTACTAACTTAAACTTGTATATAGATATTACCATACATAGAAATATTGGGAAATATCGATTGAAATTAGTTATACTCCCAACCATACCACCTGGTGCGCACCACACACACACACTATCCACTTATCCACTAGTTAGTATAGGGAAAAAGGAAGGAAGTATAGCTAATTATATAGAAATATTTTATTGTAATTATAAATGTTGATGAGTAAAAATGAACACAGAAGGGAATAAACAGAAAGGTAATGAAAAATTATTTGTGATTTCTATTCTTCTTGATCTATCTGTAAGCTAAAAATAGCTAGCTTAAAATAAAAAATAGCTTGTAATTACATTTTTTTGAAATAAGTTTAATTTTGCTTTTAGAAAAGGAGAATCCAACAAATTCGACTCCTAAGAAGGTATATTTGAAAAATCTTGGGGGTTATCAACATTGTAGATTATGCAGTGAGTTGAAAGAGCAAAAAGGAAAAGAAAAGCACCTATCTGAGAAAATTTCTCATTGCTGTGGTTTGCAAGTGGAAGAAGATGACCCTTTACCAAATGTTATTTGCCTACCTTGTGAAACCTTTTTGAACATCTTATTATAATAATCCACGATTGTGTGTCACACTTTTATTTTAGAGAGTGATATATTTGGTTTTTCTTTCACGGTCAAAACCTTCTTATTTTTTCCCTTTTCGTCGTAAAACCACGCAGAGGTGACAGACACTTTTTTAATGTTGCGTAATCTAACTGTGACGTCTATGAAATTAAATGAATATACCGAATTTCAAAATAATTTTTACACTGTTGGAAAGCCATTTTGAAGTTCTTTCGGATAGTATGTTTTTGTGAAAAATGAAAAAGTGGTTTTTGAAAAAATAAGGAAAATGTCTTGGAAAAATGTAATTAAATTTTTAATGGTCGATTAAGATGTGAATGAAAAGAACAGATTTTTTGAAACAATGACAGCAATTTGGAAAACAATCAACAAATTTAAGCTGTGTGTTCACGAAAAACGTCAGACTTTTATGTTTTAAAATATCAATTTGAGAGTCTCAGCGCAAACATAAAATTAATAAAAAATTTGAATGGATTCAGTGTTTTGAAACAATAAGCACGATGTAATTAAACTACGTGTTAATCGACCATTAAAAATTTAATTGCATTTTTCGATGACATTTTCCTTATTTTTTCAAAACCCACTTCTTCATTTTTCACAAAAATATACTAGCCGAAAGAGCTTGAAAATGGCTTTCCATTGATGTAAAAATTATTTTGAAATTCGGTATATTCATTTAAAAAAACGAATTTAAAATTTCCATTTCCAACATTACGAAACACACTGTATATTAGAATTTAATTGATCGTTAAGAATTTTTAGATTAAAACACTTGTTTTTTTCTTGGATTATAAGCTAAATATAAAAAACCAGTTAATGGGTACCACATCAATAGAAAGCCAAGAAACTCAGTTTTCTAATGGTATATATTTCATTATTATACCATTATTCATTTTTTAAAAAATTGAGAATAAAGTTACTGAAGCTAACATTTTGAGACACACTGTAGAAACAGATCTGTAAAAATCTTAATTTATCTGTTTTAAGAGACCTTGCACTTTCACAAAATTAAGATGCACTGTTAATCAAATTGCTTGGTAACTGCCGAAGGTAACTGCTCACCAACTATGAGTGAAAATGATTATTGTGTTCAGTATATCTGATCTTAAGAATTTTAAGAATTAAATATCGTTTTTTAGGTTCTTAGCTTTTTACTATGACGCAACGTTTTTAAAACACAATAAAACGTCTTCTAAGATAAAACGTTTTCAATGATAAAACGTTTAAACGCTTTTAATGTTATTGCATAAAACGTTTTATGAAACGTCTAAACGTTTTCCCTTTCGAATTATTGAAACGTTTTTGAATTTTGGTAAAAACGTTTAAACGTTTCTATAAAAACGTTTTTTCTATTGTTTTTGCAACGTTTAAACGTTTTTTTGAAAATGTTTTATCATTTGTTATCAAAATCCCCTGGACAGTCACATATATTATATAAATCATTACTTTATATTATACTTTGGAGCAAATGCTTGAATGAGGACCATTATGGCAGAAGAAAGGTCTTCTTCCCAAATTCCAAAATCATTTAAGAGATCCTTCTCATTACTAATCAAATGAACATTGCTAATAATTTTTCCAATCACTTCAGAAGTTAGGCTACATGGGTAATAAAAGTTATAGTCTTGACCTTCACTAGCTGATGCAAGGATTTCCAATTTTTTTTTAGATCATTAATATTAATATGGTCTCACATTTCTTTGTTTGTTCATCTCATCACTTTTTTCTTCAGCTGATGTACAGCTAGAACAGCAAACCAATTGAACTTCATTAAAAAATCCAAAGTAGTTTAACAAATATATTTTCTTAAACACCCAGTCTGTACACAATACCTTTTCATGCTCTCATGAATCTTTTCTCGATTTACTCTATTATCTGAGTTGTTAAAATATAATGTTGCAAAAGATGGCATACCATTTCTACCAGCTGTTCCAATGTCCTGAACATAGCTTTTATAAGTTTCCAGGAGGACCAATATGTATTACGTTTGTTATATTAGGTGCATTGACACCCATACCAAGGGCAGCAGTTGCAAAAATTACTCTAATTTTGGAATTTGGTTTCTTAATCTCTTCTATAAATTCATAATAATAAAGTATTGTTAAGACAAATCACTTAGCCAATTTTATTTGAGCATTATAAATGTATCTCACCTAATATTTGTTCTTTCTCTCTGTTTATAGTTGGAGCACGAAACTGTGTAAAGAGACGTCAGGTAGCATTGTATTTTGGTCCAACAAAATGACTTTCAATTATCATGCCGAAAGCATATCCACAATATTTAAGCCCCATATATATAATTGTCATAGGGTATGTTTGTCTTAAAATATTTAGTTCCTCTGCTATAGGTCTTAAAATGTTTTCGTAACTGTCAATACCATAACAACTAGCCATTCTTTTCTTTACACACGGATATACATTTCTTCTATTTGGAGAAGCTGTAACTATTTGAGGTGATTTCATACACAAATCTTGCATAATTTGTTTTATTGATGACTTTGCAGCAGTTGCAGTAAGAGCCAGTGTAACAGAGGAAGGGAAAAAGTTCCTTGTAGGCTATCCTGAATTCTTCTCCCTATAAATGTATATATGATTTATATTAAGTATGACAATGTCTGAGTTTATGATTATTATATATATATATATTCTATACATATACTACATGACAGACCGATCTTGCCAAGAGAAATAGCCATTCCATATATATTTATCATATATTTTCTTCCAAGGTTTTCAACATCCCAATATACCTTGAAGGACGCAACAAACATTCACATATTTCTCTTGACAAGGATCAGCTTAAACTTTTCAGAGTAGTGTTTAGTTTTCATTTAGTATTTACAGATGATACAACAGTTGGCTTAATATGTAATGTATAAAAATACAATCTCATATTATAAAAAGCCTATTTTGAGTTACATGTAGTTAAAAATACATACCACATTTCCATGCAATGGGCTTCATCTATTACACAAACAACAACACTTGTTTGATACACATCAGATTTTAATAATTTTCTACCCCCGACTACTCAGCAAAGCTTCTGGGTGTGCAAATAAAATGTCAAGATCTGCATTAGTAATTTGATCAGGAATTTTAACATCCGCTACTAACTTTTCTGACTCAGTGAAAAGCCGTTCCACTGTATGCCCAGGTTTAACTTCACACTGCAACATTGCAGTTGATATACCCCTGTATTCTAAAAGTTTCATTTGATCTTCTATGATCGAGTTCAGTGGTGAAACTACAATTACTATATTTTTTTTCGGTTTTGGTGGACAACGAGTATAGTCAGGGCGCTATTGCAAAAAAAAATTGGACATGATGTGGACATTGTAATAATGATCTCAGTGGTTACTATAATATGGTAGTAGCTGGTAATTAAAGATTTTCCAAAACCAGTTGGTAAGACAGCTAGAACATCATCGCCATTTAACAAACTTTCAAAGCACTGGACTTGCTTGGGCTTTAACGTAATAGCATAACTAACGTTTCCTTTGTCAATCGCATGCTGTATCCTCTTGAACAACTTCACTACAGATTCTATTATATATAATTTCAAAAAACGAACTGAATTACTTTCGCTTTCAATCAAAACTAAAAAACTGTAAAGAATCACTGAAAATGCCAAAAGTAATGTTTCCCAGAAAGGAATAGCTAGCTGCGCTATGTTTTGCTTCCTTTCTTTCTTCACATTTGTTTTGGAAATTTTACTAGCCGCTTATGAACAAATTTTGCTACTCTGTCTCGATTAGTTTAGGTAAAGCTTTCACTAAAGTAAAACTATCGAGGTAAGACCGCTTGTCGGGCCGATTTTAAAATCCCTTCATTGTTGAGGGATTTTAAGCAGCCGATGCCAGGGCCTTCTTTCTTTAGAAGAAGCCCCGGGATCGAAGTTGGTCCAAGCTATTACCGAGGAATTGCATGGCAGTGGTAGTTATATTGGGTATCGTCGAATTCATCGGTCGATGCTGTCTAAAGGACTAATTTGCCGTCGAGAAGATGTAAGGCAACTTATGAAAGAAATTGATCACGAAAGGGTTTCACTGAGGCGACGAAGACGACTCAGACGCAGAAAGTATGTGTCAGAAGGTCCTAATTTTGTATGGCATATTGATGGCCATGATAAGTTAACACCATTTTGATTCAGTATCCATGGCTGCATTGATGGCTTTTCAAGACGCCTCATATGGTTGGAGGTTGGCCCTTCTAATAAAATGCCTGAAATTGTAGCCAAGTACTATTTAAACGCGGTCAAAGAATATGATCTTCTTGTCAAAATCAAGGCTGACGATGGCAGTGAACATAGCTTAGTAGAACCTATCCTTATTTTTCTTAGAACAATAGATGGAGCTGAACCAGAAATGGATGTGTTCAGCATAATCACATCACCTTTAAATCAACGCATAGAGGCCTTTTGACCCGTTCTAGAGCGCGATAGAATAGAATGGCGGAGACAATTTTTCAAGGACATGGTCGACTTGGAACTTTTTCAAGTGATGATGTGGTGCTTGTGGAATGCATTCGATTTTGTTTCATGACATTAGTACGTCAAGACTTGTATTCAGTGGCTAATGATTGGAATTCCCACATTTCTGCAAGTCGTAATCAAGGACCATGCGGAAGACCGGACACAATGTTTTTCTTGCCTCACTTGTATGATCGATCAAACTTTTCTCTCAATTTTGGTGTTGACGAAGTAATGGAAATGTACCCTGCTGTCACTATTGATTTAAATGATTATTCTCAAGACTTTGGGGAATTTGCTGAAATATTGATGAGCGAAAATGGTTACACCACACCTACAACCGCGGCAGAAGCTTTGGATTTGTATCTTTTTTTATTGAATAAAATTTTACAGTATTCTTGAAGTTTACTTGATAGAAACGTTTTTGTAACTAAAAAACTGGAATACACAACTGCGTCTTGTCTAGAATTATGTTCAACCCTTAGCTCAGTTTTCGTGATTTTAATTGATATGATTAGAATTTTGATTTTCATATTCAAACATCAAACAACAACAGTACGACGAAACAGTTATGCTGTTTTAAAGACAAGCATATTGAACCTAAATAACACTGTTATAAATTAATAAGCATACCACAAGTATAGTTTAAGCCTTTGTCATAAGGATTTCTCAAACTAACACTTTCACAATTTTGTCACAGATTGCTACAAAAACAAAGATGATTTGTTTGGGCCTTTAATACTAAAGAAACTTATTAAGGTAACATGTAAGATATGTTTGACTCAGAGAGGAATCTCAAAAGCAAAGAAACACTCACGAAGTTATACATAATTCCTTGCACTACTGAACATAATCATAAAAACTAGTACATGTTAACAAAATGAAATAATGAAAAAATGTAGATAAACTCATGAGCTGAAATACTAAAAAGTCGAAGAATCATTGAAACTTGTACACGATGAAGTTTACCTCAATATCACGTCAGTTTAGCATTCGAAGAAGAAGAGATGTCAATTCATCTCATCTCTTAAGTAACAAACAAGATAACAAAATGAGATAAAAACAAAAATAAAAACTTGAAAAATAGAATACAAATAGAAAAATTACGAAGCAGGGAAACATCAAAGTAATAGTAACACCAGCATTATTCAACTGAAATGCTGTTTATGTTGAGAATATGAAAATGTCAGAACTAATTTAAGTCTTTTTCATAAACATTACTGAAAGCAAAACAAAAACTCGAAACAAATAATTCGATAAATAAAAACAGTTAAACGATGTCCATTTCCCAATTAGATTGCATTATGATATTGGAAAATTCTTCCCTTAATTCACAAAAATTACTGTATGTTGCAGGAAGTTCTAGACTTGGACCACATGTATGTGCGATAGGACGTCTTGAAAACTGATTTTGATCTCTTGTAAATGATATTTCTACAGATTTGACAACGATTGTTTCAGATCCTGTTAAAAACTTTAGTAATTTTTTAAGCTGTGAATTGTCTAATCCACGAACAAATCTTTTTAAGTATCCAAATGATTCTCTTTCAGCTCCATTATTGGGATTTGCTTCAAACAATTGAATCACTTTCTTACATGTCGGCAGGCACTCATCATAAAACTTCTTTAAATTAGCAACTGAAGAAAATTCAATCCTTTCTTTAAGCAGTACTAAGGAATTTTTCCAGCAGGATATCATTAAGTGAGGTTTCTGGATAAGTTCTTGCCTCGCCAATTCAACCACTATTCCATCAATATTATTTTCGTAATCAATAATCTACATTTGAATTGCTCAAAAAACTCCTGCACTTCTTCACTTTGAAAACCTTCCTCCTTAAAGTCAGGCTGTAACATTTGTTTAACCAACACTTGTTCATCAGCAGAAACGTAGTTGAAAAATGACTGTTTAAGATCATCATCTGTTATTTCATTAAAGATACAATACTTGACAAAACATTCACTGAGGATTGTGGGAAAGTATCCAGTGTCAAAGAAACCTTTTACAAGTAATTTTCCCATTGCATTCCATTCATCAAAGTACAAATCATGACGAACCATTTGCACTCTTTCATGCTGACCAACAAGATAGCAATCAGCAGCTTCTACCCAGAATGATGAATACACTTCTCGCGACACACCAACACCAACTCCATTCTCATCTTGTCCCCTTGGATCCACAATTGTAAATTTTACTTCATCCGACAAATCAACCTATAATGTGAAATGCATAATATACATCATATAGGATTATATATGACTGCAAGGTCTGCTTTTGCGATCTAGAATTTTTATCAAGGCATGATAGATCCTCACCTTTCCTACTGCAAATTCTTCAAGAAGATCCTCTTTTATTCTTAAGCGCCGTATTCTTACAGTTTTACTCTGTCTATGTTCTGGGTCACCAAGAAAATGGAATAATCTTCTGCTTCTTAATAGTTCTGCAGGAAGCTCTTCAGTTGTTGTTGAAGGAATTAAGGACTCATCTGTATCATAACAGTTGTTCAATGAGCTTGCAACACTACACCGAGCAAATTCTTCATTTTGTTGACAAATTAGACAGACATCAGTTCCTTGTATGGTGTGACTACACACTGGGCATACAGGATTCAATGGAGCTGGTTGGAAAATTCTTTCATTAATATTACTTTCATTATCATTGAAACCAGGCAGCCAAGAATCGAATGAAAGTAATGGCTCTGGTTCTGGTGGTGATATAGTAAGGAGGCCTCCTGGTAGGTCTTCAGTTGATAAATGTCGTGATTTCAAGATAAAGAATGGTTTTGATAACACAACACCCTTTTTATCCAAGTAATATGATAACTTTTCTTCCTGATCTATCTCCACACCCGATGCATCGCAAATGCTAAAAATGCAATCTATGCTGGTTTCTTCAAACCAGTTTTGACCATCATTGTCATGAAATAAATTTATTGCTTTTCGTTTTATGTCCGAGAAAGTGGTTCCGTTCAAATCTACTTCAGGGAATCTAGCTCCTCCTCCATTTTGAATACCTACAAGTTTGTACTTATCTTCCTCATCCATATATCTCTGCCACTTAATTTGAATACGTTTTTTTACTAGTATGAGTTCTTCCATTTTTACTGCTTTCTCCATTACTGCTCCGAATTCTGTTTAGGAGTTTCGTAAGACGAGTAGCTTTTCGTTCACTTCTATTATCAGTACTATCACCAGTATTATTTTCTTCTCTAGATGGTGCAGACGAAGCTTGTTACAAATGGCTGGTAAATGCAAGAAGCCGAAGCATCCCTATATCAGCTACGGTGCTCAAAACGAAAGCCCTCTACTTTGCAAAAGATGCAATGATTTTAGTGCATCAGATGGTTGGTTGGACGGATGGAAGAAAAGAAAAAACGTTTCTTTTAAGACAATTTCAGGTTTGTTTACATACATGTTTTTTTTATAAGCATTGCACTTATAAGCATATCTAGGCTCAGATATGGGAAGAAATTAAGCATATACTAAGCATTACCTCGAGCCTACAAAAAAATATAAGTTACTTTGTAGTACAGCTACTTTTTTTTGTGAAGCCATTGCAATTCGAATGTTTAAATAAAAAATTTGAATGTTTCGTAGGAATTCGAATGTTTATAAAAACTTTGAATGTTTATGTGAAAATTGCAAGTGGTTGAAAAAGATTTCGTAAGGATTTTGACGCAGGAATTTGTCGAGTGTCTACGTTTGAGTTTTTAATTGAATTATTTCTTTAGAATTTAATTCTTTCTTTAGATCTCACTATAAAATAAAAATGTCGAAAGTTTAAACCAGAAAGTGAAAGCAACACACACTCGCTTATTTTGGAGTTAAAAAGACGATCGTTCACAGAGGTGTTGAAACTCCTGTAGCGCTGCCTAATATAGCTGTTGAAACTTTACATTGTTGTATCCATTGTGGTAAAGACTTCAAGAGTGCCCAGGGTTTAGCTTTTCATACAAAAAGCATGCATCTTGAAGCATACAATGCCAGTAAAGCTGAAAACAGCCAAAGAGCCAACACAATTAAAGAACAGAAACAAACTGCAGATGAACTTGTCAGTATTCAAGTTAAAACTGTTGTTGAAGAGATCGTAACCAAAGTTGTTTCCACTGTTGCCAAAAGTGAAGGAGGACAAAAGAACTCTGGTAAAAAGAGAAAGCAATATAGTGCAGTTTTCAAGACAGCTGCAATTTGTGACTACGAGAGTGGTGACGGTCAGTATGATATTGCAGAAAAGTATGACATAACCCAGTCCCAAATCAGCCGTTGGATCAAAAATAAAACTACCATCATGGAAGATGCTGCATCCTCCCATCGAAAACTATTTAAAAAGGGGAGGAAAGCCACCAAGTACATTCAACTGTACGAGAAGCTGTGGCAAAAATTCAGACAAGCCAGATCAAAGGGTCATCTCGTCAACTTTGCTTGGCTTTGGAGCAAGGCTCGAAAATTACAAAATGAGATGGACACAACCATTGTTATCAAACAACATGTCATTGTTCGCTTTCTCCAAAGGTACCAAATCAAAATGAGATCGAAACAACGTAACAAGAAGAAACATAAATCCGCTAAGAAAATCATCAGTTTGGTTTTGTCTTTGTGACATGTACCATTCTACTGCTTCTTTTACAACGTTATCCATGTGTATTTAATGTTTTCTATAAATTAGAATCATCAAAATTAATATAGCTGTTACATTATAATTAAGTTTGTCACGATCAATTGAACAACAGAATTTAAACATTAACTGTATGAACCCCTTAAGTA
This sequence comes from Turritopsis dohrnii, assembly GCA_027922465.2. Lineage (NCBI taxonomy): Eukaryota > Metazoa > Cnidaria > Hydrozoa > Anthoathecata > Oceaniidae > Turritopsis > Turritopsis dohrnii. The sequence goes on along the minus strand of BQMF02000448.1, from coordinate 24,921 downwards.
GCGCAAACAGTTTGAAATAATACAGTTTCCCCTATTGTATACAATTAAGAATCTACTTAGTTCAAAACAAGTATAACCAGATAAAAAAACTAGTTAATACAACTGTGTGTAGTGTGGTACCTGTCTAATCTACTAACAAACAAAGAAAACATAAACAATGATCAAGTGATCCATATTTTGATGTTTTTCAAAAGTGGAATTTCTTTTCAAAAGTGGAATTTCCTTTCTAAACGGCTGATCTTAATTTTAGAATGATGGAATGAAATACGCATTTCTAAAGGGTCTATTCTATAACTACAGACGAGTTTGTAGACGAGTCACAGACGAGTGTAGACGACTACAGACGAGTCACAGACGAGCCACAGACGAGTGTAGACGAGTCACAGACGAGTGTAGACGAGTCAAAAATGATTGTAGACGAGTAGCAAATAAGTTTAAACAAGTTAAGAATGACTTTGAGCTTTGATTTACCAAATAATTTTTTTGCAAATAATATAAAGCAGAGGAAATAATTTTTTGGGTTGTAAAGTACATAAAGGAAAGACAACTATTGACTTGGGTAATAATGAAAACGATTGCTTTGTACTATGTAACACAACTTCTATTATGAGAATAAACACAACTTTTCAAGAAAAAGAAAAATTAAAACTTCATTGCTCTTCAAACATTCAACATGTCTATGAAATTATTGCACACTGGAACAACCTAAGAACAAGCTAGAACAAACTAAGAACAGTCAAGAGCAAAAAAAAAAAAGAACGTTTACTACAACCCTCCACAAAATATATTGGGAAAACTTAAAATATTGGTTTTAAAAGGGAAAATGCCCCTGCAAGTTGATAAGCCAGGTCCCCCCTGCCCCCAAATTCAATGTTGCTTATGTTGAAAGATAACAGAATGTTTCTGGAGTGAAGAAAAGTAGTCGGGGGCCTAGCAACACTTCATACAACATTGAGATCAGGGGGAAGGGGGTTTTCCCAAATATTTTGTGGGGGCTTGTAGCATGGAAGAAGAGTTTGGTACAATTAGTTCTGAAATGCTTGCTGCGTAGAACCCAGGTTTATCCCTCCCATCCTGAAACACTTCCTTGCATAGATAGCTAGCTCTCCTTTTTTAAATAACGAACAGTAAACAAAATGATGCCAGCAGAAGCGTATTAAGATTAAACAGGATTGCAGCAGGAATCCCTACATTTTTTGGTGGTGGAAAAGCTCACTATACTCCTAAGCGTGGCGTTATAGTATATATTACAAAAAAAACAAAACAAACGGCCAAAATCCAAAATATTATCACTCTCATTTTTGACGCTTTAACGCTAGTTTGGTCTTCCTGATTGAGGCGTGTTACATGACAAAATGACAAAATGACATCTTTTGAATTTCTTTGTTATTTTTTATGTGCAATCCTGTAAGTGCCTTACGAACACACAACCGCGTAGACATGAACACCCGGACTTAAATATGGAAAAGAAACAACTGACACTTCTCTCAGTCGGCAACATAAAAATTGAAATTGACTTACTTGTTGCATTTGAAATATCAGAGAAATCATCTTCTTCTTTTATTCCCTCTCTTACTTTTTGCCCTAAGAAGGTGTATGTCATTTTTTTAGAAGGCTTATTAAGCACGTTTTAGAAAACTAAAGGAATATATAAAAGTATGTAGCTACCTGCTATCACGCTTGAAGAACTACCAACCGACGTTTCTCATTTCACCTTCACTGGTCCACAACCTAAATTTCGAAAGTTTTTCCGTTACTTAAGGACAACATACAAAAACTACTTTCTGATATTTGATCAAAATATGAAAACTGATTTTTGAATTTTTGAAAAACCATTTTTGGTTGCGAAGATATTACTAGTTCAAGATTTTTAAAGTGACCGCTGTGACATCACAACGTTCACGGTAAAAGTACTTAATTACTTGTAAATGGTATACCCTAAATCCTCTTTTGATGGCCCCTTCTTTTCAACGCCTCCCTGTAATAAACGCCTTCCCTGAAAGTAGAAAAATTAAATAAACGCCTCCCTCTATTTAACACCTCCCTTTAATAAACGCCCCTTCCGAAAAGGGGGGCATTTACTAGAAACCGTCTATTTAAATGGGACATTGACTAGAAAAATAATATGCGACTGCGTCTTTTAAATATCTTTGACAAGGATAATGACGAGGACGAATTTGCATTAGTAAAAATCTGTAATCAATGTAGCGTGATTTTATATTTTGTGTCAGTATAGTGGTTTGAAGAGAGTAATACTTATAACATATTCTGATTTGTTATATTAACGCCTCCCTCTTATTAACGCCTCACTGCAATAAACACCTCTTCTAAAATCCTGAAAATAGAACGTTTGGCTGATATAACGGCAACCATGGCCCACCGTAAGAACGGTTATGGGTACCTCTGGGTTCTCTCGTTATGCCGTGTTTGTTTACATTTTTAACCCAGAGCTACCAATAATACATTGTGATTAATAATTGCAGCCGTATCGGACAAAAGGTCCATTAGATAAACGTCCCAGATGTTAAAAAGAGGATTTACAGTATGCATAAAAAATATTTGAAGATCTGCTTCTTAACACTGAATGGTGTGAAATTATAGTATGTTATAGTACTCATAACATACTATAATAACAATATCTCCTCAAGCAACCTCGAACCCAGGACTTCTTCTCATTTCTGACAGGAAGATAGCTCATCCTCAACGCTCCCCGCTCATCTAGGCTGTCAGAAAACGAATAGAGGCGCTGAAATTGAGGCTACTCAGCAGGATCAGTATTTAAAAGAGAAAGGACGTGATTCGCTTGTCCCCAGTGCCCTGTTTTCGTTACACACTTTTTTCATAAGCAATATTGTTGTAAAGCAACACAGGTGTAAAACTCGAATAAGCACCCTGGGTGCTTATCAAACTTTTGATTTTCACCCTGGGCGCTTATTCGAATCGTTATGGTATGCAAAATAGGCAGTGAATTTACCTCCTGTTATCACACAATCATCGTCGTCGCTACTGATTTCCATCGCTTCTTGCTTCGCTTCATCACTACCAAAACCTAATTAAGTGAGAAGGGGGTGTAGTGGTAGGAATTATAGTTTTTTGTCTCGTCACCAGAAACATGATTCATTCACACGAATCTTTTCCCAAAATGCTCGAAGGCAAAATAAATTTTCCAACAGAAAAAAATAACAACATATAAATAAATAAAAAATAAGCATACCCTGAAATTTAACTTTTGTGGCAACCCTTTTTTGGGGGCCTTCGTCCATCTTTTTCGGGGTTATATCCTGTCGTTTTTTCTCCATTATTTTATCGTTTATTTTGTTTGCAAGTTACACTTCTTTCACAAATCGTGTAACACCTTACAACATTTTGTTAACACATTCGAAAGTGAAAGATCAACTAGCTCTCCTTCGCTTTTGAAGAGACAGAGAGTATGGCGACATGAACCAAAAACGGTTTGTCGGTTAAAATCATTTCATTGGTAGGAAAATTTACGAGTAAATATAAAATAAAATAAAATAAGTACGTGTGCGTAACATCTTCTTCATGTTTCGGTTAAGAGGGAGTGGTAAAGAAGTTTATTTGAGAAAAAGGATCGTGAAATAAGTTGTTTGGAGGAGTGCAGTGTGTGTCTATATATATATAACAATGGAATGTATGGAACAATGAAAACAGCATAGAAGAATAATGCTGAGGCTTTAAAAAGTTATGCTCACATTCGTGTTGAGAAAATCTATATCGTGGAATGATTATTACCTCCAGCGGACCACACATGAAATGCTAGCATGTAATGATGTAACAATCGTATTTCATACGACGTCATCCACTCCTTCATTTTTATACGTTTGTATGTGGCTTACATTAATCTCTGACTCGTCTACGATCATTTTTGACTGGCCTAAAATCATTTTTGACTCGTCTACACTCGTCTGACTCGTCTACACTTGTCTGTGACTCGTCTACACTCGTCTGTGACTCGTCTGTGGCTCGTCTACACTCGTCTGTGGCTCGTCTGTGGCTCGTCTACACTCGTCTGTGACTCGTCTGTAGTCGTCTACACTTGTCTGTGTCTCGTCTACAAACTCGTCTGTAGTTATAGAATAGATCTTTCTAAAGCCGGTTTTCCACTGGGCGGATTATTTCGCTCGGAGATGAGCGGGTATTGTTCTTTGCTAGACAAATCCGCTTTTAGCAGTCCACTCCGCGCGGAATCAAAAGTAGGATCAAGTTCAACTTTTCCGCCGCGGAAATGTCCGCTAACCAATGAAAACACGCAAAAACACAAACTCAAGATCCAAAATGGCGAACAAACACATGAACTTCTTTGTACAGCCAAGTCAAAACTGTGGTCAAAATGAATGCTCACAAGAAGCATTACAAGCTATTTTAGCTTTAGCATCATCTGGTGAAGAGCAAGAGCAAGTAAAGCAAGAGTTTGATAAAGAAATATTTCTTGACTTACTTTCTTTAAATCATTACAGTGTCTTCAGAGATTGAAGAAGGAAGAGAACTGGCATAAGAGAAAAAATATATATATATTCATACATTTAGTTTATTTTCTTTTTAGGTACGCAAATATCAATGCCTGTGGAACATCCACTGACCTGAATTTGAAGACAGAAACATGAAGAATAATGCTTGGATGAAAATTTCTGCTGTGTTTGGGAAAGATGGTAAGTAAATTTAATCGTAATTTTTATTCCTAGAACTAAAATTCATGTTTGTAATCTTCCACTTTTCATTTCAGTTGGTTTTCTTCAGAAGCAACTAAATTATCTGAAAGATAACCTTAAAAGATGCTTAGACAAAAGATCTCGTCTTACAAAGTCTGGTGCCGCTGCCACTTCCTTGCTGAAATGCCAGTATTTTGAACAAATGGCATTTTACACGAAAAAACTACTAATACACCAAAAGTATCGAATATACCAGTTCAAATACAACCTGGACAACTTAAAAATCAAAGTGTTTTGTCACTTTTAACACAAAGCCTTGCTGAAATACAGGAACAAGAGTTAAGTTCCTCTTTTTCCTTTCAGAATGAGCTAACATCCAGTGAAGCAATGTCAATGCCACCTTCGCCAACCTTGTCGTCAGAAAAGCATACCAAGGAAAAGAAAACAGTCAGCAGATGAAGGAGAGGGTAATTCAGAGAGAATTATCAAAGAACTGTGCAGACTTGAGACTGAGTTAAAAACACCAGAGCCAGTAGAATGTGAGGACACCCTTTTCTGTAGGTCCCTAATACCACATTAAAGAAACTGGAGCCAAAAAAGAACAAGATGGCTAAAATCAAAATTAGCCAGTTATTATTTGAGTTAGAATTTGACTAAACTTGTGAATAGATGTTTTTGTTGTCAATCCTGCACATAATAAACGATTATGGTTTCTCTGAAAGTGTATGTCCACTCGTACAGTTTTTTACTAAAAGTTTGACTTTTGGTTCATAAACAAGAGTCTGCTACAGCAACATGTTTGCTATGTACAGGATTGTTTGTATATAGATTTTCTTTTGTTTTTTGAAAGTGTTTACGTTTGTAAAAGTTATTTTTGTTTGTTTCTTTTTTGCTCTTTGTTTTATTTAACATACGTTTGTTACAAAGGCAGTACATGTTAATCAAAATCTGTATGAGCAGCCAGGAAGCCCACCTACTCTTATCAGCTCATGGGGCGAGAAACAAAGAGTAGAGATGGGTTTCCTGACTATAGTACGAGCAATCCTTTTTCTTTTTAAGACATAGACTTTTCTTTATTTAGTTAAACAATTGCACTAGTTAATTTTTAGTGATCAAAAAGGCTTTGGAAATACAGACTTAAAACAAGTTTTAATTAAAACTTTGTTGAATCTGTGAAAGGAAAAAAAGTAATTGATTTTATGGTAGTCAAGCTGGTATTTATGGTTATACTTTATTAATCATTTTGATGTTATATTCCTTTCATATATTGTAGCTAGTTTTATCTTTATATAACAGTTGTCTAATGAAATATTTATGCAACATTGGGTTCTAGTGAATTTTATTTACCATGTCTCATTGCCACTCAACAGCACCTTATAGCATGAAATGTTCCTTGAACTGGTCACGAATTAAAGCTGCATTTTTTTAATAATTATTAGAGGAACTGTTCGGTAGATTTTGCAATCCTGTAATATTTGCAGCGTCTCTTCTTCATTCGCCTGGAATAACAGCAGATTCGGTTTCTGAATCTACAAATTTTGTCGGGCAATAATTGTAGTTGTCGCTAGATGAAAAAGACATTAAAAAATTGTGCAAACCAACTACAGCTTTTCGTTATGGCAACCACTTTCTCGACTTTGGCAATGATTGGCCTGCGGAAAACTCTAAAGCGACTTGCGACTATTCCAAAAGCATTTTCCACTACCCTTCTTGCCCTTGACAATCTATAATTGGAAACTCTTTTGTCAGTTGACAAGTTTTGAAATGGATAAGGCTTCATCATGTTGGGTTTCAAGGCAAAAGCATCGTCTCCAACAAATACGTATGGTAAAACGCGTTCACTGTTGGGTAGCTTTGATTTTTCAGGAATCCTGAGATGATTTTCTTCAATAGCAAAGCCCAGGTTGCTATTAAAATAAACGCTTCCATCACTTTGCCGCCCATTATCTCCAATATCAGCCAGCAGAAACTTGAGCTGTGCACTGCATACTGCTAACAGCACTATACTGAACTGTTTTTTATAATTGAAGAATGCTGAACCAGATCTGGCAGGTGCTTGTATCACAACATGCTTTCCATCTATTGCCCCGAGAGCGTTTGGGAAGTTCCATTTCGTGTGAAAATCTCTGGCTATAACTTTCCAATCCTCTTCAGTGTCAGGTGCTTTGAGATAACCCTGATTATACAAAGCATCCCAAATTGCAAGACAAGTTTCAAAGATTATCCTGCCTACAACAGATGGGCTCATACGATAGCATGATGCAATTGTCATTTGGGCGTCACCTGTAACAAGGTACCTAATTGTGACACACAGTCTTTCACTGGCACCTATTGGCTCTCAAAGAAGTGATTCCAAGTTTGTTGGTGACATCCGAAAATATTGAAAAAACAATTGGTTATCATATAACTTCATATCTTGCACAAGAATACTAAACTCGCCTTTCGATTTACGCTCTTTATATACTTCTCTAATCCAAAATCTTTTTTCATATTTTTTTTTCTTTCGTTTATTGTTGTTTTCAAGGAGCAGTAATTTCAAAAGAGAAATCTTTTTTAACAATAATAGCTTACGACGAGATCTCATCTTCTCTCAACGAAAAAACCTTTTTTGATTTTACACTTGCGCGCCTTTTTATTAATGGAAATTGAAAATCGACTTTCGAAGCGACCTGACAGGCGTCCATTGTTAAATAAACAATGTCCGCTCCGCTCCGCGCGGAATAAATCCGCCTAGTGGAAAACCGGCTTAATATTTAAATGATCGTTCTTATGACCCCTCACAGCCACCGTACAAAACATGTAAGTGGAAATCTGGCTTTATTGTTGGAAAACTGAAATGTAACTACCTAACTATAAATGCCACCATCACAACAGCTATATCGACGGGCCATTTTGTAGTGTCGAGTACACAGGGATGTTAAAAGCAATTTGATCATGGAAACTGCGTATATAAGTTGTTACTCGAAAGGAACACCATAATTATCTAAATACCATAATTATCTTTCAGAAGGGGCGCTCAATTGACGGGGAGCTCATTCAAACTGGGCGCTCATTACAGAATGAAAAGTAGGCACCATTTAATATTTTCCTATTAAAGCTAAAGTTCTATGTTTTTATCCTCGTCCACTACCATAAATAAAAAAACCTCGTCTTCATCTGAAAACAAACAAAGAATATCTGATTAAAGAGAATTCTGCTCTTGTTTTGTCATTTCATAAACTACCGTAAATCCTCTAATTATTGTCCCCTTTTTTTAAACGCCTCGCTCTAACAAACGCCTGTATTAGAAAAACACTCGGAATGAGCGCTCCTTTTCCAGATTTGAAGGGGCGCTCATTAAATTTTGTCCAGAGAGGCACCCACTTCGAATGAGCGCTCTTTCCGATAATTACAGTACATTATTTCGCTTTCTCGAAAGTTGCTTATATTTCCAAAACAAGTAATCCTTGGGATAAGGAAAAACTATTCTTCAGGTTTAAAATAATCCCTTTAATAGAAACCAAGCTTTATTGAAAAGAGGGCATGCTTTTAGTTAGATGGTAAGTATGAAACAGTAGGAATTGCAACTGTTTTGTAATCATATAGTTTGTAGTAGATGGAATCATAATTTTAGGAATTTACAAAGGTGTATTGGGTTCAGTCAAAAAAGTGGAGGAGTAAAACATTATCATATTTCTTTTCAGTCTTAAGTGGCGATTAGATTACCTGCACGTTTTTCATTTTTACTTTAAATAAAAAAACTCTCTTACTACGTCTCTGAATTGTATTTTTCTTGAGATTGTCTCATTCTTTTATCAAAATCAAATGAAATTGTTTTTAGGTAACGAATTAAAAGGAATTGTTCGTGTAGATGAAATAAAAAACGAAATCATCATATTCATACTTTTGAACTTTCATATAGCGAACGGAATACCAAAAAAAGCTAAGCGAGGCTACGAAAGAAGGCTGTTCTATCTTGAGTGAAAAATAATTCAACACTTAAAAGAGCTTAGGACAAATGAACAAAAGGATTTTTGGCAAGGGAAGTGAAAAAGGTAAAAACCTATCAGTTTATGAATGATATTGATGAGAACACATTCTTCAGTGCAGTGGAAACATCATTAGAAAAAAAACCAATGTTGGAAACAATGACAGATTGTACAGTTTCAGAAACTTCCTGGGAATTAGGAGATATTTTGTGAAAACAACAGAAAAACGAAACTTTCCTGTGCTTTTGGCGTCATGATTATTCAACGCTTGCAAAGTTTCTTGTTCTGATAATACTCTAGAGGATGTTAAATCTTTTTTTAAAGAAAAACAATCAAAAAAAATGTCGTTTATACCATTAACACGACTTCTATGATTATTTTGATTCTTCACGCTTATTGCTTTTCAACATTTTTTATTTCCTTCATCTAATATTCTTAGTATTTGTTGTGACTTGGTTGAGTACGGATGCATATGTTGTTAATAAGAAATTATAATACAAGTTGCCCGAGGTGAGGACAATTGACGGTATGTATTTTACTAAACATTTTCATTTCATGTTTTTTTCATGCGCAAAATGAGATAAGAGAAAACTTTGCAGAACATGTTCAACTCTCACAAAGATGATTCCAACAACATCTTCTTTTCCTAGTGTTGTTCACAGAAAGCACAGCCTCTATGTAGGAGAACCGGTTTTTGTCCACAGAAGCCTCAAAAACTATAAAAATTGTAAAAATGAGTGCTAAAATGAGCGAAACCAAATTTTTAAAGAAAATCTCGCATATAAGCAAAAAAATAAGATGGATGAATTGCATAGGTTGAAATAACAAATGCGACATTTTTGATCTCACGTCTAAGTATTTGTAGACATAGATTCTGTTTCACTTGCGATAATAGATTGGTCAGCCGAGTTGGAACACAAACACTCACTGCATAAAAATATGGACAAATCTGAGTTAAAGGCGAGAAGCTTATTCCTAGAGATTGTTCCATACAACTGAGAGCTTTTTTTAATATTCTGTTTGACATTCGGTGTAACATTTGAATGGCCGAGCATGTTTTTTTCTTACAATAATGTCTTAAGCATTTTTGGATATAACGTGAATGAAATACTGATTTATTTTCCTTGAAAATTACCTGCGAAGAGAATTTTGATAAACGATAAAAAAATGATAAACGGTGAAATGGCTCGTTTAAGAATGGTTTTTAAGACCACAAAGTTTTATTTTGCATTTAATGTTCCTATGCCAAATACATGCTTTGTTTACAAGAACCAGTAAAATCAGACCTATAAGGGCTTCCCGCTCTTATTTTCTGAGCCTTTTTTCGAGCTGTCCTTGTTTTGTTCTTTAAAAACACACTTTTAGATTTCAGCCTCATTGGTCAGCGCCGTGAGGTAGCTGATCTTTTATTTACCCGTGACTGTCAGTCAATGTGTAATGCTACAGTTCTTTACGCCCGCTCAAACGTCCGTCATTGGGAACTTTCAATTTTGCAGTTCAAACTCGGAAATCTTAAAGTACGACATTTATTCTTGGAAAAAGAATAGCCAGTTTGTAACAATCTAAGTATACTACAATACAAAAAGTGTTCCCTTCACTTCACTTGGATGCTTGCAATATAGAAATTGAATTGGCTGTGGTAATCTGGAGTGATCTCAAAATTCAAATGACTAGAATGTCACTGGTTTTAGGATGTAGTAACGAACCGCACAAAGCGCTAAAAATATTGGAGTAGCTGATATGGATGTGAAAAGTTAGAAATAAAATAAATAAGATTAAGTTATTTATTGGGCATAATGTAAAATATATATACTAATCAATCGACAGACCTTTAGACAGGGACACAAAAAAGAAACTAACAGGTAAATCGGTTGGCAGACTAACAAAAGAATCGGACACAAACAAACTTGACTTACGATAATGATATCGGCTATGAGATTGGTTGCGATACTAAAATATTGAACCGAAAGGTGTCGATTGTTAAAAATCTTATGCGTGATTCATAATAAATATTGCTAAGCTAACATCCAATAAATATTTCTTTAAAGAGCTACGAAATTTTTTAGGGTCAGGTTCTTCCCTGATAATTTTTGGAATGTCATTTAACAGGCGACTTGCCTTGCCAATGAACAATTTTTCTGACACGTTAATATCATATTTTGAAGTAATATCATCAACATTTCGAATTCCACGCCCAACAATTCTCAATTTAAAACCTTTCAAATAACTTGGAAATTCAACCTGGTTGATCGATTTGTGGGCTAGTTTCATCAGATCAAAGCGAATTTGTTGTTGAATCGGTAACCAACCAAGCTCGATTACATTTTGAATCGTAGAATATCTCAATGTCACAAAGGAAGCGATTCTACACAGTAGTTTGTCAAGCTTTTTCAATTGCGATTGGGCAAGGTTCCAGAAGAGCGAGCAGCAGTATTGGATTTTTGATAACAAAAGGGCTTCTGCTGGCTGTTTCCTCAAGCGGTATGTGGCTGTTCGACGGAAATAACGTAGCACGTAAAGCTTTGCATAGACTGAGGAGCAGATTTTTTCGATGTGAGTGTCCCAGTTTAGATTTTGATCAAATTGGACACCAAGAAGTTTGTAAACTGGAACACGTTCGATCAGTTGATATGTATGGTAGACATGGAAAGTTGCATGGTTAGGGTTCAAGAAGTCATGAATCTTTGCCATTCTTGAAGTTGACAGGAGCATGATTTTGGTTTTTTTGTTGTTAAATGCGAGATTATTTGCGGTCGACCATTGTTTTAATTGATCTGAGCGTTGGTTAAAGTTGATGATTGTTGTTGGGATATCTCTTGGCTTACAGTGTTCATATATGGTAGTGTCATCTGCATATTGATTCGTAATCCCACCGTTTTCGTTTTCCTGCAGGTCGACAGTGTACAGATTGAACAATATCGGTCCAAGAATCGAGCCTTGAGGTACGCCAAATAGCACTGTCCCATATTCAGACTTTTTGTCATCAACCTGAACGAATTGGCGACGATCACTGAGGTACGACAACATGAGCATGGCAGCTTTATTTGAAAAGCCTATCTTTCGTAGTTTTACCAACAGAGTTTTGTAATCAACTGTGTCGAAGGCTTTAGAGTAGTCGAGGAACGCTGCTAGTGTGATTTCGCCTTTGTTCATAGCACCAACGATGTCATCTCGAATCTTCATTAGCAAAGTTTCGGTCGAATGACGTTAGCGGAAAACAGATATGGTTTGTTGATATATCTGATTTCTTTCGACAAAATCTACAATTTGTCTTGCCATTAAACGTTCAAAGATTTTCGATAGGATAGGTAGAACAGTCACAATTGATCGGGAGTGACGGATTGTTCTGTTTTTGGTATAGGTGTTACTTTGCCGATTTTCCATTTTTGGTGAAGGGTATTCTCGGCGTTTCCTGTGTTGATGATGTGTGTTAGTGAGGATGCGAGGTGGTCAGCGATGGGTTTGATGAGTGATACTAGAAGGTTGTCGTAACCAGCAGAGCAATCGGTTCGGAGATTCTTGATTTCTTTGAGTACTTGTTCGTACGTGACGGGCTGAAATTCGAATTCTTGCTCAACATCTGTAACGAAATCTTGAAGAAGGATCTGAATCTCTTCGATTGATGTTGGTTTCGAACCGAGGATCCTAGGGGCTGTGGATATGTAGTGTGCGTTTAGTTCGGACGGTTGAATATTGATTACACTTTTCTTTGGATGAAGAAATCGATGGATCAGCTTCCAGACTTCCTTTGGTTTTTTCGATGAGAGAAGTTTACGGTAGAAAGTTTTCTTGATGTGTTTTATGTGTCTTTTTAGAGCATTTCGAGCTTCACGGAATTCTTTCCAATCGGAGTCGGACTGCGTTTGATGCGCTAAGGTTCGCTTTTCGTGACATGATTGCTGCAACCCAGTGAACACAAGACGTTTTTAAGACGTCTCAAACTGGTACGGACGTATCTGAGACGAGTGAAGACGTCTTTAGCTGGTCTGTTATAAAACGTCTTTTAAAACACGTTTCTAAGACGTCCTCAACTTGTCTTTATTTAGACGTCTTTGTTAATACGTGTTACAGACGTCTTTGCCGAGACGTAGATAAGACGTCTTCTAAAACACGTTTCTAAGACGTCCTCAACTTGTCTTTATTTAGACGTCTTTGTTAATACGTGTTACAGACGTCTTTGCCGAGACGTAGATAAGACGTCTTTTAAAACACGTTTCTAAGACGTCCTCAACTTGTCTTTATTTAGACGTCTTTGTTAATACGTGTTACAGACGTCTTTGCCGAGACGTAGATAAGACGTCTTTTAAAACACGTTTCTAAGACGTCCTCAACTTGTCTTTATTTAGACGTCTTTGTTAATACGTGTTACAGACGTCTTTGTCGAGACGTAGATAAGACGTCTTTTAAAACACGTTTCTAAGACGTCCTCAACTTGTCTTTACTTAGACGTCTTTGATAATACGTGCGAAAGACGTCCTTGCCGAGACGTAGATAAGACGTCTTTTAAAACACGTTTCTAAGACGTCTTCAACTTGTCTTTATTAAGACGTATTTCATAATACGTCTCAAAGACGTCCTTGCCGAGACAAAATAAAGCCTTTCTTAAGTCTATGTAAAACGCTTCTTTAAAGTCATAACTGGTCCTTGACGACATAATGGCGATTGCTGATATTAGATTACACGGTCCTTTTATATGCATTGGTGAAATGGTTCAATTCGGGCCTACGTGTTGTACCTTTTTCGTTAATTAATGTTCATGATAATTTAATGGGAACACACCCGGGTATCTGATTTCAATTTTAGTTCCATTTCTCATTCTGCTTTCAATGCTTTCAGCAAATTATTATCAAAAAGCAAAGACAACTTTTTTTGGGAAAACATAGTCGATATTTATTTAACACCTGTTTTGAGTCGATGATTTCGAAAACTCATTGAATTATTTTGTATAGACAAGTTGAACAATGAAGTACAAAAACAAAGCGCGCGAGTGCTCTAAAAAATTCAATTCTCCGAATCATATAAAGCCCGTTTTCCAATAGAAAAAACTGATAAGCGTATCGTATTAAAATCTGACATCTGATTGGCCAGATTGATTGATCTTGATACGCTACGGTACGACACGTGAAAAGTTAAAATAAAGTCAACTTTTTTAACGCAATACGCATATCAAAAATTATTTAAACAAAAGGATAATTATAAATAAATATCTCAAGAACCAATCAACAAACACAATATGATACGCTACGACAATAAAAGGTTAATAAAAGGTTTTCGTAGTCACAAGAAAAATTGCAAAGGGGAAGATGAAAAGCGTGTATTTAAAAGTTTGTATTGGAAATTTCATGTAGATATTTTATAAAGAGTTGTATTGCATTTTTTAAAGGAAAACTTTATATGTTTTGTAAGACTTTGTATTGGAGAAAATATTTATGGAAAAAGGAATACTTTCGTTGTTTATGTTTTAACAAGCAAAAACCTTTAAAATCACATGCGTTTTAAGATTACAGCCAGGAGAAGATTTAAAGACGTCCCTTAAGTTTCGAAATAGACGTGTTAAAAACGACTTTAAGATGTCGAAACAGAGGTCTCAAAGACGTCTTTAAGACAACTCTAAGACGTGTTAAAGACGACTTTAAGACGAAATACTCTAAGACGTGTTAAAGTCTTAGAGTTGTCTTAAAGACGTCTTTGAGACCTCTGTTTCGACATCTTAAAGTCGTTTTTAACACGTCTATTTCGAAACTTAAGGGACGTCTTTAAATCTTCTCCTGGCTGTAATCTTAAAACGCATGTGATTTTAAAGGTTTTTGCTTGTTAAAACATAAACAACGAAAGTATTCCTTTTTCCATAAATATTTTCTCCAATACAAAGTCTTAAAAACATATAAAGTTTTCCTTTAAAAAATGCAATACAACTCTTTATAAAATATCTACATGAAATTTCCAATACAAACTTTTAAATACACGCTTTTCATCTTCCCCTTTGCAATTTTTCTTGTGACTACGAAAACCTTTTATTAACCTTTTATTGTCGTAGCGTATCATATTGTGTTTGTTGATTGGTTCTTGAGATATTTATTTATAATTATCCTTTTGTTTAAATAATTTTTGATATGCGTATTGCGTTAAAAATGTTGACTTTATTTTAACTTTTCACGTGTCGTACCGTAGCGTATCAAGATCAATCAATCTGGCCAATCAGATGTCAGATTTTAATACGATACGCTTATCAGTTTTTTCTATTGGAAAACGGGCTTTATATTATTCGGAGCATTGAATTTTTTAGAGCACTCGCGCGCTTTGTTTTTGTACTTCATTGTTCAACTTGTCTATACAAAATAATTCAATGAGTTTTCGAAATCATCGACTCAAAACAGGTGTTAAATAAATATCGACTATGTTTTCCCAAAAAAAGTTGTCTTTGCTTTTTGATAATAATTTGCTGAAAGCATTGAAAGCAGAATGAGAAATGGAACTAAAATTGAAATCAGATACCCGGGTGTGTTCCCATTAAATTATCATGAACATTAATTAACGAAAAGGTACAACACGTAGGCTCGAATTGAACCATTTCACCAATGCATATAAAAGGACCGTGTAATCTAATATCAGCAATCGCCATTATGTCGTCAAGGACCAGTTATGACTTTAAAGAAGCGTTTTACATAGACTTAAGAAAGGCTTTATTTTGTCTCGGCAAGGACGTCTTTGAGACGTATTATGAAAAACGTCTTAATAAAGACAAGTTGAAGACGTCTTAGAAACGTGTTTTTAAAGACGCCTTATCTACGTCTCGGCAAGGACGTCTTTCGCACGTATTATCAAAGACGTCTAAGTAAAGACAAGTTGAGGACGTCTTAGAAACGTGTTTTAAAAGACGTCTTATCTACGTCTCGACAAAGACGTCTGTAACACGTATTAACAAAGACGTCTAAGTAAAGACAAGTTGAGGACGTCTTAGAAACGTGTTTTAAAAGACGTCTTATCTACGTCTCGACAAAGACGTCTGTAACACGTATTAACAAAGACGTCTAAATAAAGACAAGTTGAGGACGTCTTAGAAACGTGTTTTAAAAGACGTCTTATCTACGTCTCGGCAAAGACGTCTGTAACACGTATTAACAAAGACGTCTAAATAAAGACAAGTTGAGGACGTCTTAGAAACGTGTTTTAAAAGACGTCTTATCTACGTCTCGGCAAAGACGTCTGTAACACGTATTAACAAAGACGTCTAAATAAAGACAAGTTGAGGACGTCTTAGAAACGTGTTTTAAAAGACGTTTTATAACAGACCAGCAAAGACGTCTTCACTCGTCTCAGATACGTCCGTACCAGTTTGAGACGTCTTAAAAACGTCTTGTGTTCACTGGGTTGCAGCAATCATGTCACGAAAAGCGAACCTTAGCGCATCAAAACGCAGTCCGACTCCGATTGGAAAGAATTCCGTGAAGCTCGAAATGCTCCTAAAAAGACACATAAAACACATCAAGAAAACTTCTCTACCGTAAACTTCTCTCATCGAAAAAACCAAAGGAAGTCTGGAAGCTGATCCATCGATTTCTTCATCCAAAGAAAAGTGTAATCAATATTCAACCGTCCGAACTAAACGCACACTACATATCCACAGCCCCTAGGATCCTCGGTTCGAAACCAACATCAATCGAAGAGATTCAGATCCTTCTTCAAGATTTCGTTACAGATGTTGAGCAAGAATTCGAATTTCAGCCCGTCACGTACGAACAAGTACTCAAAGAAATCAAGAATCTCCGAACCGATTGCTCTGCTGGTTACGACAACCTTCTAGTATCACTCATCAAACCCATCGCTGACCACCTCGCATCCTCACTAACACACATCATCAACACAGGAAACGCCGAGAATACCCTTCACCAAAAATGGAAAATCGGCAAAGTAACACCTATACCAAAAACAGAACAATCCGTCACTCCCGATCAATTGTGACTGTTCTACCTATCCTATCGAAAATCTTTGAACGTTTAATGGCAAGACAATTGTAGATTTTGTCGAAAGAAATCAGATATATCAACAAACCATATCTGTTTTCCGCTAACGTCATTCGACCGAAACTTTGCTAATGAAGATTCGAGATGACATCGTTGTGCTATGAAACAAAGGCGAAATCACACTAGCAGCGTTTCCTCGACTACTCTAAAGCCTTCGACACAGTTGATTACAAAACTCTGTTGGTAAAACTACGAAAGATAGGCCTTTTCAAATAAAGCTGCCATGCTCATGTTGTCGTACCTCAGTGATCGTCGCCAATTCGTTCAGGTTGATGACAAAAAGTCTGAATATGGGACAGTGCTATTTGGCGTACCTCAAGGCTCGATTCTTGGACCGATATTGTTCAAGTCTGTACACTGTCGACCTGCAGGAAAACGAAAACGGTGGGATTACGAATCAATATGCAGATGGACACTACCATATATGAACACTGTAAGCCAAGAGATATCCAACAACAATCATCAACTTTAACCAACGCTCAGATCAATTAAAACAATGGTCGACCGGCAAATAATCTCGCATTTAACAACAAAAAAAAAACCAAAATCATGCTCCTGTCAACTTCAAGAATGGCAAAGATTCATGACTTCTTGAACCCTAACCATGCAACTTTCCATGTCTACCATACATATCAACTGATCGAACGTGTTCCAGTTTACAAACTTCTTGGTGTCCAATTTGATCAAAATCTAAACTGGGGACACTCACATCGAAAAAATATCTGCTCCTCAGTCTATGCAAAGCTTTACGTGCTACGTTATTTCCGTCGAACAGCCACATACCGCTTGAGGAAACAGCCAGCAGAAGCCCTTTTGTTATCAAAAATCCAATACTGCTGCTCGCTCTTCTGGAACCTTGCCCAATCGCAATTGAAAAAGCTTGACAAACTACTGTGTAGAATCGCTTCCTTTGTGACATTGAGATATTCTACGATTCAAAATGTAATCGAGCTTGGTTGGTTACCGATTCAACAACAAATTCGCTTTGATCTGATGAAACTAGCCCACAAATCGATCAACCAAGGTTGAATTTCCAAGTTATTTGAAAGGTTTTTAAATTGAGAATTGTTGGGCGTGGAATTCGAAATGTTGATGATATTACTTCAAAATATGATATTAACGTGTCAGAAAAATTGTTCATTGGCAAGGGCAAGTCGCCTGTTAAATGACATTCCAAAAATTATCAGGGAAGAACCTGACCCTAAAAAATTTCGTAGCTCTTTAAAGAAATATTTATTGGATGTTAGCTTAGCAATATTTATTATGAATCATGCATAAGATTTTTAACAATCGACACCTTTCGGTTCAATATTTTAGTATCGCAACCAATCTCATAGCCGATATCATTATCGTAAGTCAAGTTTGTTTGTGTCCGATTCTTTGTTAGTCTGCCAACCGATTTACCTGTTAGTTTCTTTTTTGTGTCCCTGTCTAAAGGTCTGTCGATTGATTAGTATATATATTTACATTATGCCCAATAAATAACTTAATCTTATTTATTTTATTTCTAACTTTTCACATCCATATCAGCTACTCCAATATTTTTAGCGCTTTGTGCGGTTCGTTACTACATCCTAAAACCAGTGACATTCTCAGTCATTTGAATTTTGAGATCACTCCAGATTACCACAGCCAATTCAATTTCTATATTGCACAAGCATCCAAGTGAAGTGAAGGGAACACTTTTTGTATTGTAGTATACTTAGATTGTTACAAACTGGCTATTCTTTTTCCAAGAATAAATGTCGTACTTTAAGATTTCCGAGTTTGAACTGCAAAATTGAAAGTTCCCAATGACGGCGTTTGAGCGGGCGTAAAGAACTGTAGCATTACACATTGACTGACAGTCACGGGTAAATAAAAGATCAGCTACCTCACGGCGCTGACCAATGAGGCTGAAATCTAAAAGTGTGTTTTTAAAGAACAAAACAAGGACAGCTCGAAAAAAGGCTCAGAAAATAAGAGCGGAAGCCCTTATAGGTCTGATTTTACTGGTTCTTGTAAACAAAGCATGTATTTGGCATAGGAACATTAAATGCAAAATAAACTTTGTGGTCTTAAAAACCATTCTTAAACGAGCCATTTCACCGTTTATCATTTTTTATCGTTTATCAAAATTCTCTTCGCAGGTAATTTTCAAGGAAAATAAATCAGTATTTCATTCACGTTATATCCAAAAATGCTTAAGACATTATTGTAAGAAAAAAACATGCTCGGCCATTCAAATGTTACACCGAATGTCAAACAGAATATTAAAAAAAAGCTCTCAGTTGTATGGAACAATCTCTAGGAATAAGCTTCTCGCCTTTAACTCAGATTTGTCCATATTTTTATGCAGTGAGTGTTTGTGTTCCAGCTCGGCTGACCAATCTATTATCGCAAGTGAAACAGAATCTATGTCTACAAATACTTAGACGTGAGATCAAAATGTCGCATTTGTTATTTCAACCTATGCAATTCATCCATCTTATTTTTTTGCTTATATGCGAGATTTTCTTTAAAAATTTGGTTTCGCTCATTTTAGCACTCATTTTTATAATTTTTATAGTTTTTGAGGCTTCTGTGGACAAAAACCGGTTCTCCTACATAGAGGCTGTGCTTTCTGTGAACAACACTAGGAAAAGAAGATGTTGTTGGAATCATCTTTGTGAGAGTTGAACATGTTCTGCAAAGTTTTCTCTTATCTCATTTTGCGCATGAAAAAAACATGAAATGAAAATGTTTAGTAAAATACATACCGTCAATTGTCCTCACTCGGGCAACTTGTATTATAAATTCTTATTAACACATATGCATCCGTACTCAACCAAGTCACAACAAATACTAAGAATATTAGATGAAGGAAATAAAAAATGTTGAAAAGCAATAAGCGTGAAGAATCAAAATAATCATAGAAGTCGTGTTAATGGTATAAACGACATTTTTTTGATTGTTTTTCTTTAAAAAAGATTTAACATCCTCTAGAGTATTATCAGAACAAGAAACTTTGCAAGCGTTGAATAATCATGACGCCAAAAGCACAGGAAAGTTTCGTTTTTCTGTTGTTTTCACAAAATATCTCCTAATTCCCAGGAAGTTTCTGAAACTGTACAATCTGTCATTGTTTCCAACATTGGTTTTTTTTCTAATGATGTTTCCACTGCACTGAAGAATGTGTTCTCATCAATATCATTCATAAACTGATAGGTTTTTACCTTTTTCACTTCCCTTGCCAAAAATCCTTTTGTTCATTTGTCCTAAGCTCTTTAAGTGTTGAATATTTTTCACTCAAGATAGAACAGCCTTCTTTCGTAGCCTCGCTTAGCTTTTTTTGGTATTCCGTTCGCTATATGAAAGTTCAAATGTATGAATATGATGATTTCGTTTTATTTCATCTACACGAACAATTCCTTTTAATTCGTTACCTAAAAACAATTTCATTTGATTTTGATAAAAGAATGAGACAATCTCAAGAAAAATACAATTCAGAGACGTAGTAAGAGAGTTTTTTTATTTAAAGTAAAAATGAAAAACGTGCAGGTAATCTAATCGCCACTTAAGACTGAAAAGAAATATGATAATGTTTTACTCCTCCACTTTTTTGACTGAACCCAATACACCTTTGTAAATTCCTAAAATTATGATTCCATCTATTACAAACTATATGATTACAAAACAGTTGCAATTCCTACTGTTTCATACTTACCATCTAACTAAAAGCATGCCCTCTTTTCAATAAAGCTTGGTTTCTATTAAAGGGATTATTTTAAACCTGAAGAATAGTTTTTCCTTATCCCAAGGATTTGTTTTGGAAATATAAGCAACTTTCGAGAAAGCGAAATAATGTACTGTAATTATCGGAAAGAGCGCTCATTCGAAGTGGGTGCCTCTCTGGACAAATTTAATGAGCGCCCCTTCAAATCTGAAAAGGAGCGCTCATTCCGATGTTTTTCTAATACAGGCGTTTGTTAGAGCGAGGCGTTTAAAAAAAGGGGACAATAATTAGAGGATTTACGGTAGTTTATGAAATGACAAAACAAGAGCAGAATTCTCTTTAATCAGATATTCTTTGTTTGTTTTCAGATGAAGACGAGGTTTTTTTATTTATGGTAGTGGACGAGGATAAAAACATAGAACTTTAGCTTTAATAGGAAAATATTAAATGGTGCCTACTTTTCATTCTGTAATGAGCGCCCAGTTTGAATGAGCTCCCCGTCAATTGAGCGCCCCTTCTGAAAGTAATTATGGTATTTAGATAATTATGGTGTTCCTTTCGAGTAACAACTTATATACGCAGTTTCCATGATCAAATTGCTTTTAACATCCCTGTGACTCGACACTACAAAATGGCCCGTCGATATAGCTGTTGTGATGGTGGCATTTATAGTTAGGTAGTTACATTTCAGTTTTCCAACAATAAAGCCAGATTTCCACTTACATGTTTTGTACGGTGGCTGTGAGGGGTCATAAGAACGATCATTTAAATATTAAGCCGGTTTTCCACTAGGCGGATTTATTCCGCGCGGAGCGGAGCGGACATTGTTTATTTAACAATGGACGCCTGTCAGGTCGCTTCGAAAGTCGATTTTCAATTTCCATTAATAAAAAGGCGCGCAAGTGTAAAATCAAAAAAGGTTTTTTCGTTGAGAGAAGATGAGATCTCGTCGTAAGCTATTATTGTTAAAAAAGATTTCTCTTTTGAAATTACTGCTCCTTGAAAACAACAATAAACGAAAGAAAAAAAAATATGAAAAAAGATTTTGGATTAGAGAAGTATAAAAGAGCGTAAATCGAAAGGCGAGTTTAGTATTCTTGTGCAAGATATGAAGTTATATGATAACCAATTGTTTTTTCAATATTTTCGGATGTCACCAACAAACTTGGAATCACTTCTTTGAGAGCCAATAGGTGCCAGTGAAAGACTGTGTGTCACAATTAGGTACCTTGTTACAGGTGACGCCCAATGACAATTGCATCATGCTATCGTATGAGCCCATCTGTTGTAGGCAGGATAATCTTTGAAACTTGTCTTGCAATTTGGGATGCTTTGTATAATCAGGGTTATCTCAAAGCACCTGACACTGAAGAGGATTGGAAAGTTATAGCCAGAGATTTTCACACGAAATGGAACTTCCCAAACGCTCTCGGGGCAATAGATGGAAAGCATGTTGTGATACAAGCACCTGCCAGATCTGGTTCAGCATTCTTCAATTATAAAAAACAGTTCAGTATAGTGCTGTTAGCAGTATGCAGTGCACAGCTCAAGTTTCTGCTGGCTGATATTGGAGATAATGGGCGGCAAAGTGATGGAAGCGTTTATTTTAATAGCAACCTGGGCTTTGCTATTGAAGAAAATCATCTCAGGATTCCTGAAAAATCAAAGCTACCCAACAGTGAACGCGTTTTACCATACGTATTTGTTGGAGACGATGCTTTTGCCTTGAAACCCAACATGATGAAGCCTTATCCATTTCAAAACTTGTCAACTGACAAAAGAGTTTCCAATTATAGATTGTCAAGGGCAAGAAGGGTAGTGGAAAATGCTTTTGGAATAGTCGCAAGTCGCTTTAGAGTTTTCCGCAGGCCAATCATTGCCAAAGTCGAGAAAGTGGTTGCCATAACGAAAAGCTGTAGTTGGTTTGCACAATTTTTTAATGTCTTTTTCATCTAGCGACAACTACAATTATTGCCCGACAAAATTTGTAGATTCAAAACCGAATCTGCTGTTATTCCAGGCGAATGAAGAAGAGACGCTGCAAATATTACAGGATTGCAAAATCTACCGAACAGTTCCTCTAATAATTATTAAAAAAATGCAGCTTTAATTCGTGACCAGTTCAAGGAACATTTCATGCTATAAGGTGCTGTTGAGTGGCAATGAGACATGGTAAATAAAATTCACTAGAACCCAATGTTGCATAAATATTTCATTAGACAACTGTTATATAAAGATAAAACTAGCTACAATATATGAAAGGAATATAACATCAAAATGATTAATAAAGTATAACCATAAATACCAGCTTGACTACCATAAAATCAATTACTTTTTTTCCTTTCACAGATTCAACAAAGTTTTAATTAAAACTTGTTTTAAGTCTGTATTTCCAAAGCCTTTTTGATCACTAAAAATTAACTAGTGCAATTGTTTAACTAAATAAAGAAAAGTCTATGTCTTAAAAAGAAAAAGGATTGCTCGTACTATAGTCAGGAAACCCATCTCTACTCTTTGTTTCTCGCCCCATGAGCTGATAAGAGTAGGTGGGCTTCCTGGCTGCTCATACAGATTTTGATTAACATGTACTGCCTTTGTAACAAACGTATGTTAAATAAAACAAAGAGCAAAAAAGAAACAAACAAAAAAACTTTTACAAACGTAAACACTTTCAAAAACAAAAGAAAATCTATATACAAACAATCCTGTACATAGCAAACATGTTGCTGTAGCAGACTCTTGTTTATGAACCAAAAGTCAAACTTTTAGTAAAAAACTGTACGAGTGGACATACACTTTCAGAGAAACCATAATCGTTTATTATGTGCAGGATTGACAACAAAAACATCTATTCACAAGTTTAGTCAAATTCTAACTCAAATAATAACTGGCTAATTTTGATTTTAGCCATCTTGTTCTTTTTTGGCTCCAGTTTCTTTAATGTGGTATTAGGGACCTACAGAAAAGGGTGTCCTCACATTCTACTGGCTCTGGTGTTTTTAACTCAGTCTCAAGTCTGCACAGTTCTTTGATAATTCTCTCTGAATTACCCTCTCCTTCATCTGCTGACTGTTTTCTTTTCCTTGTATGCTTCTGACGACAAGGTTGGCGAAGGTGGCATTGACATTGCTTCACTGGATGTTAGCTCATTCTGAAAGGAAAAAGAGGAACTTAACTCTTGTTCCTGTATTTCAGCAGGCTTTGTGTTAAAAGTGACAAAACACTTTGATTTTTAAGTTGTCCAGGTTGTATTTGAACTGGTATATTCGATACTTTTGGTGTAGTTTAGTTTTTCGTGTAAAATGCCATTTGTTCAAAATACTGGCATTTCAGCAAGGAAGTGGCAGCGGCACCAGACTTTGTAAGACGAGATCTTTTGTCTAAGCATCTTTTAAGGTTATCTTTCAGATAATTTAGTTGCTTCTGAAGAAAACCAACTGAAATGAAAAGTGGAAGATTACAAACATGAATTTTAGTTCTAGGAATAAAAATTACGATTAAATTTACTTACCATCTTTCCCAAACACAGCAGAAATTTTCATCCAAGCATTATTCTTCATGTTTCTGTCTTCAAATTCAGGTCAGTGGATGTTCCACAGGCATTGATATTTGCGTACCTAAAAAGAAAATAAACTAAATGTATGAAATATATATATTTTTTCTCTTATGCCAGTCTCTTCCTTCTTCAATCTCTGAAGACACTGTAATGATTTAAAGAAAGTAAGTCAAGAAATATTTCTTTATCAAACTCTTGCTTTACTTGCTCTTGCTCTTCACCAGATGATGCTAAAGCTAAAATAGCTTGTAATGCTTCTTGTGAGCATTCATTTTGACCACAGTTTTGACTTGGCTGTACAAAGAAGTTCATGTGTTTGTTCGCCATTTGGATCTTGAGTTTGTGTTTTTGCGTGTTTTCATTGGTTAGCGGACATTTCCGCGGCGAAAAGTTGAACTTGATCCTACTTTTGATCGCGCGGAGTGGACTGCTAAAAGCGGATTTGTCTAGCAAAGAACAATACCCGCTCATCTCCGAGCGAAATAATCCGCCCAGTGGAAAACCGGCTTTAGAAAGATCTATTCTATAACTACAGACGAGTTTGTAGACGAGACACAGACAAGTGTAGACGACTACAGACGAGTCACAGACGAGTGTAGACGAGCCACAGACGAGCCACAGACGAGTGTAGACGAGCCACAGACGAGTCACAGACGAGTGTAGACGAGTCACAGACAAGTGTAGACGAGTCAGACGAGTGTAGACGAGTCAAAAATGATTTTAGGCCAGTCAAAAATGATCGTAGACGAGTCAGAGATTAATGTAAGCCACATACAAACGTATAAAATGAAGGAGATGGATGACGTCGTATGAAATACGATTGTACATCATTACATGCTAGCATTTCATGTGTGGTCCGCTGGAGGTAATAATCATTCCACGATATAGATTTTCTCAAACGAATGTGAGCATAACTTTTTAAAGCCTCAGCATTATTCTTCTATGCTGTTTTCATTGTTCCATACATTCCATTGTTATATATAATAGACACACACTGCACTCCTCCAAA